>JARHVA010001386.1:1867500-2212500 GCA_037957365.1 Torreya grandis
CTAGACCTTCTCTCTCTCTTTGCTCTATAAAAAATGAACAAAAACCTGAAGTGCTCTCCACATTTCCCAAAGATACAAGTGGAGGAAGTGAACCAATTTTAGAATCTTTGGGCCCTAAAATAATTTGATTTATTCAACATATTCATGTGATGAAGTCCCCTTGTATACCCCTTACTCCACTTGAGCCAATCCATATTGTACAAATCCATACTACTTAGAAAACTCACGCAACCTATAAATTTCCTATGTTTTCTCATGTTTTAAACCACAAATCATTATTGGTGTGTAGGAGGAGAGAAAATAAGGGTTAGATAATGTCTAAAATTTCATACTACAGTATTAGAGAGTTGAGTAGACATGTTTCCACAAGTGTGGGGCCCATTTAGGTTCAATTAGGTGTGTTTACTTATGATAAGGGCATAATTAGTATATGAAATGCTTATTCATGGCAATGTGGTGTTTATGGGAGTCCTTAAATTCATGTTTGATAGCTCAAGTGGCATTTTGGGGTCAAATATCATCATTTAAGGCCAAAAACTCTCTTTCTAAGATAATATATCATTATTTCCAATGAATGTTTCAAATGAATGGCATTTAACTACTTATTAAAGGATCCTATAGCATGCCAAAGACTTCAATTAGGCTCCCATGCTCCTAAATATCATCTAGTAAACTTACTTTTAAGACATACCTTGCATATTATCAACACACTAGATAGGTTCATTATGAATTTTTAGCTACAACATTTAGTTATATCCATAATGCACATGTGACTATTGAGACCACTTTAAAGCCTTATCATAGACCTTCACACATGATCAAATACTAGGAGGATACTTGACACAATTTTAAATATGGAACAAAGGCAACCACCATGATATTTTCTCTGCATGACATAACACTAGCCCTGTTATCCTTGACATGATAACTAGTGACTTCTTTTGGACTATCCTAACCCCTCAAGGACATAAAAAAGATGATAAAAAGTGATACTTTTGGGTTCTTATGTATGGTTTACCTCCTTTATATTCCTTAGGGTATAAATTAGTCAACATTTATGGTGACTCAGTTGGCTTGACCAGCATGCTAGTTAAGAAAACCTAGTATATCTTTGCTTATCACTCATGATTAGATGTGGACCCTTGAATACACTTTGAATTTTCCTAATATCTTGTAGACATTGAGGAAAAAATAAACACAAAAAGACAAAAAACAAGATAATAAAACAACAAAGACACACAATAATAAGCAACTAGAACAAACCAATAACTAACAAGTATGTGCAATAGTAGTTAGAGGAAAGAAACTAGTTACTATATACAAAAGGAATTGGCATTTCTAATAAAAATACTTCAGGGACATCATATTGATATTGATAGGGAGTTCCTCACCACTAAATTTGGATAATTTGAAGTAATTACTCTCCTTACATCTAGTAATGATAAATGGCCCACTCCAAAGACTATCAAATTTGGAATGCTTACTTGGCTTGGCATGGTCTTCATCCCACTTAAGTAAAATATCAACTTGTTGGAAGGCCTTTGATGAGGCTCTCTTGTCAAATGAACTTTTGAATTGATCCTAATTATACCAAATGTCATACATGGCATCATCTCTAATCTCTTCCAGTTCTCTCAACTCATTCATCCTCACTTCCATTGCATCACTCTCTATGAGTTTAATCTGGTGTGTAAGTTCCAAGGCTAATAGCTCAAATGAAATGGGTAGTTTTACTTTTTTTCCATAAATAAGTAGATAAGGTGAATTACCAATATAATGATTGGGATTAATCTTATCTACCCATAAGACAATCCTTAACTTGGTGTGCCACTCCCTTTGGTTGTCCTCCATTATCCTTTTTATGATCCTAATCAAATTCTTATTGGTCGACTTTACTATTCCATTAGCCTATGGATAGTAGTTGGATGAATACTTAAGCTAGATACCATAATTAAGGGCCCACTCACACACCTTTTCACTATTTAATGTTGATAAATTGTATGATATAATAGTGGAGGTGACCCCAAATCTAGTCATTAGGTTGTCATAGAACTCGAAAATAGAGTTCTCATTTTCCTCTTTGAGTATAGATGCATCCACCCATATAGTAAAGTAATCAGTATTTTTAAAAACCCACTTATTTCCAACACTATATGGGGGTGAATCATACCTATGAAGTCTAAGCCCCATTACATGAAGGGTTGCTCAACTTGAATTGGTTTTAGAGGAAAGGCATCTAGTCTTTGCTTGTCAATAAACATAACACATTTGGGACACCTCCTAACCCAAGTATGGGAGTACCTAAATAAATTTATCAAAAAATATCCTTACCTCATGATATTTTATGTTGTGGTCTTGGCTGTAAATTTACCTCCTACATGCCCATCATGGAACTTCTCTAACAACTTGTCAACTTGACTAGTCTCAACACATCTCAAAAGCATGCCACCAAGGTCCTTCTTTAATAGTATCTCATCAACCAAGATGTAAGGGATGGATTTTAATCTTATTTACCCTATATTTATCCTATATAATCCTATAGGTACTCTCCCATTTGGAGGAACTTTACCATTTCTTGGGTTCAGCTAGAAGGAAACATAGTTACAATTACTTTTTAGTCATTTTGGGCTACCAAAACCACTTTTTTATCATCCTTAACATCTAATACAAGGTGTTCACAAAGTCATCTACCTATGACAAACTTATTAACCTTCACCTCTATGTCATAATCCATGTATTTGGTCACCCAACCAACCCTATTTTAACTCAAGTCTCTATTAAGGATGAAATTATTAATGTTAGGTTTAACTACCATCACAAAAATATTATTGTTAGACACCATGTGTTTGAAATTATTTAAGACTCTCATGACATTAATAACATGTTTTTAAATAAATATAAATATATATATATATATATATATATATATATATATATATATATATATCTACTCATACCCATCTAATGTTTGATTGAAGAAGGCAATGGGTTATTCTAGGCCTTCACTATTTTGTTACATGAGTATAGCATAAATAGTATCACTTGTAGATAAGGCATACATGAAGAAATATTTTATAAAATTAGGGTAAAGGAGTTTTGGATATTGGGTAATGGATTTATTTATGGCCTTAAAACTTTTTTTACCTTCTTTGGTCCATGAGAACTCCTTATTTTTTTAAGCATGTGAGTTAGTGGTCTCACAAATTATACAAATCCAGGTATGAATATTTTGATGAAGTTGATTTTTCCCAAGAAAATTTTAAATCCCTTCTTCTGTTTGGGTATTGATAAGGAAAGGATTTATTATATTCTTTTATGGTCAATTTAGAGGCCATATTTTTATACATGTCCTAGAAGTCTGCCCTCATGGACTGCAAATATACATTTTTGGGGTTCACGAAGACCCCAAACTACTTGCACCTATCAAACACTAACATCAAATGTGTCAAGTGATATTTAGGATCCTTGGATACTATATTGATTTCATCAAGGTAGATTAGCACCTTCTCATTTATGATCCTTGGAAGTCCACATCCATTGCCCTTTAGAAGGTATCCCATGTATTGGATAGTCCAAAGGGAATTTTTTTATATGCATAAGTTCCCCACTTGGTTGTGTAGACAATTTTGTGTCTATCTTATTCCCTCACTAATACCTAATTGTACCCAAATTATCCATAAATAAAATATAATCTTTGTGAACATACACTCTTTGAAGAATTTAAACCATAGATGGTAGAGGATAGTGACACCTTGTTGAGATCTCTAAATTCCACACACAACCTTATCTCCCCATTTTTCTTCCTCATAGGCACAATATTTTCCAACCTTGAAGAATGTTTTATGGGGAAGATAATTTTGGATTCAATAAGCTTTATCAACTCCTTCCTCATATGGATCTCAATTTTAGGGGTTGACCGGTCTTTGATTTTATCTCATAAGTTTGGCACTCTCTTCCAAATCTATGGTATATTAAGCCAACTTAAGGTTAAACCCATTAAATTCAGGATATTCCCATGCAAAAACATCTAAAAATTATTGGCACAATGATATGAAATATGCCTTCTCTTCTTTGGTATTCACCTTTCCTATCTTGAATGACTTGTTTTTTAATATGACAACTTTTTCATAATGTTCCTCCTTAGTGGAAATTCTTACCTTATCATTTCTCAGGTGGTCATCTTCATTGAATATGATATTTAACATTACCAAGCCTTTATTCAGTTTATTTTTCTTCAATTAGAAAATTTGGTCCCCATATTGATGTTGCATCCTACCTTGATTCTTTATGCGTAATTTTGCCTCATGTTGTAAGAAACAAACAATTTTCTTCTCACTTTAAAATACTTTCCAACTTAACTCATTTTCAGGGACTAAAGTCCTATATACCACCTTGATTTGGGACTATTTTTTTATTTCCTTCACCACACCAACTATATCATTCTATGTTCTAATGGTAGATAATCGATCTATATGTCAATTGCCCTCTCTAGGAATAGATTAAATTCCAAAGGCTTAAAATTCCTCCAAGAGGTCCCAAACCCTATGTTTTTAGGCCTTCAATAGTGTAAGTTTATTCTTAAATACACTTAGGCCTCTTTATTGTTCTACCAATAATTCACTATCTCCCTTAACTTTCATAAGCTTTATGCCTCTCTTCCTTTCCCATTGTAAGCCATGAATGAGGGCTTCATATTCTTCTATATTGGACGTGAAACTGAATTAGAATCTTAGGGTAGAATAGTAATTTTTATTGGTATGGGAGATAAGCATAACACCTATCTCATGCACATAATACACACCCAAACCTACCTATTCAATACTTTTATAATTATCATATCCATGATTTTCTATTTCTTACTCATTAAGGAGAAAATCTAATATGCCTTATAGTGGTTCCATGGGATCTTGGTCATTGGGGTGCTCATCCTCATACAAGAAAGTGTAATTGACATTTGATAACTTGGGCATGTAAGGTTATAAGTGGAACCTAAAAATAATTTCATACCTTATGGTAACCTTTTTCCCATGTCTGGTCCCAAAAACCATGTAGGACCAATTAGAATGGAGATACCTCCCAATTTTGGTACTGAAATCCCTAGACAAGCATAAGGAAAAGTAGGGAGGGAGGTTAAATACTATCATATATTGGGATATGATGCAATTAGGACAAGAATACAATATAATTTTAAGGTCTTTAAGGATAACCATAGTCTTGGTAGGAGACCCATCCAACTATAAAACCCCTTTTACATTAGGCTCATATTTTAGACCTAATTTATCATCTATAGACTTAGGCATTACAGAAATGATAGACACACTATTTATCATGTAATTATGCACTAGGTAATCTCCTATGATTACTTAAATGTGTAAGGGATGTGTTTTTAATACCTTAGGTGCTTAAGACTCATGAATCTGACTATAATTAGTGATGATTGCATGTATCTTTCCTATTTGTTCATCCAAGACATAGAGCTTGGAAAGTTATTTTTGAAGGAGATCCTTTTATCCTAGAATAATCAAGGTATCGCACATATTGATAATGATGTGGGATTTATTCATCTAATATATAATGCTAAGATTAGGTGTGTCTACCTTGGACTACAACTTAGGAGCAAAAATGTTACTAGGAGTTTGTGTGAATTAAGGTACAAAAGGACCCTTCTAATTTTACCCTTTCCCATCTTGAATTTTTTGAGTTGATGGTGTATTATGAGTTTCATATTTATTATAAATCCATTAAGGTGTTTGAAAAGGTGGATAATCTTCCTTTGAAAGTTTTAAACTATCATCAACTTCCCTTCTTTTAGCCCTTGTATGGGCTGCAACTAAATGTCTACCTTGGCTGCATTATGATCTTGATTTGTAACCACTTGATCAAATGAGTTTTAACCTTCTTGGAAGTTGAAAAAGGTAGTTTTAGAAGGAGATTTACTAAAATTTTCCCCTTGTTTACTTGGTACCTCAACTTGAGTCATGAAGGATGTAGATTGTCATGTGATAGAAGAATAAGACCTTGTTACATGAAGGATGCTTAACACACATCACCACTTAGAGCCATTTCCATATAATTTGACTTCCCCCATTAAGTAGTACATTGACCTTCTCATGCATAATTATTCTGAGTTGGGACTAGGAATCTAGAACTATTGATAGTATTGGGATTATAGCTATTATATGGCCTTATGTAATTTACCCTATACCTTGTTGGCTAGGTTGATAGGGAGGTATACTATATTGAAATGATGTATAATGGGCTTGGTAGGGTTATTTATAATTCCTATTAGGTGTGATTTATTACCTCTCAAAGTCCACTAACTTGTTTTGGAACTTGAGCAACCCTTCTATCTTGCCCAATCTGTCCACTTGACTACCATCTGCCTGATCATGATTGGTTGGGGATAGTAATGGAGAAATGGTAGGCATAGGGGGTTAAATTTATGGGAATAAAGGCATGAGGGGTTTAAGGGTGAGCTTACCTAATTGGATCAAGCAATTTTTTCCCCTTATGGCCACCTCATAAGTTTCTGGCAAGGTGCTCCCCTATTGACTATATCATAACTACCACATTAGAATTTAGAGACCTTAGGTAGTATAAAAATGAATAATTAGGGGTGGGATTGATGAATAAGAGGATCTTATAATAGGATTTTTGAAACCTATGATTTTAATCTACCATAAATTATTTGGGGGCCTTTTTTATTGTGGTAAGTTATTCCACCAAGGATAGATGGTCACTCTTATCCTCAAAGTGTTTACATAAGTACTCCCCAAATTCATCCTACGTATTGATGGATGTAGGTGTCAATCCCCTATACAACTAGTGTACCTTACCCTTCAAGGAGGTTGCCAATAATCTCATACCCACATTCTCTTATGTTACATTATGGACTAAACACAAATTGGCTATGTCTACAATGTGTTCTATAGAGGTAGTTGAGTTCACTCCTATGAAATAAGGGAGGATTTTGATGGAATAAATAGGTATGCCATAAAAATTATTGAGGTTTAAATGGATGGCACCATCAAAGGGCACAAAGGATTGCATTTTATGCCTAGCCATTATAGTTATAGGATTTTCACTAGTTTTTGTTTGGGCAAAATTAGGAGAGTTAGGGGGTATAGGATTAGGATTAAACCTAGGATATCTCTTTTCCCTATAAATTTCAAATGAAAACTCAACAAACTCAGTGTATTTACCTTTTGAGGAAGATAGTGTGACCACTTTTTTCATGTAACTTAACTGAATATTTACCACTGAATTACTTGAAGCCCTATGATTTTTTTCCAATACTACCAAAGCATGCTCCAAGTCACTTAAAATATAGTCCCATCAAGTGTGTCAAAACCTTTAGCACTATAAGTTATACCAATTGAAGGAGATAGTTCAATTCTCTTCAAGTTTGGACTAACATGGGATTGGCCTAAAGGTTGTGGGTAACCTATAGTAAGACCAAACCTCTACTTATGGGGCTAGCTCCCCTAGTACATCAATTTAATATCTCTTCCTAAGACCTACTAGGATGAAAAGAGATAGGATGAAAACATTAAAAGAAAACCTATTCTAATGGTGGTGATGTACCAATATTCACATATCCTCTCTTGATTGATCTTCAAACATACTTTGTGAATCCAATGAAAGACTAGTGACGAAATAGGATTTTTGACACACACATAAGCATAAGTATTTATTATGGAGGTAATGTGTAAGGTCCGAAAATTGAAGGAAATGGGAGGTATTTCTACTTGAGACACTACCAATCATCTCACCTTTCAATATAACTACCACCTCTTAACACTTCACATGACCTACATAGGATGATAATGTAACACTAGGTGAAGGATAGGACCTACAAAAAAATATGAGAATCATAATTTATACAATTAAATAGACCATAAAAAATAATATTGATAACAAATAAGCTTGAAATAGTCCTTTTCTCTATTGATTCTCAAGGTTCAAGATATAATTTAGTAGAGTTTTGCTACACCCAGCCAAGGGATGAGAAGAAAGGCATCAAGGCCTAAATATATATAAATTTGAGAAAGAGAGGAGGGATTATTTGAATAAAAATTTCTTGATGAGGACATAATATTAATCATCCACTTGTTCAATAGCTATAATAGACCATTCACACTCCACCATTCATTGTTTGGTTGACTAATACCTTGAATGAGCACTTTAGAGTGTTGGGGTCTATTTTTAGAAATTTTTGATTCATGAAGATTCAATGCATGAAATCTTCAATCAAATAAATTTAATTTCATCATTTACTAATCATCTAAATAGTTCTAATTAGGCCTTCTTCATAAGGTATTAAGTAGTTTCCCTTTGACTGCATATTGGCCATGTTCAGCAAATTGCCAAAATCCTTCATAATGGCCGTGGACATGTAGCTTTCTCACTTCAAGGGTAGTTAAATATTTTTTATTATGGAATATTAAATTCATTATGTCCTTCTATTCCCATGAGCTTCTCCATTTTATTGGTTAAGTAGGCCTTATATACTAGTATCCTAGTCTCTTGTTCACTCATTATTTGGATGACTATGAGAGTTAAAATAGACCTTAAAGCTCTCTGATTAGTCTTTATTTACACCTAAAACAATATAATACATCAATAATTTTTCCTTTTAAATATCTTTCATATATAATCTTACCCTTCTTGTATGAATAGACCATCTTCACTAGCTTCTATAGACTGGTTGATTGGTGAAGGTTTGAATAAATGTTTCTAGGTAGGGTTTTGGAAATATTATGAATTTATAAGGTAAAACAAGTCTATAACCACCCCTCTAATGATTGGTAACCTATTACCAAGTCCTACACTTCATCTCTTGTTCAAAATATTAAAAACTTATAGTTTCAATAGCTGTTTGTACACTGTTCGTATAGACCAGTACACTAGCTAAAGCCTTCTCTGAGTGGAATACATGACCCAATTAGTTAAAAAGTGATTATAATGCCTTTGGATGAATTTTTTCCTAAATCCTTCCAATCAATTACTTATTAGGGTTTTAGAGAGGTTTAATATGGTTTTGGCTTCTTAACAATGGTTCACAGAGCTTAAGGCCTTAACCTCTAAACCATTTCTACTAAAATCTTGTAGAAAAATGCCCCCACCACTCTTATAGTGATCAGATTCACATTCAGTAGATATGCATAGTTGTGAGATTTTTAATTTGCCTCTCGAGTGAGAAGTATGCATTTTAGGTAGTCTTGAGGTGTCTACAAGCCAAAATGACCAGTTGTGTAACCCATGTAATCTAAAGTAACATCACACATCTAGAACAATGTGATGATAATATTCATGAATGTTTGAGGTGTCCTCTAATATCCTTTTTTTCATATACTATAACCTCTAAGTGGCATTATCTCAATGAAGGTGTTAGATCAATAGGTATAAGTTTAGGGTTCTTGAGTTTTGGTCTTAAGATGTGGTTATAAGGCACCTAGCCATTATTCTTAACATGAAAATCACTGTTAAGGGCCCTTATAATATTTATATCCATTTGATCAAACCATTTTCTTCCTTGTGTATGCATTCAATCTCTGACTTGGACACCTAGGCTTGTCTACAAGAGTTACCAATCATGTAGGCCCCTGAGGGTGGCTAATGTGAGATCAGTTAGGAACTTTGGGACCCTCTCTCTCCTCAAAAGTATATGGTGAATGCAAGTCTTTTCCAATTCCTTGTAATATTAAAATATATTTCTCAGGCCTGATCTATATAGTCTACCCACTACACATGCCAACCAATAGGTCGTTTGAGTGCTTAGAAGACCTATAGAGACCACTAGTACTATTTCATAGCTCAATGACTCCATTTGAATGAATTTGGAGGCATAATTCTCTCATCAGGTATAAACCAGGGTTTAATAAGAGTTTTAGAGGTCCAACATCTTAACAATGGTTCATACAGTATGGGTTTCTAAGCTAAAACTTATTTTTATGAACCTTTATCCTATTGACCCCTTCATCTCTCTTAAATAGCCTAGTGTCCCATACAAAGTTTGTGTGGAGATATGAACATAGGATGGTGTGTCTCAATATCCATATTAGGTATTCTATGTAAGTTATCTTCTTAACATTAATTCATATATCTAGGTCCCTTAACCCCACTCATTCATTTATGAAGTTTGAGTTTACAGGGGTAATCAAGTTTCCCTAAGAGCTCTAGATCTGGGTCTCTTTGTAGTGAAAGGTACAAGTGTTTAAAGGTCCAAATTGATCTATTTGATTAAGAAAAAGAGTTTAAGAGGGAGTTAAAACCAAATATAACTATCTTATTTAATTCCTCTACCTTAAATACCTTCTCTAAGGTGTGAAACACCTCCATATACCCCCATATTACATTGAGTCTCTTTAGAGGTATGGATTTGCCTTTGAAGTGGATATAGGGTCTTGAGACCTAGATGAGTCTTTTGGCCTTGGAGTGCTCAAAACAAGTGTTGGTACCCCCACCTACCTATACATTTATCTATATCTCTAAGGTTGTCATGAAATATTTCCCATTTGAATCTCCATCTTTTGTACATGTTCCTATCTACTCAAAGCCCTCACCAACCCTACTCTCTCTTATAGCTTACCTTAAGCATCATTTCATAATGTATAGGTCTAAATTATTTGACATTGGAAACTTGAGTATCTCCTTTAGATCCTTACAGGGGTATGCTCAGGGCTTATACATCATGTTTTAATTCTTGATCAATATCCTTGAGGTCATCCTTTCTCACTTTGTCAACACATGGGTATGCATAGTTAGACCTCAGCTTATATGTTCTAAGAGGATATTGAGTGGTTTTGGATATATTTTATTCTCCATGATATTCCAATATAATATGTACTTGGTATTTTTACTCTCTTTAGTTTGGCACCTTAATTATCTAGGCAACCTTAACTAGCTATATGTGTCAATCCTAGTCCATAATACATTTCTACATATTTCATTGCCTTGGGTGACACAAAATCCATATATTACCTTCCTTAGTTTTATTTCCTCACTCATGTGCATATATTTTCTCATATCTAGGGTGGGATATATATTTAAGACTATCAACAATACTATAGGTACTGATCCATGTATGTTAATTTACCAGGGGTCTATGGAACATGGTCTCTAAGTTAAGAGAGTGCCCTCTTAGTTATACTTGAGGTCCCAATGGATCGCTTATGTTCTAATCCATATCTACAAGATATGTTTCTACCTATTCATAACCATCTCTTATGTTTAGGGCTCATCTGCATATGATGACTTTGAATGACTTTTGCACGATGGATCTAGGTCATTTCTTATAGGTGGTGATCATGATCTATCAATAGGATTTATGATTGTGTAGGCTCATTTCCTCTTAGTATTAATGATGTTTGATATAAATATAGGGTTTTTAGACCTTATTTCAATACCTTGGTCTTAAGTAGAGGGTATTGACCTATAGGTGATAACTTAGTAAGGTCACATGGAAACTAGAACATAGAAACGGGGATAACAGTGAGGTAAGATGATAGTGCTAAGGTGTCTAAATGGCATAAGTTGTTTTAGGGTTTGGATTAAACCATGAACTCATACCTAGAATTATTTTTAAGGACCCCAAATATTTCCAAACACATGATTAATAGGATAAAACACTTTGAGATCATGAACGATGCATACACAGTGCAAATTGGAAACTTAAGACTTCCTAAAAACCTTAACTTTTCTTAAATAACCTTAAAATCTACTAAACAAGACTGTGAGGGTGTTTAAGAGGTAAATGGTGGTTTATTAGACTATGATGAGTATGATCAAGGTCTATTTGTCCTAGAAGAAGGGTATTTTCATTAGGACACAATATTCACTTGTTACTTCTATGGCATCTTGATAGCATCCAGTAGTCATTCTCTTCAATCATACCATGTTTTTTTTCAATGAAACCCAATCACGTAGGAAACTCTAATTAAACTCAACATTTGAGAGAGTTTGGGATATCATTGAACATTCAATATAGACTAAGGAGACATGAGTAACTTCAAGACACAATTGTTGGACCTTCAAGCATTATTCACCTTTAGATGTATCCACTAAATACTCTTTCTCACCAATGAAACCTTGTCTATAGCCTACAGATATTGGTAATTTGGATTTTTCTCACTCCTATATGCCCACACATTCAAAATAAAGGTTTATTATTCCATGAAATGTATCTAAATGATTGGAGGAAACATGAATAGCCACTAGTTTGATAAAACAAACCAAAAACTCATTGAAATCATTCCCTTTCTTTGGCCCTGTGTAGATGAAGATGGTGAAAAGGTTACCCAAGTTCTTAACATTTGTTCATAGAGATAAAAATAATAAATTTGAAACCAATAACCATGATTATAAGGTCTTTAAGTATATTTTCTTTGGTCAAGATCTTGTACCTTCTCTCTCTCCTCTGTAAAAAATGAGCATAAACCTAAAGTGTTCTCCATGTCTGCCAAAGAGCTTGGTGGAGGAAGTGAACTAGTTTTAGGATCTTTAGGCCCTGAAACACTTTGATCTATTCAACATATTCCTATATTTAAATCCCCTTGTAAACCCATGACTCCACCTAAGCCAATCCATACTACTCATAAAACTCCTATAACCTATAAATTTCTTATGTTTTCTCATGTTTCAAACCACAAACAATTATTAGTGGGTAGGAGGAGGGAAAATAGGGGTTAGATAGTGTTTGAAATATCACATTACAACATTAGGGAGTTGAGTATACATGATTCCATATGTGGGGCCCTATTAGTTGTAATTAGGTGTGTTGACTTGTGAGAAGGGCATCATTAGTAATCGAAACACTTGGTCATGGCAATGTGGTGTTCATGGGAGTCCTTAAAGGTGTGTTTGATGGATCTAGTGGCCTTCTGGGGTCAACTATCATCATTTAAGGCAAAAAAATCTCTTTTTAAGATAATATATCATATTTTACAGTGACGACTTTAAATGATTAGCATTTAAATACTTATTAAGGGGATTATAACATGTCAAAGACTTGAATTAGTCTCCCATGCTCCTATATAACATACGTAAAACTTAATATTAATCCATGCCTTGCATATTATATACACACTAGATAGGTTTATGATGAGTTTTTAGCTACAACTTTTATTTATCTCCACCATGGCATGTTTGACTATTGAGACCACTTCAAAGCCTTGTCATAGACCTTCCCAAATTCTCAAATACTAGGAGGACACTTGACACAAGTTATAATAGGGAACAAGGGAAACCATAATGATATTTTCTTGGCATGACATAACACTAGACCTATTATCCTTGACATGATAACTAGTGACTTCTTTTTGACTATCCTAACCCCTCAAGGACTTAATAAAGATGATCAAAAGTGATTTTTTGGGGTTCTTATGCATGGGTTGACTCCTTTAACAATTTGGTAGGCATAAATAGATACATGATACATTCCTATTTTATATGTTGGGATTTCCATCTACTCATATCATATGAACATTGGGGGCATCCACTTCTTTGATCTTGATACACACAGGTTATATGATTTGATGATCACTCCACATTCTCATGTTTGAGTTTACATATATATTTACGCATACCTTTATCCATGATTATATCTTACATAGGGTAATTGATATGTCATACAATTGACTTTTTTTCCTAATAAATTTAATCCATGGGTTACTATGACATGTTTAAACTAGTTTCTTATGCTTTACTATATACACTTCCTTGAGTGTCTTGCCTTGATATTGTATTCCTTATTTGAGCATTTGAATATGTTCCTTTTTTTGTGTCCCCCATGCCTATGTATTATTTCATTAACATTTTCATATGTCATTATTTTTTGTATAGACATTTAAATCTTCCATTCATGCTTTTATGGACATTTGACTAAGTCATGTCCCTTTGATTATATGACATTTGAACATGCCACATATTTTTGATCTCCTTCAACCATTACCTTTTGACTTGATTTTGAGTGTTCTTATGTGTTTGATTCATTTTATTTTTGATCTTATACTATTATTATCTAAATGTTATCATGATATTTATCATGCATCTTAGGCCTACATGTGATCACATTGGCTATGCACTTTAATGTTACATCTACATAGACATGTTCTTACTATATGCTACATGGTTGCATTTATAGATTATACAGTTGTCTTATCCTTTTGAGGTGAGTTAACTACCATTTACTATCTTTACCTCACCTCAAAGGGGGAAAATATTAGTGGGGGTATGTTATAGAGGCATGTTATCTACACTTGGAATAGTTTATAGATTAAGTGGTGGCATGCTTTGGAAACATGTTTTCCACACTCTTTCAGTATATGGTACTTATATATGTTTTGAAATTTGATGGGAGCATGTCATATGGTCATAGATTCCACAGATTCATAGTTCTCAAATTCAATGTGGATATGTCATATGGGCATGGCTTACACACATTCACATTTCTCATATTTAGTGGGAGCATGGTTTGGAAGCATGTTTTCCACACCTATTTAGTATTCAACATCTCTAGTTTACAATGAGGGAAAGTTTTTGAAACATGTCCACATTGGTAATTATTTTAATTTTTATATTTATCTATATATAGTCTGGGAATTATTTGGAATCATGTTCTCCACACTTATATAATTTTTTGAATTGACCAAAGCACATAGTTATATGATTCATATTCATAGTTGTGACAAAATTATATACATTGGTATTATTGTTATACACAATTTCAGCATGATAATACCTCTATAGATCTAAAATCTATGGACTCTATAATCTATGGACTCTATAGATCTAAAATCTATGGAATTTGTAGGTCTAAAATCTACGGATTATGTAGGTCTATCCACAAGCTCTTTTCTTAGGCCCTTCAAGTTTATTTCTAGCTATTTTGACATGTCTATTATTTCTTATATAGATTTCCATATATAGACTTCCCTTGTATAGTTGCATCTAAATTTATATTTGTAAAATTTCATTCCATAAATAATTATCTTTATATTTCATGAAGATTGAGCTTATGTTTTAAATAGATAATAATGTATCTCTCCACATTTTGTGGAAGATTGAGATAAGCTAGAATATCTATGTTGTGATGTTTCTTTCCATATTTGGAGGAGAACATCTAGGGTTGTTATTTCTAAATAAGGAGTTGGTTGAAATCATTAAATTATAAATGCAATCTTTCACATCATTGTAATCAATCTTTATCAATAATTTATTCTAAAGTTTATGACAAAAAATCCAACGTTCTAATTAAAATCCTCTTTCGACGGATGAGTTGGCCACTTATTCCAAGGAAGATGGATCAATATATTTTTATTGATTCCTTTATTATGTAATTATGTTATTGAATTGTTATCATTTAATTTTCATGTAAACATTTATTTTTTGTAAAGTTTGTTGTGAACCTATAGGTGTTTTCTTTGTTTATTTTTAATTCAATAATTTACTTTCAAGTGTGCTTTAATTTTTACAAGTGTGATTTCCATTCCAATAAGTGTGGTGTGATTTAATTTACACAAAGTGTGGTATGATTTATTGTCCTATAAGTTTGGATTTTATTGCTTCTATATATCTTCCTATCTCTAATGTAGATAGCCTTAGACACTATCCCTGGTTTGAATGACATCAATCAGAAAGTTGATTAAATGATGAATTGATGACTTATCATTTTTGGCACCATTGTTAGGGAACCATGGTTTGATTAAAAGATCAAATTAACTGAATTAAATCATATTCGACTAAAACTAGATGATTACGCTTCAAGATAAAATCATTTGGTGATAGTAGATAGACTTTTTGGAGTTAGAAGCATTGATAGGATCCTTCTTTTGGAAAATTTGTAAAGAAGATATTTAGTTAAATAATTAGATTTATTTTTGTTATGTGAAATTAGATTTAAAATTTTATTTTTGAAAATAGATATAAAATTTTAATTTTTGTAATTTAGATTTATAAATTTTAATGTAAACCCCCCTATGCCATACTAACAATGTTGTGTAGGAAATAACAACTGATAACATCATACAAAAAGATTTAGATGTTGATGTAGATTGGAGGAAGAAAATGGTGATCTACAATAGCATAAAAGATGGAGAAAACCAACCAAATTTTTGTAGCTTCTCACAAAGAGGAATTTAGAATTTATGTCCTTATAGCCAACATGTCTATTGAAGAATTAATCTGCCTGATTGAGGATCGATCTACCTTCTAAAAGATTTGAGATAAACTATACAAAGGATGAAACATAGTTGCACTTTTTCTAAAATTATCAACAAAGAATCACACAATTTTCAAAAAAAGGAAGCTTGTGTATTCAAATTGATTTTAGGCATGCTAAAGTGTTTAAAGACAACTATTTGATTTCCAAATATAAAGAAGATAAAGTCATTAATATTTGTTGAAAAGATTGATAAAAATGATCTGTAATAGAGTTCATGTAGCTGCTAATGAGGGACACTTGAACCAAAGTAATGTTAGGTAATTACTCTTCTGACTAATGTAGATATGGGATAAATGCACAAATCAAGCATTGCATGAAAATAAATTTCCATGCATGGAGTCAGATTAGATTCCATGTGGGTCAAAAGATTTAATAAGTCAAAAATAATAAAATTTACATGCAAAGCAAATCATGCCAGAAGTGAATCTGAGTTTTGATGCAAGAAAAGCAACATTGGTTTGCATGATTGTTGGAATGGATCATGTAATAGATTTAGCATCTAAATTATGCATGAAAACATAAATACACCCAATATTCAAGGTAATAGCTAATTTTCTTGAACAAATCACTACCTTTTAGCATGAATGGTTATTGGGGTTGTTGCTCATACATTATAAAAACTATAATTTCTATTTTCTCTTTGATTTATTACTAAGTTGGTGTAGAATTTTTTAGAATTATTTTCAAACTATGGTAATGATTTATTATGAGAATTAGAAATATATTTAACTTTCATGTAAAGTGGTAATGTTTTTTAAGAATAGCTACAACCTCAAACACTTAGAAAATTTATTTAATTTGGTCTCCATGCTGGTATATATTTATTTTTTATGTTTAACTATTAGTTTACATGGATAGTGAAGCCTAGATCATTATTAAATATAAAAAATGATGACGATAGTTTTTAACAAAGACTAGATTATATAAGGCAATTTTTGCTAAGGGTGTGAAATTTTAGATTATGTTAACCATGAAATTGATCAGATTATGTTAACATGAAATCATGCAATTAATCATTCTCTTTTGAGTGCATTAAACATGTAGTATTAATGATTTATAAGATGTAAAATAATATAAAATTTTCATATTTTTCTTCAATGTTAAGGGATTTTATGAGCAAAAAAAATGTAAACTAGTCCTAGCTTCGAGGGGATCTACCCCTTGACCCCACCCTGTATCATGATAGGGAGTGCATCTATAGGGCTCTACCCTTTATTCCACTAAAATTTTCCTTCTCCTGACCCTTGTTTCTTTCTTTTTCTAATAATAGAAGAAAATGTTAAATATTTTAAGATTCTAATTCCTCACTAATGTTTTACAGCTAGATTTTGAGAATGCCAAATAAAGATAAACACAAAGAATTTATGGTTGAAAGGAGCAGCTTGAACATTTTATTTGAAGTCTAGGAAAATAATGATGAACAAATAGGAATGTACTACACATACTGGATGGGTTGATCTGAATAAAAAATTTAATATCAATAACAAGGTTGAGGCTGAGGTATTGATATTAGCATTATAATAGAGACCTTGATCCAGTCCTTGATTGTTGAGACTAAGAAAGACCTTGGTTTAATATAGTAGTAGTAGTAAGGCTATCCTATAGTACAATCTTATATGTGAAGAATATTTAGTTATGTTTTTTGTACTCTATTTTATTTTTAGTTTGGTATTTTCATATCATTTCTCCATTAGCTACTATGCATATAAATCATAGGCCATTGTATATTCCTTCCATCTATGTATTATCATTTAAGGTATGCTAGATTTTTATAAAATTAATAACTAGTTTTAGTTGAATATTTTTAAAAATCTATCACAGTTAGATTTTCCTACTCACCCTAGTAATAAAAATATTTGATGACATTTATTTTCATTCCATTATCCAAACCCATATCCACTAATCATAATAATATAACTTATCTAATGGAGTTCTTATTTCCATCATAAAAATCCATTAGAAATAATATTAATTTTTGAACCATCAATCATTTCTAAGTAGGCTAAAATACATTCCTTCATGTATATTTAAATGTTCCTCTTATTCTACATATTATTGGCATTTATAACTATTTGATGTTGCTGATACTATGCTGGTCTAGAAAGTTTTTGTGGTTTAGCATTCTTGCAAAATAATTTCATGAAGATAGATCAATAAGAAGTTTTCAAGGAAAAATAGAGAAACACAAATTTTCTTTATCACAAGGGTGAATTCTCTCATAAGGTTGCTCCTCAATGGAAGAGATCGGAGGATATAAATCAATAGACAAGATTTTAAATAGAAAAGAATCACCTACAGGCCTACACCTTTGTGTATATGAATTCAAAATTTGGAGATTATGGAGTCATTTAAGAATTTCATAATATCTCAATTTTTGTCCATAACTTTATCAAGTTCCTGACACTTTATCCTAAGTGAGCATTAGAATCAGCAAAAATCTTCCACCAATGATTGGTCATCACTACACAGACCAATGATGAAGAATGTCAAACATGCAGGAAATTACTGATACATTTGAAAATAGTATGAGTATGTATACATTATATTTCTAACATTTTCTCTATCATCATTTCTGAATATATGAAAAAAAATAGAAAGAGAAAATAAAATAAATTAAATTCAGAAAAGTTAAAAACCAACAAATAGTTCTTTTCCCACCTTCAATAAATAATTAGTTGATGACTCTTTATGCTCTCATTTTTATCATTGTTTGGGCTTCCATTTTTCAAACATATTTTACAATATGTTTCATGGGTTGACATCAAGAAAGACAAGACAAACTGAAGTTGTGTCTAGGTATTTAGTTTCTTTTATTTCATTTTTAAAATAATTTGTAGGTTTTGTTGTTACATAAAATCCATTTTTTAAAAAATACAGATGAATTTAAAGAGTCATATATCCCCACATTTCATACATATTTCCATTTACATACATGAGAACATGCATGGGATTAGATGTGGGAGAGTAGAAAGAAAATAGTCTCAGCAATAAATAAAGAATGGGGATTAGTAAAATCAAGTTAATGAATTTGATAATGGTATATAGTTTTCAATATTCTTCAAGGATTTCAAACATAAAATTTTATTTTATGTCAAGAATTGTTTTATGGTCAAAATAGAGTTATGTAGGCACATCAGGAACTTCTCAACACAAGAACCTGTTCTTAAAAAAAATTAAAAAAAATAAAAAGAATAAATAAATAAATAAAAAAGTAGAATGAAAATTCCACATAAGAATCTGTGTCAAAGAGTAACCAAGGATAGAAGGCAAATTTCCACACAAGAACCTATTCTTGACAAATATGTTTTACTGACCACTTTCATTGGAAACTTTTGCCTATGAAATTCAAGAGGATGATACTAGATTAAAAATCATTTTACTCATGCAAAGTTAAATATAGAAAGCCTATTTGAAAATGAGAACATCTAACTCATGCATTTGTATCCCAAAAAAATTTATGATAAAATAATGACATGCATGAGGTTAGGTGTGGGAGAGATGATGAGACCATAAAATGGCTCATTTTATCCATAAGATAACATCCTTTTTTCTTGAATAAGAATTGGATTTAAGTGTAATTTATGAGTTTATGATTTATTTAGAATGAAATAGAGAACTATATCTTGGTTATTTCTTTATAAATCATTGTCTTCTTGTTTTTTGATTCTTATTACCAAATATTTGGAAAAAGTTGTTAATGTGTGTATATGCAACCAATAATATGCTATATTAGACTTGAACATGAATACCCAACTAAATATTAAATTTGACGTAAGCTAAAGGCACTCTAAACATAACTACGAACCCACCCAAACTATTTATGGACTCACTTAATTCATATCTACAAACTCGGCTAGTAGCTCTACATCCATGCAGTTCATTGATTGAAGACCAGTTTAAAGCATCAAAGCTCAAGGCCATCATAAGAGAAATCAATAGTTTGAAGAATTTAATTTGGAGAATAAATGGACTCTACAGGTCTAAAATCTATGGACTTTACAGGTCTGAAATCTATAGACTATGCAGGCCTATCTACAAACTCTTTTCTTAGGCCTTTCAAGTTTATTTCTATCTATTTTTGCATGTCTATTAATTTTATATAGATTTCTATATATAGAATTCCCTTGTATAGTTGCATTTAAATTTATATTTGTATAATTTCATTTTATAAATAATTCTCTTCATATTTCATAAAGATTGAGTTTAATGTTGTAAATAGATAATAATGTCTCTCTCCATATTTTGTGAAAGATTGAGATAAGCTAGAACATCTATGTTATGATGCTTCTTTCCATATTTGGAGGAGAACATCTAGGTTTGTTACTCCTAAATAAGGAATTGGTTGGAAGCATGAAATTATAAATGCAACCTTCCACATCATTGTAATCAATCTCTATTAGTAATGCATTGTGAAGTTTGTGATAGAAAATCCAATGTTCTGATTAAAATCCTCTTCCAAGGGATAAGTTGGCCACTCATTCTAATGAAGATGGATCAATTTATTTTTATTTATTATTTTATTATTTAATTATGTTTTTGAACTTTTATCATTTACTTTTCATGTAAATATTTACTTTATATAAAGTTTGTTGTGAACCTACAGGTGTTTTCTTTGTTTATTTTCAATTCAACAATTTACTTTCTTACAAGTGTGCTTTAATTTATACAAGTATGATTTAATTTATGCAAGTGTGATTTCCATTTTATCAAGTGTTGTGTGATTTAATTTTTTCAAAGTGTGGTATGATTTACTTTCCTGTAAGTTTGGATTTTATTGATTGTTATATATCTTCCTACTTCTAATGCAGGTAGCATTAGACACTAGCCCTAGTTTGAATGATATCAACCATAAGGTTGATTAAATGATGAATAGATGACTCATCATCATTCTTTATCAAATAATTCAAGTTGGGAATGTGTAAATACAAGGCGTGCATACGCACCCTAGTATGCATTCCTTTTTTTAAACTATAAATTTCATTACTAGATTAAATGGGGGCCAAATGTAGATTATATTTTATGATTATATAACACCTCAATATTTTACACTTGGAAAACTCAGACCTTGGTTTTTTCTATCAATTATTTACTTTTCCACTTTCACAAGTCTCATATCTACTCTATCTTTATGCCCATTAGTCAATATCTCTTAATTCAGCTAGTCTTACGTTGGTGTCCCAGGTTTTTTATCTTTCTAATAATGCTTAAAATATACTTATCTTCCATATTTTCAAGTTTTGAACCTATACCTACTTTCATATTCACTAGACACTAACCTTTAAGATATACAATAGCATCGACACTATTATCCTATCCTAATGTAAGTGTCAAGTGTATACACGAGAAAGTGAAGCTAATCTACAAATCAATCCTATCTTGAAGAAGATAAATCACACTAGCCCTTCCATTTTTTGGTACATTTAGACAATTAGGGTCATGACCAATATGGATCTACTAGACCTAAGTAAGGGATCCCTTACCATAATAATACCACTAGAGAGGGTTCTAAAGCCTCTAGTCAAGTAATACCATGTGATAACCATAGCTAGGTCCTATGTTTTCTTATCACAAGTAAATAAAAAATTAAATTAAATCTAATCTAGTGTTCACCAAATCATGTGGCACAAAATGGGGTAATAAACATAAAATTAAACATGTAAAGAAGAACTCAATTTAATTCAATGCATAGGTAATATTAATTCATGGAGATAGAAACATATTTATAAGATTAAAAATGCAAATATAGATACTTTAATAAAGAGGAGTAAGAGTTAGTAATACTTACTTTAAATATGAACCCATCAAGCCTCAATCTCTCCCTTGGCCAATGGTGATTTTCAAGAGATTATTGTGGTTTGTAAGGATAATAAATATAGGTCATCTCTAGGATATATGAATTCTTTTATGCATCCAAAATACTTCTCCCTTAAGACAATATTATTATCTCCAAGTGTGTTATAAAACCCTAAGCAATGGCTCCTCAAGTAGAATAGTGGATAAGTATATGCACAAATAAATGACTATATCTATCTCTCTCTTTATGAAATGGTGAAAATAATGTGTTTATACAGTTGAATATAACCCTAAACTCTTTCAAATTTTTAGCTGATAGAATTGGCTCAATCAACCTTTTTCTTTTAATTAATAAAATAGTTTAGTCTCAGACTAGGTCAATCAAGGCCAACCTATTCCCACAATGTGCACATAAATTTTAAGTATAGCATCAACCCAAGCTAAATTTGTTCATTAAATATCAAAAAGAGGGTTTGACTTAGGTAAGGAATGTTTGAGGTAGTGAATTACTTGGAGGAGTGTGTAATAGAGGTTTCAAATCTTAGGTAAATGTATAGAAGAGGTTTATGTTATCTTCAAGTGGTGGTTCTAGGGGAAAACAATCTTATGAAGCACCAATGGTTTGCCCACCCCTTTCTTGGTTCACCCTTTAAGGTATGCATTCAGAGAGATTGAGACTCAATGGATTATTGTAAGAGAGAAAACATCTGTAATTGATAAAGTTTAAAAATATTGTGTGTATACACATGTCCCATTTGAAGCTCATCACATGTCACAAATTGGTAACATGATATGGTACTTTGGGAAAAGAACATTGTAACACGCAATGATGAGCTAAGAAAATTGTAGTATGAAGTGAATAAGATAAATTAAAAGATAGAATTAAAAAATACATATCTTTACTTATCTTAGTGTTGTAGAAGAGGAAGTAAGTGAGAGAAATATGAAGGTGTCTAATGTAGGGAACATTAGGCAAACCTATAAATAAGCAAAAAAACAATTTTTTTACAAAATATATATGTAATATGTGGAAGAATTTTCTATGACATCAAGATTCCAAAACATCTTTGGGTTTATCAAAAGAGCTAATAGAAACAAAGTTATGGGCTAAAAATAGAATCTGATTGTAAATAATTAACAAGTAAATAATTTTGAATAGTAAATATAAATAGGGTGAAAATTAACTCATTTGTTATTTTTTATTGTTCTAATAAAATATTGATTTGAGAGACCTAGTAGAGCCCAGAGAATGACCATGGTGAGGAGATGATAACTTCAACGTCGAGGATACCTAGTGACTGCATCTAGTTTAGCTCAAGTAGGGTAAGCATTAATTTCAATGTTTTGATTAATTTTAATTAAAATTAAACTAGATGCAAAAAATAAATATTAGGTAAAATGTAGAAACTATAAAATAACCCTAAGAAATTTTTAGGTAAACTAGGGGTGGAATGGGGTATTGGGTAGGAAATAAATAGGCCAATAAATGCCTAAGATTTATGTTAAGTGGTTAAAAATTCACTGTAAACTAATAACAGATTCAAGCCTATTGACCTAGCTTGTAAGGCAAGAGAAATCAAGGTGGTTGACTGTGTAATAGTGGGTTGATTAAGTTAGAAAAAGATAAATGGCTAATGTAGTACCATTTGGTTCATGTAGTACACAGTAGGTGGTTGACATAGCCTATTAGAGGAGGTTGATCATGAAACAAAGAGCCAATTTAGTATCAAATAAGTTGATTGTGTCTGTAGGAATGGGTCGACTATGTAATAGAGGGTCAATTTAGTATGGAAAAGAGGTGATAGGGTTGATTTAGTATCAAATAGGCTAATTATGTAGGAAAATGGGAAATTAAGATAAATATATTGAAGAAATAGTTAATGTGTAGTTTTTTTAAGAATACTTAAGAATGTATTTTATTATTATGACATCGAGATATAATACATTCTCTATTGTTTGATACTTTGTAGAGGTGACAGAGATTTTATAACTTAGTAGATGCATCCTAGCTACCATATTTTTTGGAGAATTTATCATATGTGGATCAATATCGAATGGTTGCCTTGGGATTAGAGGCATCATAGAGATGTGAAGGATCCCACTTATTATTGATCTGGTTGTTCATGGGAGTAATTGAGCAACACTTTTTGGTGAGAGGTGAAAGAGGACATGATAAAGGTGGGTGTCACCTTAGAGGATGTCCATGCCTTGTTTAAAATTCTTATTATTAGGACATCAGTTATATGTGATGTGTCAAAGATAGAGGATGAGAGGCAAGCCCTATCCCTTTGAGTGACAAGCTTAGATAGGATTTATCTTGATTTTTATGTGAGTTAATTTAATGTTTATATCTTAGCCATTTTAGATATTTGAAGGCCTTCATAAGGCTTGGGATAGCACAAGTGTTGTCTCATAAGTTAGATGGGAAGGTGCCACTATATGTGATAGCCTTATTTCAATATATTGTGGAGTAAGGTGCATTATACGATCCTAGTTCTATCATTTGGGTACAACTCATGCATGATATGTATGAAATGGTGACTTGGGGGTAGAAGACAGTGGGCCTTTTTATTTTTTTGAGTGCATGGTTATATGAGAGATTCTATATGTATTGGTTGGATAAGTTGCCCCATGTGATTGATGATATGTTACCGCAGGTTGTTAGATTAAGGAAAGATCATGTATTATGTGTTATGCCCCATATTCTAGATTTATAAATTGTTACATGAGGGTAGATAGTGTGTCATCCTTACACTGACATTCATACCATATGGTCATCATAGGAGACTATTGCAATTGGTTTGACATGCATTCATATCACTGGCCACTATAATTCATGGGTGGAACTACATCTAGTAGTTTATATACCTAATCAACTAGGTATACCAGATCTAAAGGCCCTTCTAGTAGTTTCTACATATTGGTCACATCATGCTAGAGAGCTAAGAGGAAGAGGAGGCATAGGGATTCCCACTGAGATACCTATGAATAGTCTTTGATAGGTGAGACCATGGAAAAGGTAGGTGAGGTAGTATGAAGTGATGAGGCCTTGTATTAAGGATATTATGGATGCAATGTTGTAGGTGGGGATGTAGGAGTATAACCATAGTATGGGTGATAATGGTATTCTTGAGCTCATCAGAGATAGAGGCATCATCGATGAGAGGAGACATAGTTATGAATAGTCATATAGGGTGATCCTACAATGGCTATAGGACATAGTTTGTCAATAATGAGGCCACTGAGGAAGGGATCACAATGGGTTTGGGTGGTGACTCCTTATTTTTCACTTGTGTGGAGGAAGTTGATAGAGGAGGTGTTTTATGGGTGAGTGGATGGGGAGATCATGGTCAATGATACCAACACTGGTGAGAAATGTTTTGATTTATTATGTTTTTGACATTGATCACTAGTTATATTTCAATTTATGGATTTAGTGATAGATAGATGTTTTGAGATATATATACATGTGATATAATGTATATTTGGTTTCTATTTTTTAGGTATTAAAATAGAGGATATTAGATGGGCAGCCATGATTATGGTTGCACATCATGATATCTTGGATGGGGTGTTATCACATTATGAGCCATACACTTTGTTTGATTTTATGGTACTATCTTCCCCAACTTATGATACTTCGTTTAGTCTAGTGGGGAAGTTTTCTCAATAGCTAAAGGTGCAAGGAAATGGCTCAAAACCACCTAAAAGAGTAGGATAGGGAAAGGATCGATCTTAAAAAGCATTGGCACAGAAGTGAGTTGTTCATATGGTAACCACTATAGTTCTTGGACACGTGAAATCCTAGGTGGCCAACCTACAAAGACATATTGGTGGCTTGACATATTGGACTACCTCATTATAGTTCACCATTTAGAGGGTTCAATCACAAGCATCTATTGCTAGCATGGCTAAACCACAGGATAGGCATGATGGAGCATAGCCTTAGAGTTGTAGCTATTATATTTTGTACTTGTATTATATAAAACTCATGGTGTATATATATATATATATGGATATTTATTAGTCTATGATTTGTACTTATTTGTGGATGGATGTATGGATATATTTTGTTTCTAGCACATGTATTTTAATTTCAGTGTATATGATATGGGAAATAAGTGATGTATGTTTTATTTTGTAGAATTATGTGATACACATGCATGGTTAAAAAGAAAATCTAAATGATTTAGAAAAGTATAAATAATCATAAAATGTAATACATGCTAAATCACAATGGGAAATATGTAAAAACAAAATATTAATAAAGATAAGAAACCAAAATGGTAAAATGAAAGGTAAAAAATGTTTTCAAACCTTGTAAAAATATTTTCACAAAAATTTAAAAAAATAAAATTCATACTATATTACATTGGGAAGTATGAAAACTTGTAATAAACTAGAAAATATATGAATACTAATTAAATAAAAATAAATGAACAATAAATTTAATCAATCATACTAAATCAAGATGGGAAGTATGAAAATAAAATAAAATGTAAGTATAAATCAAATTAATCATACTAAATCAACATGGGAAGTATGATAAATTTAATAAAATGGTTGTAAACATACATGCAATCAAAAAATAAGAAGATAAAAGTGAAGTGTTTATGAAGTAAGCATAAAAAATAATAAATCAAGATGGGAAGTATGTCAATGATGAGTAAATCATAATGTAACATAGACTATCTCAAATTTGAAGCATGTAACTTGATTGTGACTTGGTTACAGTATGAACTAGTTATTAGAATATTCTGTGAGGAGGGTCTGGTCGTATCTAAGATCTTACATTGTAACTCATAAATGGAACACCAATGAGGTCAAAACAACTGTGGGAATAATTTAAAGATGTTTTAATGTGGTAATTTATGATGAAATCCTAGCTCTATCCATGGTATTACATTACAAATCACAAAGTGAACACCAATGAGGTGAATGGTAATAAGGGTAAAAATAAGGGAATGTTTTGTTGTGGTAATTTGTGAGGAGAGCCTAGTCCTATACATGGTCTTACATTGAAACTCACAAAGGGAAACCCTAGGGGAAATGATCATTTAACAAAATAATATTCCTCAAGAGGAAAATTTTAGGATTGTTTTAATGAAAGAGGGAATATAAAAATCATGACATAGGCATTATTGACCAAATTTGACTTTTAAGTCAAATTAGGGCACCTATAAGAAAAAATTGACTTTATAGGTCTATAGTTGGTGTAATATGAATGTCATAAGGTGTTTTATGGGTTAATTTATATCAATTGATGTTATACTAACCTTGGTCATTAGTTATTTTAGTCCCTCTAGTTATTTTGGGGGTCAAATTTGAGTATTTAATGACTTGTATGGATTTATTTGGAAGTGTGAAGGTTAAAAAATGTGATTTCATGTCCCACATGTCCCTATAAGTCTTAAGTAACTGAGATAACTAAAAAGTGGCAAGTTGTGTTAAGTTGTGGAGCTAAGAGTTTCACTGTTGAGTTCAGGCAAAGGTTGTTGGACTAACACAGTCGCTGGCATCGGCAGTATCACTGGCATTGGTCAGGCATGGTTCAGATCTGATAGACATCGGTCAGGGATTAGCTGACATCAGTCATATGTAGACCGACAGCAACCAGCATCGGTCACCTGTGTGTGCGTGTGCATTCGCATGCGTTTCTAGAATTAGATTTGTTCTAATTTTAGGACAGACAAAGTGTTTGCATGTAAAGACTAATTTTAGTCTTGAGTCTATGTTTCTAATTATTGTATGCTTTGGATCCTATTTAAGAGACCCATGGGGCTTGTATTGTAAGCAAGTAAGTAAGCAAGGTCAATTAGATTTGCAAGGTGCAAGATCAAGAAGATCAGCTGAAGTAAGGGAATAACAACTCGGTTATTGAGTTGATTGTAATTGATTGAGAGAGAGAACTCTTGAGAGAAATATTGTACACCCAAGAGGTGTGGGAAGAGTGAGATTTCTTCATTGTATTCTGGAAGGGTTTAATACAAGATTGGTTGTTTCTTGTATCTCCTATTATTTGTTGTTTTTGATTTCTAGTTACTTATTACTTCTGGTTCAATTTTGTGTTTAGTTGATTATACAAAAGTAATCAATTATACTCCAAGTTCCTTTATCTCCCACTTGGAGATAAACAACTACACCTATACCTGTATAGAAACATCCTCTGTCTTGTTTCTCTGGCTTGTTTCTCCCTCTTCAAGTTCAATCTTGAAGACCAATAAAAGTTGAATGAAGATTCAACTTCTCATTTGTTATCAATTTTGTCAACATATTTGTAGGGTTCTTATCTGTATGGATCTTTTCCAGCTTCAAATGTCCATCCTCCAATACCTGTCGAATGAAGTGGTACCTAAGCTGTATATGTTTGGTTCTTGAATGAAAGGCTGAATTCTTTGCCAAATGAATTGCACTTTGACTATCACTCTATAATCTGTAACTCTCTTGCTCCTTTCCCAACTCTTCCATGAACCGTGTCATCCATATCATTTCCTTGCTAGCCTCTATGATTGCAATGTATTTTGCCTCTATAGTAGATAGGGCAACAACCTTCTGTAACTTTGAAATCCAGCTAATCACCATTCCACCAACAGTGAACACATATCCTGTGGTGCTTCTCCTACCATCTAAGTCACCTACCATATCTGAATATACATACCTATGTAGAGAAATGCTTGACCCTACATAGCATAAATACCTATTGTTGGTCCCTCTTAGATATCTAAGAATCCACTAAACTGCTTTCTAGTGTTCCTTTCCTGGATTGGCCATAAACTTGCTGACAACTCCCACTACTTGGGCAATATCAGGTCTAGTACATACCATTACATACATTAAGCTCCCAACTGCTGAAGGATATGGAACTTTGCTCATGTACTCAACCTCATCATGTCATTTAGGACACTGTTCTTTGCTCAACTTGAAGTGTCTAGCCATAGGTGTGCTTACTGGTTTTGCATCCTGCATATAGAACCTCTCCAACACCTTATTCACATAATCCTCTTGAGACAAAATCAGCCTATGATTTTTCATGTCTCTCTTAATACTCATGCCAAGGATTCTCTTTGCTGCTCCTAAATCCTTCATGGCAAATGTGTGAGCTAATTTTACCTTTAGCTCAGTAATTACCTGCATGTGTGAACCTGCAACAAGCATATCATCTACATATAGCAACAAGATAATATAACTACCATTATCCAATCTGGCAAAATAAACACAATGGTCAGATTGACATTTACTAAAGCCATGCTCTATCATAAATCTGTCAAACCTTAAATACCACTATCTTGGAGCTTGCTTAAGACCATATAAGCTTTTCTTCAATCTACACACAAGTTTCTCCTTACCTTTGACCTCAAAACCTTCCAGCTGATCCATATATATATATATATATATATATATATATATATATATATATATATATATATATATATATATATATATATATATCTTCATCCAAATCTCTATGAAGAAACACTGTCTTAACATCAAGCTACTCAAGATGCAAATCCTCAATAGAAACTAAAGACAATACAGTCCGAATCGAAGTCATCTTTACTACAGGAGAAAAGATTTCACCAAAGTCAATACCTGGTTTTTGTACAAATCCCTTTACTACCAACCTGGCCTTATGTCTCATTTGTCCATTCTCTCTTTCCTTTAACCTGTATACCCATTTGTTTTTCAGTACTTTCTTTCCAGCTGGCAACTCAACCAAATACCATGTTTGGTTCTTTTATAAGGAATCAATTTCCTCATTCATGCCATGCTCCCATTGTTTCCTGGATTTTACCTGCATTGCCTCATCAAAACTTTATGGTTCTCCACCATCGGTAAGCAACACATAGTATAAAGAAGGGGAATAATGAATTAGAGGTTTACTTACCCTTTTAGTCCTCTTTATGGGCATTTGAGACTCATTTACAGCTTGTTGTCCACCCAAATTCTCTGTCAGTGACCAATCCCGATCAACTCTTAGTCTGTACCTGACTGACATCAGTTCTACCTGACCCACCTGACCGACATCAGTTACTGTCTGATCGACATCGGTTCTTGATTGACCATCGATGTCGGTTACATGACCGATGTCGGTCTCTATGTTGTCCTATGAGTGATGATTTTTACCCATGAGCTCATTTTGGATCATTACCTCATCCAAATCAAGATTGCCCTACTCAAAATTATTCAGCCTCTTGAGCTAATCACTATACATCACCTTCTCATTGAAAACTACATCATGACTTCTAATAATTTTGTTAGTTTCTAAATTCCACAACCAGAATCTGAAATCTCCAAAGCCATAACCAATTAAAGTGCATCACATAGATTTAGCATCTAGCTTCTTTTTATTTTCTTTATCAACGTGCACAAAAGCTTTAGAACCAAAAACTCTGAGAAATGAAAGATCTACCTTTTTACCTGTCCAAGCCTCTTCTGGAATTCCACCATCCAGAGCAATAAAAGTTCCTTTGTTAATCAGGTAAACTATAGTATCTACAGCATCTACCCAAAACTTTAAGGGCAAACCAGCATGCAACCTCATACTCTGTGCATGCTCCATTATTGTTCTATTCATCCTTTTAGCAACTCCATTTTACTGAGGTGTCTTTAGAACCACCTTTTCCTGCGTATTCTACTCATAGAATAGTAATTATTGAATTTATTGCTACATTACTCACCACCATTGTTAGATTTAAGGCACTTCAATCTCAAACCTGTTTCATTCTCAACCAAAGCTTTCCATTTCTTAAATGTGTCAAAAACATCAGATTTCCTCTTTATGCAATAAACCCATACCTTTCTTGTAGCATCATCAATGAAAGAAACATAATACTGTGATCCTCTAATAGAAGCTACCTGTGCTGGTCCCCACACGTCTGTGTGAACAAGCTCCAACTTGTGCTCCTTCTTTGTTGACCTAGTTTTGAGAAACCTCACTTTCTTCTGTTTCCCAAAAATACAGTGCTCACAGAAATTTAGATCTATGCTTTTCAAATCTGAAAGATTACCTTTTGACTTAAGAACATTCATTCCCTTCTCACTCATGTGACCAAGCCTATAGTGCCACATCTTTGCATCTACATCTGAAGTAGATAAAATAGAAGGAGAATAATCATTAACACAAGTAGATAAATAAAGTGTACATACTCTCTTACCTCTTGCTAATACAAGTGCACCCTTGGAAACTTTCCAAGATTCTGCTATGAGAGTAACTGTGAAACCCTCATCACCCAACTTTCCTATAAAAATTAGACTCCTCTTCAGGATGGGAACATACATGACATCCTTCAACACCCATGTGTTTCCCGTCTACAATATCATCTGCACTTTCCCTTTGACAACAATTTGACAAGGCTTACCATCCCCTAAATAAACTTTTCCAAAGTCTCCATGGACATAATCATGAAAAAAATCTCTATTTGGGGTTGCATGGAAAGAGGCACCAAAATCTAAAACCCAAGATTCTACTTTATCCAAGGAACATATAAGAGCATCCCGTGTAACAATACCTGCATCATTTGCTTTTTTATTTCCTTCATTCTAATCTTCTACCAACCAACAATCTTTCTTTACATGCCCTTTCTTTTCACAATTCTAGCAGGTTATACTGCCATACCTGGATCTGGATCTCCTGCCTATCTTTAACCTTGATTTCCCTTGCTTGACCTTCTCTCTTTTCTTTCCCCTGCTTTCAACACTTAAAGCATTCCCTGATGATTCCCCTATGCTTTTCTTGCAAATTTATTCATTCAATATTACACTAACAACATCATCAACTTTCAAGATATTTGAAGCAAACGCAGTATTACTAACTGCCATTACCAAGCTATCCCAACTTTTAGGTAAAGAGCATCAGATTAAGAGAGCCTTAATTTCATCATCAAAAACTATTTTGACTGAATTTAACTGGTTCACCAAACCATGGAAATCACTAAGATGACTATATACATATCCACCTTCTAGCATTTGCAAATTAAATAATTGTTTCATAATAAATACCTTATTCAAAGTTGAGGGTTTTTCATATAAATTTTCCAAAGATTTCATTAACTCTACTATTGTCCTTGCCTGAGATAAGTTGGAAACCACAGAAGCTACCAGGGTCAACCTTATAGCTCCTAGAGCCTTTCTATCAAGAACCTTCCATTCTTCATCTTGCATACATATGGGCTTACTCCCACCCAATGGTAAGTACAGATCTTTCTGATATAGATAATCCTCTATTTGCATCCTCCATAATTGATAATTCTTGCCATTGAATTTCTCTATTATTAGCATACTTTCTTCTGCCATTGCTATACTCCCACTCAAACAGAAACCCCTGAGAGTGACCTGTAATCAACAAACACTAACACGATCTGATACCACCTGTTAGTGAACCAAGCTCTAAACCAAGATCTGATGAACTTGTAGCTATGATACTAGTTGTCAGGATCCTACTCCTTAAGAGCATAATTGATTACCTTTGTATAAGCAACTAAACATAGAATTAAACCAGAAGTAATATGTAACTAGAATTCAAAAACAACACAGAATATGAGAGATAATACAATCTTGTATTAACACTCTTCTAGAAATAAATACAATGAAGAAATCACACTCTTCCCACACCTCTTGGGCGTACATTAATTCTCCCTCAAGATCTCTCTCTCTCTCTCAACCAATTACAACCACAACTCAACAATGAGTTGTTCCCTCCACTAGTAAGTGACAATCAACTCAACCGTTGTTGCCTACTTCTAGTCCACCAAGTACTCCAAGTAGATCTCCTTGATCTTACACACCTGCATATCTAACTGATCTTACTTACCATGTAGATCTCCCTGGTCTTGCTACCTGCAGATCAACTAATCTTACACTTGGAAGGATCTCTTCCTTGTCCTTGATCCTTGATTACAATACAGCCCCATGGGTCTCTTAAATAGATCCCAAACCAAACAATAATTATACTTTCCAATTACAATAATTAGAAACATAGACTCAAGACTAAAATTAGTCTTTACATGCAAACTGACTATCCATCTAAAATTAGACCAGTTCTGGAATGCACAGTTTGCCGACGTCGATTCATGTCTGACTGATGCCGATCGATCCCTAATCGATGTCGATTACTACATAGTTGAAGATGACCAATGTCAGTTGGCCTGACTAACATTAGTTACTCTATAACTCAGCAACCTCGACAATTTGCATAACAGTGAAGCTTTTAGCTCTACAACCTAACAAGTTGTTCAGAATAAAGGTAGTTTTCTAGTGAAAGGAGAAGAAAATGGCATTTGTACGACCTCCTTGGGAAGTGTTCCACTTGGGACAAATTGAAATGTGACTCTTCAGCTTCCCCATACTAATTTCCATGATTGGTTTAATTTTTAAGTGCCATTTTTGGCCCAAAACTATTTTGCATCTTTCTTGGTTTCATAGACATGCAAAAGTGACCTTCAAGTTTTTTCTACATACAGCTAGTAGAAAGCATTTTAGCTCAAATGCTTTTGAGAGGTGGTATTACACTCAAATATCTTAAAATTCATAAAATATTTCCAATTTTGGTCAACCATGATTTATGAACCATCCTTTTCAAGCTGACTATGTTTTTATACTTGTAAATGTGTGCACCCTGTAGGTTTTGCTTCATTCTTGGCAAGTTTGTATGAACTAGTTATTTATATTGGTTCTAAAGTATGTTGGATTAATCCTATAATGGTATTAATGGTTGGTTTTGTTGTCCCCCAAATATATCACACATTTTTGGGACAACATTTGAACTATTTTGGTCCTACAGACCAAAATTATCTCTTCCCTTTTCAAAATTTGTCCTGGGCATTCAAATTCCTCATTTTTTCAAGATTCTCAAAAATTTACGAACTCTACAAGCTAGAATCTATGGACTTTGTAGGCTTAAATCTATGAACTCTGTAGGCTTGAATCTCTGAACTCAGCAAGAAGAGAAATTTATGGACTCTATAGGCCAAGTTCAACGGGCTTCATAGGTTGATTTCTATAGACTCTTTCAAGGTGAGAGAAAACTACAGACTTGGTTTCTACAGACTCTGTAGGTAGGTTCATTTCTATAGGTTCAAAGACTTCTACAGGTGGGTTCAACCAGAAAAAATTAGTTTCTAACACTTGGTCATTTTTGGGATTGGTTTAGTGCCTTGGTCTAAGCAAAAATCTCCATCGGCAAGCATCTAATTAAAGAAGGCTTGAACCATTGAACCTCTTTGGTTCAAAGGTTCAACGAGTTCAAAATTTAAAAGGTTCAATGCTTTTGGTTCAATGGTGGGTTCAATCAAAGGAACGATTCAATGGCTTGGTTCAACCAAGTGGTTTAATGCTTTGTTTCACTCGAGTGGTTCATTCACTTTGTTTCAATGTTTTGGTTCATCCTCTAGTTCAATCAAATGGTTCATCAGTTGGTTCAAAAGCTTCATTTGAACCATTGAACCAAAGCTTGGTTCAATGGTTGGTTCAATGCTTTGGTTCATTCAATTGGTTCATTGGCTTGAACCATTTTGGTTCAAAGCTTGGTTCATCAGCTTGGTTTAATGTTTGGTTCAACCAAGCGGTTCAACGTTTGGTTCAACCAAACGGTTCAATGCTTTGGCTCAATCAAACGGTTCAATCAAATAGTTCAACAATTGGTTCATCACCTTGGTTCATCGGCTTGGTTCAAAGGAGCAGTTCAAATGCAAAATTTCAAAGAAGCCTCCTGAAAGACAAGTGCCCTTGTGAAGGGAACTTGGTCAACAAAAGTACCCTTTAGAAGGGTCATTTTCAAAGAAGGCCACAAAGGTAATTCTTTCGGATTTTTGTTTATAGAATTCAAAAAAGACTAAGGCAAGAAATAATTCCTTCAGACTTTTTGTCTGAAGGAGTTCCTTTGGACAAAAAGTCTGAAGGAATTTGGGAAAGCGACTGCGGGAAGAAAACTTAAAGGAAATTCTCAAAGGCAAACAGAACAAAATGGAGCAATTCTGCAGACTTTTTATCTGCAGGAAATTTCCAAGGATAATTTGTCTGTGGGAAAATACCCATGGAGAAAGCCTAAGGAATTTGTTTGTGAACTTTTTGTTCATGAGAAAATGCCCATGGAAAATCTTGGGGAAAATGCCCACAGGGATTATTCGCAGGAAGTGTCTGTGAGAGACTGCCAAAGCCCGAAGGCCATTCAAAGACCCCCAAAGGGTAGATACCCTTGCAGGGGGATCTTCATGACCCAAATTGGATCATTTCTTAAGGCCCAAAAGGGTAGGTTATTTTTGGGAAAGTGCCAAATAGAAAAGCTGAAGAAGGACCAAGGGGTGACATACCTGAAGACGTCAAATTCAAGACAGTGAACTAGCCATTGAAAACATAGTGATGGGCACACAAAAGTCAATTTCAAAGCTCATAAAATAGATGTTGATCCTTGTAATCTATAGACCTGAATGCATTTAAAGGATTTAAGGCCAAAACTAGTAGGAAGCAACTAAGGAATAGAATGACAAATTGAATCCAGGACCTGATTAAATTAATCAGAAAAGGAGGAATAATGAAGGATCAGATCACTAGGTGGACATTGAAAGTTTCAAACTTTCAATAGCGTGACTTGTTTCTCTACGTTGAGAAAAAAAATGGGTAGATGCCCCTAATTTCTAGCCTATCTTCCTAACAGTTTTCAATGCAACATGATGTGTTACTATTCCTGAGTCCTTCTTGAAGAGGCTATATAAGGGACTCTCTTTTATTGTAAATATATATCTTTTTGACAATCAAAAATGAAACTTTGCCCAAATTGAAAGGCATTACTGAGACTTTGAGCTTATATTATTGATCATATTTTGTTATTGGAATAAGAAAGCAAGTGACTTTTTAGACTTTGTGTTGTAATATCTTTGTTGTTCGGGAAACTATTCTTATGTCTTTTTCCTTGATATATTTTTTATTCTTTTAATTCAACAAGTAGAATTAGTGAAAGTAGTCAAGAAGGTGTCCTAAAGAGTCAACTGTGGAGAGACTTTGTGCCCCCACAATTGCCTTTAGTGTGTTTTCTTTTCATTTCTGTGTAAAGGACCTTGGGACGACTTTGTGCCCTCATTGTCCTTTGTATCTTACTCTTGAGCAATTTAGGTGGAGACTTTGTGCTGCATCTCAATTTGTTGTTTACTATGTCCTTTGCTACATTTTGTTGTTACTACTAGGAGTATTCTTATGGTTTGCTGAATAGTACTTCTGAAAGAAGATGAGTGATTTATGTCATTTCCCTTGAGTTTTTCCTTTGATCCGCACACATCATCTCTGAAAAAAGAGAGATGGATGGTTTGTCCTACCCTTGAGTATTATTTTCTATTTATATAAATATATATATATATATATATATGTATATATAGCATACCTATAGGGAACCTCCCCTTGATGAGAGGAGAGATCAGTCCCCTTCTGATGTGGTAAACCTACACATTTGGATGACTAATCTTCCTAATTTGGCTGATCAGACCTATTTTGTTTATCAGTATGCTGATCGACAAAATATTCAACCAACAGTTTTTGGCAACTCCGCTGGGGATATACATAATTTTGTGCAATTTGGAACCTCAAGTTTTAGATTGAAACATCACCTGTGTCTTACCCATTATCATTATAACCCTTATCCATTATAGATTTTGGTGACTCCATTACTTGTCTTACCCATTATCCATTTATAGCCTTACCATCTTCGTCCACCTCCATTATTTTATCTGATCTGCAAAACTAGAGCTGCTGAAAAAGAGTGCACAGTTTAAAGCCTCAAGCTTTAACTGAAGCAAGGTCAATTCTTTTCCATTTTTGTTTCACAATCTAGCAGATTCAAGGTATACACGAAGCCAAAGGGTTAAAGGTATTGTTGACCCTATATTCAAGTTGGTACAACAAAGTGATTTTGATCTATTTCTTTCACCATCTCGTCTCCAATGAACCAAGAGCTTTCCTCCTACTAAAGTTAGATCTCCATTGCTAGACGAAGTATTTACTTCTGATGTTGATAAAGATTTGCCAATAATTACCCCTCTGAGATTTGTTATCCCTCCTTTTCATCATCTTATAATGGCAGTTCAAGGCCCCTGGGGTAATGCTTTTGGTCCTCTCAATCTTACTGCACCTCTACATGAGCTTCCACGTAGTTCAAGGAAGAATTTCCCCAAATTATATGGTGATGGGAAAGTTCATCCTGATGAACACATTGCAGCCTTCAGCATACCTATGGAGTAATTGGAGTAAAATTTGAAGATGTAGCAGTCAGGATTTTTGTGGAGACACTACAATGTGATGTTGTAGATTGGTTTTATCATCTACAAGCTCAGTCAGTAACTGATTGGAATACCCTCAAAGCTAAGTTTGAAGCCAGATTCAAACCTGCAGAAGATACACATGCACTTTTGCTCAACTTACATAGATGAAGAAAGAGCCTCATGAGCCTATGAGGGATTTCATAGCCAAATTTGACAAACTAAGGAATAGAATTCCTATAATTGCTCGACCTACAGCTGAGAATCTCAAATGCTTCTTCATTAATTCTCAGTTACCTAATGTAAGTTTTCTTTTAAGACATGCTGGTCAAGTAGATCTTGATGTAGCTCAACTTTTGGCCACTGAGGTAGAAGATGATCTCATCTTAGCAGGGAAGATAAGAAGAGATCTAAACAAAAATAAACCTTCATCATCTTCAGAATATTCATCTACAAGCACCACAGATCCAATGGTGTAAAAGCTGGCAAATGAACTGCAAGCCTTAAAAAGACAAATGGCACAAGGAATGTCTTCTGCTCCTTTATACAGAGATATGTCAAGAAGGACATTTCCAAATCAATCATATCAAGGCAATGCTGCCAGGAATCAAGGGCAGCCAAATCGTCTTCCTCCCCCACAAGGGAAACTTTCCCTTAAAGCTCCTCCAACCAACTCAACAATTGGATATTTGGAAATAGAACATGATTTCTCTTTCCAACCTAAGTTTGAGCAAGAAAATGATGTTGATCTCTTCACAGAGGATCAAGAAGAATCCGCTGGCAACTCCCACATTGGTTTCCTAAACTACCAAGATGAACCTAGAAGCAAAGGAGAAGCTATTGATGGATCATATGCAGTGTTTACCAGTTCCAAGAACCAATTAATCCAGTAAGCTAATAAAGGGAAGATAGAGGAGTAACATCAACTAGCAATTACAATTGCTAAGCGTGGAACCACTCTGCCTTTTCAGTCAAAGGATCTGGTGATCACCCAAAATGTAAGTACATCAATTTCACCTTCACCTTCTACTTCAATCTCGCAAATCAGCCCTCCTCCCATCCCTACTAAAACTTAGAAAGTTGAATTACCTTTCTCTTTACCTAGCTCAATTCAGCCATTTGACATAATCGATCATGTCAAAAAGACAAAAATACAAATATCTAAATTTTAATATTTGCAAGCTAATCCTGATCAATTGGATGAGTTGATCCAATGTGTCAAGAACCAAACTATCCCTGCAAGATAAGAGGTTAAGAAAATAATTCCTAATTCCCTAAAGAACATGCCCATTCCAAATAATCTTGTCATTACTCCTCCAGCTGCCCCTGGGAAAATAGAACCTTTCTATGTTTCCCTATTAATAAATGGTTATCAACTCAACAATTGCATCATTGATTCTTGGGCATCTGACAATGTCATGCCTGCTAAAGTAGCTAAGTCTCTTGGTCTCACACTGACCAAAACATTTGGGAGATGTTTCCCCATGGAGAACAAGCAAGTACCATTGCTAGGGCAAATTAAAGATGCCCAATTTGCATTGGTAGCCTTTCCAGACAAGAGAATCAAGATGACTGTCTTGGTGGCTAACGTCCCAACATCTTATGGCATTTTGCTTTGATGAAATTTCTATAAGGATGTGGGAGGAGAACTAAGCATGGACCTGTTTGAAGCAAGGATTCATGTCTAAGGTGTAATTAAGAGATTGCTCCCTAAAAAGGAGGCAAAATAAGTGGTCACCCAAACATCAGCCCCTGCAACATAAATTCTATTTGAGTCTTCAGGTAGGGGTAATTATTTCTTTACCACAGAGGATGTTCATGTTTCTACAGATGAAAGTCTTGTAGCTGACAATCTAGGAATTGATCCAAACAAGACTTCAGGAGAATTGGTAGGGCACAGTATAAGTAAGGAAAGATATTCCATCTCTAATGAAGAGAAATCTGATAGGAGATTGGCTTCTGATGATACTTTGATTTTGAAATCCAATGGCAGCAGTTTTTCCACCAACGATAGAGTTGAGAATGTGTTGATATCTCTTTAAGGAGATATTCTTCCTTCATGCAATTTGCAAGTCAGCAACACCAACAACACAGCTAGATGTGAATCTCTATTGCTCGGATTGAAGATTGATCAAGATGAAGAGATCAAACTCCTTCATATCAAAGGAGATGCTAAGTTGATAGTTTGTCAAGAGTTTGATGTGGACAATTCAATCATATGCTGGACTGAATCAGAAGAACAACTAATTATGGTAATGGACCATGCTGCTACAAATCAAAATTAGGCAAAGGAACCCTTTGCCAAGAAAGCAAGGAGTTATGGCTTTCAAATTGAAGACCACATCCTGCCATGGGGCAAGAAGAAGAAAGAGCCAACAAGAAGATGCAAAAAATTAGTTTTCTAATGGAGAGCTCTATTCGCCCATCACCGTTTCTGGGGACAAAATGTCTTCTTGTTGGTTTACCAAAATGGCACACTATTTTCATTATCTTTCAAGAAGCAACATCTGAAATACTTCAATTCTGAAGTATCAGATCATTTCATCTATACATATGTATATTTGTATAGTTTTTAATTCTATTTTGGTTTGTTTGTTTTCATTTTTTATGCCTTTTAGTTTTGGGTAGCATGACTCCATAGCCCAATGGTACACATGAAGACACTGGAGATTCTGGATTCTACTCCCTTCAATTCTTTTTACAATTGATAGAAGTTCCCTAACTAGAGCCAACTGTTGTCCCCCAAAAATATCACTCATTTTTGGGACAACATTTGAACGATTTTGGTCCTACAGACCAAAATTGTCTCTTCCCTTTTCAAAATTTGTCCTGGGCATTCAAATTCCTCATTTTTTCAAGCTTCTCAAAAATCTACGGACTCTGCATACTAGAATCTATAGACTTTGTAGGCTTAAATCTACAGACTCTACAGGCTTGAATCTATGGACTCAGTAGGAAGAGAAATCTATAGACTCTGCAAGCCAAGTTCAATGGGCTTCATAGGTTGAATTCTATGAACTCTTTCAAGGTTAGAGAAAACTACAGACTTGGTTTCTACAGACTTTGTAGGTAGGTTCATTTCTATAGGTTCAAAGACTTCTGTAGGTGGGTTCAACCAAACAAAATAGTTTCTAACACTTGGTCATTTTCAGGATTGGTTCAGTGCCTTGGTCCAATAAAAAATCTCCATCGACAAGCATCTAAGCAAAGAAGGCTTGAACCGTTGAACCATTGAACCACTTTGGTTCAAAGGTTCAATGAGTTCAAAATTCAAAAGGTTCAACGCTTTCGGTTTAACGGTGGGTTTAATCAAAGGAACAATTCAATGGCTTGATTCAACCAAGTGATTCAATGCTTTGTTTCACTTGGGTGGTTCATCCACTTTGTTTCAACGCTTTGGTTCATCCTTTGGTTCAATCAAATGGTTTGTCAGTTGGTTCAAAAGCTTCATTTGAACCATTAAACCAAAGCTTACTTCAACAGTTGGTTCAATGCTTCAGTTCATTCAATTGGTTCATCAGCTTGAACCATTTTGGTTCAAAGCTTGGTTCATCAGGTTAGTTCAACATTTGGTTCAACCAAGTGGTTCAACGTATGGTTCAACCAAATGGTTTAATGCTTTGGCTCAATCAAATGGTTCAATCAAATGGTTCAACAGTTGGTTCATCGGCTCGATTCAAAGGAGTGGTTCAAATGCAAAAGTTCAAAGAAGCCTCCCAAAGGACAAGTGCCCTTATGGAGGGCACTTGGTCAACAAAATTACCCTTCAGAAGGGTCATTTTCAAAGAAGGCTATAAAGGTAATTCTTTTGGATTTTTTTTAAAGAATTCAAAAAAGACTAAGGCAAGAAACAATTCCTTCAGACAAAAAGTCTAAAGGAATTTGGGAAAGTGACTGTGGGAAGAAAACCTGAAGGAAATTCTCAAAGGCAAATGGAACAAAATGGAACAATTCTGCAGACTTTTTGTCTGCAAGAAATTTTTGCAGATAATTTATCTGTAGGAAAATACCCATAGAGAAAGCCTAGGGAATTTGTCCATAGACTTTTTGTCTGTGGGAAAATGCCTGGGAAAATCCTGAGGAAAATACCTGTGGGGATTTTTCACAGGAAGTGTCCACTAAAGACTGTCGAAGCCCGAAGGCCATTCAAAGACCATCTGAAGGGTAGATACCCTTGCAGGGGGCTCTTCCCGACCCAAAGTGGATCATTTCTTAAGGCCTAAAAGGGAAGGTTTTTTTGAGAAAGTGCCAAATAGAAAAGCCAAAGAAGGACCAAGGGGTGACATGCCTGAAGATGTCAAATTCAAGACAACAAACTAGCCATTGAAAATGTAGTGATAGACACGCGAACGTCAATTTCAAAGCTCATAAAATAGCCATTGATCTTTGTAATCTACATACCCAATGCATTCAAAGGCTTTAAGGCCAAAACCTATAGGAAGCAACTAAGGAACAGAATAGTAAATTGAATCCAGGACTTGATTCAATTAACCAGAAAAGGAGGAATGATGAAGAAGGATCAGATTGATAGGTGGACATTGAAAGTTGCAAACTTTCAATAGCGTGACTTGTTTCTCTGCATTGAGAAAAAAAATGGGTACATGCCCCTAATTTCCAGCCTGTCTTCCTAACAGTTTTCAATGCAACATGATGTGTTACTATTCACGAGTCCTTCTTGAAGAGGCTATATAAGGGACTCTCTTTTATTGTAAATATATATCTTTTTAACAATCAGAAATGAAACTCTACCCAAATTAAAGGCATTACTGAGACTTTGAGCTCAGATTGTTGATCATATTTTGTTATTGGAATAAGAAAGCAAGTGACTTTTTAGACTTTGTGTTGTAATATCTTTGTTGTTGGGGAAACTGTTATTATGTCTTTTTCCTTGATATATTTTATGTTCCTTTAATTCAAAAAGCAGAATTAGTGAAAGTAGTCAGGAAGGTGTCCTAAAGAGTCAACTGTGGAGAGACTTTGTGCCCCTACAATTGCCTTTAGTGTGTTTTCTTTTCATTTTTGTGTAAACAACCTTGGGATGACTTTGTGCCCTCATTGTCCTTCGTATCCTACTCTTGAGCAATTCAGGTGGAGACTTTGTGTTGCATCTTGATTTACTAGTTACTATGTCCTTTGCTACATTTTGTTGTTACTACCAGGAGTATTCTTGTGGTTTGCTGAATAGTACTTCTGAAAGAAGATGAGTGATTTCTATCATTTCCCTTGAGTTTTTCCTTTGATTCGCATGCATCATCTCTAAAAAAAGAGAGATGGATGGTTTGTCCTACCCTTGAGTATTATTTTCTATTTATATATATATATATATATATATATATATATATATATATATATCATACCTCTAGGGAACCTCCCCTTGATGAGAAGAGAGATCAGTCCCCTTCTGATGTGGTAAACCTACACATTTGGATGACTAATCTTCCTACTTTGGCTGATCAGACCTATTTTGTTTATCAGTACGTTGATCGACAAAATATTCAACCAATAGGTTTGATGTTTCAATTTTATTTGATAGTCCAAATAGCTCACTTTGTAGGAGGGTACCACCATGTGTAGTTTCAATCAATTTTCCACTTGCAAGAGTTTTAAATTCCATATAGAGGTTTTATGTGAATCAAAAATGATGTCCCACATGTCTAAAATCCATTTTTTAACACATATATCTACTAAGAGGGGGGGAAGGGGGGTGACTCAGTAGATTGTAAAAAACTAGATTTTTTAAGGCTCTTTTTGAACAAGTCTTAAATCATAAATTAAATAATAAATACAAATATCACACTCACACATGAAAATCTAATAACACCAAAATTATACATGAAAACCTAAAATAAAAAACCATGGTGATAAAATCTACTAGAAGCTATTGTTCCAATCCATCCTCATAAAGAAATGCCTCACTGGCTACATTTAAGGACACCCATCCCTAGGAGATACCCATCCCCTATTTTTAAGAGCACCAACTCTAAGGAAGCACACACTCCCTATACTGAGCACCAACCCAACTTAATTTTACATCACCAACCAATCAAACATTTGAGTTACAACTCAATTAGATGAATTAGATTCACAAGAGAATCCAGGTCTTTGTTCTTTATTACACATCCAATTTGCAACTGCTCATTTCTCATTCATCACACTCTTGTGTGATCTTCACTCTTATTATCCCCTTTCTCTGTATCTAAAATATGTCTATTTTTCACTATATTTTTATTTTATTTGACCATTAAAACAACATCCTTAAATGAGTCTCTTTTCTTTACTTGATTCTTCTTATTCCAAGTGAAATACGTATTTTTATTCTTTTCTCTCCATCTCTTGGAATTCTACCAAACTTTCTTTGATTTCAACATTCATAATATATTAATGATTCTAAGATTAGCCTTTTTTTTGTTTACAGACCATTAAAATAAATGACTATTAATTTCTTTCAACCGTCATGCTAGATTCTTGTAACTAACTCACTTCATCAGATCTTTGAATGTTTTTAACTTTAAAATGCATCTATTATATCTTAAGACTCTAACTCCTACAAGCTATTAGATCTTCTTATATAAATGATCCTTACTTAACACACTAGTTAACTATCAATTTCCTTGCATCATCTTACTACCTCCTATGTCTTTGGATGGTTTTCACACCATTGATGTCCTCAAATATGCTTGATCCTTAACACATTGGTTAACTATCGATCTCCTTGCATCATCTTGATACCTCTTATGTTGTTGGATCTCTTTCACTCCATCGATGCCGTCAAATATGTTTGATCCTTAGCTAACCATTGTGTCACTAAATAGTGATCACTTTGTTCCATCTAGGTCTTTACGCTTTGTTAGATCTTTCCTATCCAGTCTCCTACATACCATTTGATCTTAGCATATGCATGATCCTTAACTAAGACATTCATTAAACTTCAGCATGTAGCCCTCATCTCGATTCTTTTAGTGACTATGGATTTCTTTTGCTTCGATGATCTCTTCAAACTTGCTTAGACTTTATCTCACCTCTATGCCTTTTGGGAGCTCAATGTAACATCCTTTAGCACTAATGAAAGTGCCCTACACTTCTTCTAAATTATCCTTTAGAGACTTGTAATGGTCCTTGACCCATCTCACTATATCCTTCAACACCTTTGCTTGGGGATAATGTTCTTCAAAGAAATTATCCTGTACTCCACCCAAATTATCCTTTGGGACTTGGTAAGTGCCCTTCAAATTTCTTGCAATTAAACTTCGAGACTTGTGTTTATGGCACATACCCTTTGGAGCATATCTTTTAGATAAATTATTGTGGGCTTTTTTTCTAAGGGGTTTCAAGACAATTTCCTTAACAAAATGTCTAAGTGCCCATCAAAAATTTTGGCATGTACCCTTTGAGGCTTTTTAAAAAGCCTTTCAAAAACTTTTTAACTATCCTCTGATACATTTAAGCTATCCTTTGACACTTTTGAAAGTGCCCTATGATCCTTTGGAATAATTGCAAGTGTCCCTTTAGAAACTTTGCAATAGAACCTTTGGAAATTGTGAAAAGTCCACATACTCTTCAAAACTTTTGTTCGGGACCCATTTCCTTCAAAAAATTTGTTGTGGATATTTTATCTGACAAAGACTTAACCATTTTTCCTGAAAGATATCCCAATGCACTTTTTTTGAAAGAATTAGGTGAGGTACTTTCTCCAAAAGAAAATTCTTCCTTCAGAAATTTTGTTGCAGACATTTTGTCTAACAAAGACTTAACCACTTTTCCTGAAAGATATCCCAATTCACTTTTTCTAAAAGAATTTAGTGAGGCACTTTCTCTAAAAGAATTTAGTGAGGCACTTTCTCTAAAAGAAATTACCAAATTGAAAAATTGACTAAGTGTGGAGACCAAACATCTTGTTCTTTGTATACTTTGAGTTCTCCAACATTGCTTATCAATGAAAACCATTTACAATATCTTCTTGAATTCATCATTATGCCTTTGTCATTAATGTTTGCACATACGTATTTTGTTATCAATGACAACCATGACATAAATATCTTCCTAAGACTCTAACTCAACCATGACTTTCAGATTGCCAACAATCTCCCCCTTTGTAATTGATGGCAAAAACATCCACTGCAAAATAACACAATTTCTATTTTACACTTGCATCTTGCTCTTTTCTCCCCCTTTGACATTAATGAAAAAGTATCACCAACAAAAAGTTAGCTAATTCCACCTGAAGTGCACTTATTTAGGTATGACACTATTCTAATCATTGGACCTATTAGATAAGAACAAATTATGAGAATCTTCCCCTTAGGCCATGAAACAATTTACTAAACTCGTCTTCTTCCAGGTGGTAGTGATGTGACCTTTATACTCCCCCTGGAGACATGTCTGATCACTAGGAACTAGTGATGCAGTGTAGGAGCTACCACTCCCAACCACTGTCTTAGTTATTCAAATTGGTCCTTAGGTAAAGGTTTAGTGAATATGTCTATAATTTGATATTTTATTAGAACATATTCCATTGTGGCCTCTTGATCACCAATATTTTCTCTCAAAAAGTGATACTTGATTGATATGTGCTTTGTTCTATAGTGCATCACCAAATTTTTAAATATATTTATAGTACTTGGATTGTCACATAGAATGTGAATTGGTCCTTTGAAGTCCGCTTCAATGTCTTTTAGTGACTGCTTCATCCATATTACTTGAGTGCAACATGCCACTACTACAAGATATTCTACTTATGCTATAGATAGTGTAACTAATTCTTGTTTTTTAATCAACCATGAAACAAGTATGTTACCAAGGAAGAATGCACCACCACTAGTACTGCTTTTATTATTTGTGCTTCCTACCCAATCAACATATGTATATGTTGTCAAAGTGAAATTATCACTTGAAGGATACCATAATCCATAGTCTTATGTGCTTTTGATATAACTTAAGATTATCTTTACTACATTTACATGTGTTTCTTTTGGAGCAGCCTAGAATCTAGAAACTAGGCAAACTACCTACATGATGTCTAGTCTTATTGTAATAAGATACAGCAAACTACCAATCATAGACCTAGACATTGTATGATTCACTTCATTAGATTCATCACCTTTACTCAATTTACATCCAGTTATCATGGGAGTGTTAACTGGTATGTTGTCCTCCATACTAAATTTCTTGAGAATCTCCTTCAAATACTTGGTCTGGGATATGAATATCCCTTCTTTGGATTGTGTAACCTTTAGACCAAGAAAAAATCAAAGTTCTCCAGGATGGACATTTCAAACTCCTTTTGCATTTGATTTACAAACTCTTTACACAAATCATTGTTGTTGCCACCAAAAATGATGTCATCCACATAGACAACTGTGATCAACATATGTCCATTTTTAGACTTAACATACATGTTACTATCTACAAATCCTTTGGTAAATCCTTGTTGTTGCAAATATTGATCTAGCCTTAAATACCAGCTCTAGGTGCCTATTTTAGACCATATAGTGCTTTCTTTAGTTTGCACACATAGTCTTCCTCATCTATGAACTAAAAAACTTCAAGTTGTTCAATATAGACTTCTTCTTCCAAGGTTATATTTAGGAAAGGTAACTTAACATCCATTTGATAGACTCTGAACTTCTTAAAGACTAAGAATGCTAAAAACATTCAGATGGCTTCCAATCTTGCCACTAGGGAAAAAATGTCTCCTCAAAGTCTATTCCTTCTACTTGAGCATATCTTTTACAAAAAAGTCTAGCTTTATTTCTCACAACAGCGCCATCTTCATTCAAATTATTTTTAAAGACCCATTTTGTGCCTATGACATTATTATTTGTGGGTCTTGGAACTAGCTACCAGGTTTTGTTATTTTTTATTTGACTTAGTTCTTCATCCATGGCCTTTTGCCAATTCTCATTTTTTATAGCTTCAACATAGATTTTGGGCTCAATTGCAGATAGTAAAGCAAAAATTATATGTTCTTTGCTCATTGCACCCCTTCTCCTCATTTAGACTCCTTCATTAATGTTGCCAATTATCTGATCCTTAGGATGATCCTTTTGACCAAACCTTGAGGGTGCCTTTTCAGTCCTCTTTATCTCATCTTCATTATATGATATTTCATCCTCAGCTTCTTCTTTCAATTCCTTAATTTTGATCTCCTTTACAAGTTTAGTTTCTTCCTAAAGGATCTCTTCAACTTTAACAGGGATGCTCTCCACTAGCTTATGTAGTCATTTGTTATAACAAACATAGGATTTTCTATGAGTGGAATAACCAAGGAATATTCCCTCATCACATCTTGACACAAAACTACCTATTTTTTTTCCTTTCATTCGAATCTAGAATTTCTTCCAAATACTTTGAAGTACTTGACTGAAGCATACTTCCCATACCACAGTTCATATGGAGTCTTATCACTATCACTCTCAATTGAACTATGGTCAAGATGTATACTACTATCTGGACTACTTTTCTCTAATAACCATTTGACAAGTTGGTTTCTCTCAACATTTTTCTAGCTAACTCCGTAGCAGTCTTGTTCTTCCTCTCAACAACTCCATTTTGTTATAGAGTTCTTGTAGAAGAGTAGTGTCTCCTAATTCCATGATTTTCATAGTAGTCTATGAATTCATTTGAAGTGAATTCACCACCTTTGTTAGATCTGAGGCACTTGATATTTCTATAAATTTAATTTTCAACCATGGCTATAAAGATCTTGAATCTCTCAAAGGCTTGATACTTGTCCTTTAAGAAGTTTACCCATGTCATTCTAGTGTAGTCATCTACAAAGAACATGAAATAATACACTCCTTTGGAACCTCTTGTCTTGGTTGGTCGATAAAGATCAGTATGAACTATCTGTAGAGGCTTTATAGTTACATAATTTTTAGTTTGAAACAATACCCTGGTCTAATTACCAAGTTGACATTCTCTAGAAGTTGTGTTTGTAGGCTTAGTTATCTTAGGCATGTGTCTTACACACTTGTTAGAACTTACTTTGACTAATTTGTTAAAGTTAACATGACCCATCCTTCTGTGCCATAACTAGCACTCATCAATATTTCTTATGAGATAATTTGTATCATTTACCTCAATCATATTATATATGTTATTCTCAATCCTTTTTCCTTGTGCAACAGTTTTGCTAGACCTTTTTAGTTCACAACCTTCAACATCAAATATGACTTCATATCCATTGTCACACATTTGAATGACACTCAGTAGATTATGTTTTATCCCTTTAACATAAAATACATCATGTGTAGGGAGCTTGTCATCAATATGCAAGGTTCCTTTGCCTCTGATTTTGACTAAAGTATTGTCTCCCAAACTAACAATCCCTTCCTTACATCTACTCAATTTGGTGAACTTGCTCTTATCACCAGTCATATGCTTTGAGCATCTACTATCTATGACCCATATATTTTAATATTTATCATGTAGCACAGTTTGAGCAATCATAAATTGATTCTTCTTTTTCCACATCTCCTTTGGCTTCTTGACTATACTTTTCTTTGTTATGTCACTGACTTGTGAACCTCTATTCACTTTAGGAGTCTCAACCCTTTTAGCATTGTTAGATTTTGATTTAATAGGATTTATTCTATAATGCTTTGATATATGCCCCAAATTATTACATTTGTAGCATAAAACATCTATAACAAAAGGGTAATGAATTTCTACTTAAGAAGCTTATCCTTCTTTTAGGTACAACTTTACAATCAATTGTTCTATGGCCAAAATGATTACAACTATAAAAATAACCATAAAATGATGAAGAATACCTGGTTATTATTCTCCTTTGAGGATATAAAGGTCTCCTGAGCTCTATTTTATTGATGGTCCTTGTTGTTATGTTGCTTTTTGTAGTAGCAACCTTGGTCTTTGTAGGAACAAAGTCATTATCTTTCTTCTTCTCTTTAGGAATGTAGTTTTTTTCTTTTCTAATTCCTGACTCTATTAATTCCTTGAAGTTTTCATATAGATTCCCAGTTGTGCTCAACATCAAAACCTTTCCTTTCTCATACCCAAGACCTAATCTTTCCTTGGAGGGCCTTTGTGAGCTGATCAATTCATCTAGTATGACAGATCCTCCTTTCAGTTCCAGGCCTTTATCAATCTATTATTTAGCCTTTTTGAGCTTTTATTTTAGGTCCATGATTTATTTTTCCATCTTTAAGCATCCTAAAGACTTCACTTGTAGGTTAATTTTGACCACATCCTCTATCCTCTTCATCTCCTCAACTTGGGTCTTCAATCTCACTATCATTTGATTTAATTCCTTATTTATTTTATTCGATTTCTCAAACTCCTTTTGACTAAGCTTTTTTTTTTTTTTTTTAATTTTCTTTTCTAAGCTTATCAATCACTTTTTAAAGCACATATGAGTTCACATTCAATATTTACTTCTCCTTCTTCTCCTTCATCTTCATCTAAGTCCTCTTCATTTTGGCATAAAGAAGTTGATTCAAATGTCATGAATAGGACTTTGTTTTTTTTGGCCACAAAATCACTATCATTCTCATCACTTGAGCTATTGCTTTCATCCATCGAGTCACTATCTTATTTTTAATACAGTCCTTTTTTGTTCTTAAAGAGACTTTTCTTCTTCTTGGGATAATAGGATTTCTATTTTTGATTTTTGTTAGTTGAATCAAAGTCATCCTTCTTTCTATGTGGACATTTAACAACAAAGTGACATATCTTTCCATAATTAAATAATTTTAAGGGTAAATTACCTTTGTATTTACTTGAGTCCTTTAAATTTTTGATGAAATTAGCCTCTACATCATCAAACTCCTTAGATTTAGAATTAGGAGCTTCTTCTTCATCTTGCTTAAAAACCTTGAAATCAGCTTCTCTCTTGGATGAGTCTGCATCTCTCAGCCTCATCTCATACATAGTAAAGGTTCCATGTAGCTCACCTACTATGAGATTTTTTATATCTCTTACTTATTCAGTGGCAAAGATTTTAGAATCATACTTTGATGTCAAAGATCTTAAAACCTTTTTGACAATGATTGATTCTTCCATTGTCTCTTTGAGTCTTTTGATTGTATTTGCAATCTCATCTACCCTAAGGAGGTAGTCTATAATATTATCATCCTCATTCATTTTAAGGCTCTCAAACTATCCCTTATGACTTTATATCTTTGTTTGTTTGACTCTATTATATCCTTCATATATGCTCTTCAATTTGACCCATCTGTCCTTTACACTTTAACAGTACATGACCTTGACAAACTCATTATTTGATAATCCACAAAGAATAGCATTCTTTGCTTAGGCATTATTTTCACATGCCTTCTTCATTACCTAATCAATAGGAGAAATAAGAGGGGGTGTGTATCAATTCTCAATAGACATCTAAACATCAAACCCTAAGGAGGTCAAATATGCTTCCATCCTTATGCTCTAAAAGTCATAGCTAAACCCATCAAACAAAGGTGCCTTGTTTGATGAATTTCCTTCATGACTGGCCATTTTGTGTTCAAACTCCAAGATCTACTTGAGTTGATTAAGCTTCTCTCTAGTAACCCTATGCTCTATACCAATTTTTGAACACATCTATCTACTGAGAGGGGGGTGAATCAGTAGATTGCAAAAAACTAGATTATTTTTAAGTTATTTCTGAACAGTTATTAAAGAATAAAATAAATAATAAATATAAACATCACACTCACACATGTAAATATTATAACACCAAAATTATACGTGGAAACCCAAAGGGAAAAATCATGATGAGAAAAGTTGTTAGAAGCTATTGTTTTAATCCAACCTCATAAAGAAATGCCTCACTGGTTATACTTAAGGATACCCATCCTAAGGATACACCCATCCCCTATTTTTAAGAACACCAACTTTAAGGAAGTACCCACTCCCTATACTGAGCACTAACCTAGCTTAATCTAATGGCACCAACCAATCAGACATTTGAGTTACAACTCAATTAGATGAATCAAATTCATAAGAGAATCCAAGTCTCTATTTTTTATTATACATTCAATCTACAACTTCTCATTTCTCATTCATCACACTCTCGTGTAATCTTCACTCTTCTTGCCCCCTTTATTTGTATCTAACATATGTCTATTTTTCACTATATTAGTGTTTTATTCGACCATTATAATAACATACTTAGATGAGTCTCTTTTCTTTACTTGACTCTTCTTATTCCAAGTGAAATAACTATTTGTATTCTTTTCTTTCCATCTCTTAGAATTCTACCACACTTTCTTTGATTTCAACATTCACAATCTATGAATGATTTTAAGATTAGCCATTTTTTTGTTTACAGATCATTAAAATAATTGACTTTTGATTTCCTTCAACCATCATGCCAAATTCTTGTAACTAAATCACTTTGTCAGTCTTTGAATGCTTTCTAACTTTAAAAAACATCTATCATATCTTAAGACTCTAACTCCCATAAGCTGTTGGATCTTCTTATATACATGATCTTTACTTAACACACTGGATAACTATCAAGCTCCTTGCATCATATTGCTACCTCCTATGTCTTTAGATCACTTTCATTCCATTGATTTCCTTGAATATGCTTGATCCTTACTTAACACACTAGTTAACTATCAATCTCCTTACATCATCTTGTTGCCTCCTATGTTTTTGGATCACTTTCACTCCATCGATGTCCTCGAAGATGCTCAATCCTTAACTAACTGATATGTCATTAAATAGAGATCACTTTGTTCCATATGGGTCTTTACGCTTCATTGGATCTTTCCTATCCAAGCTTCCATGTACCATCTGATCTTAAAAAATGCATGATCCTTAACTAAGACAGTCATTAACCTTAAGCATGTAAACCTCATCTTGCTTATTTCAGTGACTATGGATTTCTTCCACTTTGATGATCTCTTCAAACTTGGTTGAAATTTATATCACCTCTATGCCTTTCAAGAGCTTAGTAAAACATCCTTCGGCACTAATGAAAGTGCCCTACACTTCTTCTAAATTACTCTTTTTTAGACTTGTACTGGTCCTTGACCCATCTAACTATCCTTCAAAGTAATTATCCTATACTCTAGAGTAATTATCCTATACTCCACCTAAAATATCCTTTATGACTTGATAAGTTCCCTTTAAATATGTTATAATTAACCTTCAAGACCTGTGTTTGTGACACATACCCTTTGGAGCATATCCTTCGAACAAATTGTTGTGGGCTTTTTATCTAAGGGGCTTCAGGGTAATTTCCCTGACAAAATGTCTAAGTGCCCTTCAAAACTTTTAGCATGCACCCTTTGGGGATTGTTAAAAAGCCTTTCAAAAACTTTTCAAGTTTCCTCTACTCCATTCAAATTATCCTTCAAAACAATTACAAGTGTCCCTTCAGAAACTTTACAACAAACCCTTCAAAACTTGTGTAAAGGTTCACATACTCTTTGGAACTTTTGTTTGAGACCCATTTCCTTCAAAAATTTTGTTGTGGACATTTTGTCTGACAAAGACGTAACCATTTTTCCTGAAATATATCCCAATGCACTTTTTTTGAAAGAATTTGGTGAGGCACTTTATCTAAAATAAAACTCTTCCTTCAAAAATTTTGTTGTAGATATTTTATTCGACAAAAACTTAACCATTTTTCCCAAAATATATCCCAATGCACTTCTTCTAAATGAATTCATTGAGGCACTTTCTCTAAAAGAAAAGACCAAATCAAAAAATTGACTAAGTGTGGAGACCAAACATCTTGTTCTTTGCATACTTCAAGTTCTTCAACACTGCTTATCAATTATAACCATTTACAAGATCTTCTTGAATTCATCGGTATACATTTATCATTAATGTCTGCACATACATATTTTGTTATCAATGACAACCATGACACAAAATTATTCTTGAGACTCTGATCTCAACCATGACTTTCAAATTACCAACATCCATATGATGGCCTCTTTTTATGTTTGGTTTCATCAGACCATGTTTTGGACCAAACTCTCAATCTTGCTATTCCCATAGTCAACTCTTCACTTAATTTCATTTTCATTCACATATATAAAGCTCATTTACCATGTCCATGGAGTTTTTATAAAGATACATCAAATTTTTTAGGTCATTAGAAGTTGAGGAGAGCTAACTTGAGTGTTTTAAGAGTATGCAAAGTTGATTACAAGCTTATGCACCACACTAACCAGTCACTAGCCACCATTGCTTGCTTTGTGATAGGTGTCTGTAAGAAGTCTTCACATTGAAATTGATGTTTTAGAGCTTGTTTAAAAATATCCACAAATCCAAACATGTGTTTGAAGGTTAGAACATGATTTTAGGTTATTCTTGAGACTATTTTTCCACACATATTTATCCAATTCTGCCAACTACCTATGTATGACTCCATTACTACCTATAATCACCATAACAAAGATCTAAACACCCATGGTAAGTGTTGAATCAAGTGGTAAAACTTGTGTTTTAGGTCCTAACATGAGGTGAGAACATGATAAACTTGTTTGAGGTATCAAAATGACATACGGAAGTGTAGTCATGTTGGAAGGGACAATAAATTGAGTTTAAGGATACTTTCCCTAAAAGATGAAAATAAAGGTTGTAGACCTTTTTACCAAGGCCATACAATGAGGTTACCAATAATTTGGTGCATTGTAATTACTATATCTTATAACCCATACAGAAGATAAGACCTCTACCAAGAATGGAGGCTCTAAGGTTAGTGCAAAGGGAAAGTTGTAAGCCTCAAAATTGCCCTAAAAAGCACTGGAAGCATGCAATAGTATCTACAAGTTGTGAAGGCACAAGTGACCTTAGCACTAAAGGAAAAAACAAAGCTTGTTTAATGTTAAAATTATATTGATAATTGAAAGACAAATCAATGAACATAGAGGTCATATAAAATAAGAATTTATACTATCTTTCAATTCCTATAGAGAACTACAGGTATCCTTCTATGGAAAAATAGGCACTTTCAGCCAGGAGGGTAATTGATGACTTAGTCAAGGGGTTTAATGGTGTTTCAACCTATCAAAGTAAATATAAGGTGAATGTAGGGGATATGGAATATTTTTATTCATGTAAATATTTTAAACATCTTGACCAATGAAAATCAATACATACAAGGTTTCATCTACCTCAACACAGTTGACTATGTTGACTTAGAAGGACAGTGAACAAGTTTAAATCCTAAAGAGACAGTCTAGCCCAAGTATGTAATTAATTGGTTAAAAAAAATACTATATCATCATAGAGATATTAAAATGGGGTATTTACACATTTTTTTATTTTTTAAATCATGCCAAGTCCACCTACAGGGTTCCTCCTTAAATAAAACTCAGTCAGTTATGATTGTAAGCAAACAATGAGTAAGGGTTAGTACTTTTGAAGTTAGAAATGCATGCCAAATCAAATGATCAAAATAATATAATGGAATTAAGGGATATATTTATGATATTTTATCAATTTAAATAACTCTAGAGATGTCAAATTCATATGCAGGTAGAGAGAACATAGAAAATAGGGCTAACTTACTAGTCATGCTTTAACTCAATGAAGAAGCTTTCAAACTACAAGCATGGGTAATGAGAGTTGGTGAACATTGTGAAATATCTTATCAGAGTTTTTTTGACATCTAAAATTCCTCAAATAAATTTTAAATCAAATAAATTAATACAAAATCCATTATATATAGTCATTTGTAAAAATCTTGCACAGAGCCTTACCTAACAGTCTCTCTAGGTTTTTGTGTTTTTAAAGGGTCTATACATAAGACCAAGGGATTTTTTTCTGTTTGTAGAGAAAATTTATCACTTTAAATATCCTATACAAGTTTTCTTTTTATACAAATAGAGGAATTACCCCTATTTTGTCTCAGATAGGGGGTACTTCCCCTTATACCAAGACTAGTAAATTTTGATGAGTAAGGCAAAGTATGAATCCAAGAGCCATGGGAAATTTTTAAAATGTTATGAGAAGTTGATTTAAGTATAAAATAACATATAAAATACCTCATATATATATATATATATATATTAAATTGAATAGATGTGTCTAAACCTCTTAATATTGCAAGCAAACCTACTAGGCATGAGCAGGCCTAAAGGTCCAAATGAGAAGGCATTGTCATTTAGACCTTGAATTTGGATTTATAAACTATTTTAATATGTTTATGTGATGAATAAATGTGTTTTTTAGCTATCAAGAGTAAAATAAAAGCATCAAATGTCATTTTGAGCTCTAGGTTGCAGTCAGGCTTAAAGGCAAGGTTTTGGCATAGACCCCTAATAGATGGTCACCTCCACTTTCCACATGAAGTGAGTATTCAAACAAATTTTATAATTTTAATGGGGTCTCAACATAGGTTTTTAATCCTTTACCTTGTATGATAAACCATAAAAGGGCCACTTTTGACTAGAAAACTCACTCAGACTTTGCATGAAAGAGGAAAACAAGCTCGAGTAGGCAACTTCAAATGCTCATATCTTATTAGAGGATTTACATGGGTGATAATGGAGTTTTATAATGTTATAATGTGTCTTTAATTCCATGTTTTTATAAATTTTATTCAATTTGGAAATTATAATTTTATGAACAAACCTTAGGAGGTCAAATAAGCCTAAAACCCTTGTTAAACCCTTGCAAAGACCCAATGATGAAAATGTAGATATAAATATGATATAATGGAATATTTTTCTCATTAAAAATATTTTTAATTGAATAATACTCACTCAATATCTCTTAAATTCTAATTATTTGTATGGACTTATATAGATGGGGTGAGAAACAGGCTATTTTGACCATTTTTTATGTTGTGCAGGCTACAAGAGGAGTTTGAAGATGAAATAAAGTTTGAGAGGAATATTTATACTTTTTATAACTCCATATGGTCATTTAATTCATTGGAGAAACTTATAAGAGTAAAAACTAGGTGCTTCAACTTAGCCAATCAAAATTGGCCTAATGGACAAGCTAGTGAGAAAGGTGGAAAGCTTCATGTGAGCTAATTTTAAAGCATGATTGATGCCTGTAAGGACATAGAGGATCTTTAAAATTTTCATCCACTTCCTCCCATGTATTTTCATGATAAAATATTTCCTTTTTGAAATCCAAGTGTGTAGGGTAAATGAAAAGAGAGTTTTATGGATAGCAGATGATGATATCTCATTTTGGGATGATTTACGATGACCAGACCTATAATAAATTTATGGAGAGTCATGTATGATGTCATTAAAATTCATTAAAATAATTTTAACTGATCCTTATTATTTATAATGTGCTAAAATAGGGCCAATCATGAAGGCAGTTTTTTTGAGCCAGAATGGGGAGTTTCTTGCCACTTTTCATGAGGTTTATGACTTGGATTGACACTTATGATTCTTGGCCTTAAATTATTCATCACATACCCTATCCACATTAACAATTAACTCCTTGTATCAGCTTTAAAATTTTCCTTACGATCCATGTACTTCTCTCTTCTTCTTCTCTCACAAGTTCTATAAAGACTAGCCATTTTAGCATTGTAATAGATGCTCCACCTGAGTATGGAAAATCCCTACTCAAATGTATACCTTTTTATCAATAATAATATTTATTTTTAAATCCTCCATGACTATTCTTATTGTTTTCATTTTGAATGTTTGATTTTCCATAAGTGAAGACTATGGATTCCTTAACATGTTATTTCATTCTATCATATATTTGCAGTTGGAAAGCTTCTTCTTGCAAGGCATGTGAAGTGTTCTAATAAATTTATAAGATTTAGTTAGTTATCCTATTCATTATTTACCTCATATACATCTTGTCTAGTCCTCCTAGTTTTTCACTTTCATCCATAACCTCACAATGTAACATTGGTATGAGAAGATGAAGATTGGAGAAGTGTATGTTCAGTTTGTCCTTTGATTTCAAGTGCAACATGTATATGGTTGGATGTCATCATGTTATTTGGTGTATCACCTCCCTTAGATTATTTTTATTTTATTTATCCTTCTCCCTTTTTACCCCCCAAGTTAAGTGTAGTTGTGATCCAAAGTGGTATATCAAGGGAGCTAGCCCTATCTAGAGATTCACCTCATTCTTTAGGATACCCACAAGCTTAGAGGTGTTTCCATTGTGACACTTGGATGAGGAGATCTTTATAATCTCCTAAAAGGGTGAAAATATAGGTGAAAACAATTTTTGGCATGCTTGGTGGGACTCTTGGTCCAAAAGTTGAGAGATTTTTTGGTGTTGTCTCTCAATAATCAGTGTTTGAAGGCATCTATCAAAGGATCAATGGTTAATCCAAAGATATATCAGAAGGTTAAGTAGCCCAAGTTTTGATTTAAATATTATTTTTAACATATTTCTTTATGTTATTGCTTTTAATGAAGTTTCATGGCTAATCTTGGTGTTGAACATTGTTTTACACAAGTTGGTGAGACATTTCAAGCTTGTGTCATTCCCTATCAATATGAACAGGTACTTAACCATCCTTCTCATGAAGATATCAGCATTTTCATGAATTATATCATTCACAAAATCAAACTTATTTATGTCTTTCTCCTAGTCAACCTAACCACTTCCCAAGCCAACCCATTTCCACTTTCAGAAAGACACTTTTAGGCTATGAGAGGTACATGTTGGATCTTAACACACAAAGAGAATGTGGTATAGAGGTTCCTAATCATGTCATTAATAAAGTGAGATAAAAATTAGATTTTTTTAAAATATATTGGTTACCTATTAAGATATCCAATTGGCAAAGGATTACAAATGAGATGCTAGATGTGAGTGGTTTGAAGTCATCCTTGGAGGATAAGCTAAGCATTCATGAGAGGCAACCTTACCAATTCTATCAACCTTCATATCCACTTTCCAAAGTTTTCTATCATCCATATTTTATCCATACTCATGAGCCTAATCAAAATTTCTAAGGTCATCCTTTTCTAAATTAAGTGGAAGAGAGAGTTGAAAAGACTAGCCTTGTGTTTGAAGCAAACATTGATAGACAAATTGAGTTAGCCAATAAGAAAATACAATAGTCCATATTAGTATCAAAGTAAGTGGAGATAAAACCCCAATTTCCCTCTCAAATTTCATCCCCACCATGTCAAAAATAGGATTCCAATACTAACATTATAAGCTGGACTAAGATAAAGGAGTCATGGGGAAAGAAAGAAGATAGAAGTTTGGTTGATAAGGAGTGTAAGGTTGTGAATGAATTTTACCCTTTGCAAGTTCCTCCCACCATTCCTCAAGAAACCTCTTGTCATCCATATGAATTACCTTGTATTCCTCATCCTCATTATGATGCATATGAACTTTGAAAAAGACTTTTCCAAGAGAACCTATCCAAATAAATTGAAGAGTTAGAGTCAAAGATGAGATTGTTGAGTTAAGGGGTGATGGAAAGTTTAGACCTAAAATAAGATCCTATGCCTGAACACATACCATCCAACCTTCCTCAAGAGATTCCTAAATATAAATCAGATGTGAATGAGGTGTTTTTAAAGTATAATTAATAAAATCAAGTGGTTTTATCCTAAGTTCTACCTCCCCTTCCTCATGAGTTTCCAAATGAACCTCTTACTTTGCATTCTCAATCTGATTTTGATCCCTATGTTCCACCTCCACCAACTAGTTCCTTGTGTCCTCATCCCATCACCCTTTACCTTTATGTACCTATGGTATGGGAACCTAAAGAGGAGAATCTGGTTGATAAATAAAGAGAACTCTTTCTTTAAAATATATACCTCCTTGCCAACCTCATTGGGCTAGGTCACATGACTTCAAGATGCCTAGTCTTGGCATCACCTTAATGGAGAAAGAGATGAAAGATATTTCAGCCCTTGAAGACTCTACATCTAATCAAAAGGTTTTGGATGATCACCTCAAACATGAAGATGAATGTGCTATCATAAATGGGGAATAATTTCAAGTTTTTCCCAAAGATGTTGCAGACCTAGAAAATTCTCTTCAGACCAATGTGCAAGAGGTTATTCTTGAAGATGACCCAATATCTCAGCGTGATCTTGAATCACCATCGAATGAATTATAGTATGAAGGACATCATCTTGATGACATCACACACATCAAGAAAAGAAGATTGAAGAGGTAGTGTTTCTAGAGGATGAAGAGGACAAAGATGACTGGCATATGCAAATGAAGCTCTTTCAAGAGCTTGAAAAAGTTTTCCAAGATAAGTTCCAAGTACATGACAAGGTGAATAAATAATATTCCATAGAGGATAATGATCAAGATTGGATAGAGTATGCAAAGCTCCTTGATGAGCTAGAAGAACTTACAACTAAGAAGAAACCTAATCTTATTGATACCCCTATGGAAATCAAGGATGAGGTTGAAATCAAGGATCCATATGAGAAGGTTGAGGCTATTTGGATGTAATAAAAGTTCATTTCTATAGCCAACATGTTTGAATCTACCTAGTTTTCAATGAAAATCATGCCAATGGAGTTGGCAAACATCATGAGAAAGTTGGAAGCATCAATGCCAAGGATCAAAAGGCTAAATGTCTCACTAAATACTTCATGTCATGAATCAAGAAGAGTTTCAAACTTTCCCTTTGATCTAAGAGGAATTTATCATCTTACGTTAGTTAGTGTTTGACTTAGTTTGTTCAGTTTAGTGTGTGTGTTCCATAAGTTCTCATGAAGTAAATGTTTGTTGTCTTATTTTGTGTGTGTCCTTGCTTTGAGTGGTTGAGGTAATTAGTGGTATTTTTTATCAAAGTCAATGGTAAAAGGTTTATTTGTTTTTATCAAGCTTTAGATTACTCCTAAGCCCAATGGACTGATAAGGCTACTAGTCTAGTTAGTATAGCAGGCATATTATTCCTATGAGTAACTAATTTGTTAATAAAATTTGACTTTTAAGTCAAATTAGAGCACCTATAGGTAAAAAACTAACTTCCTAGGTCTATAGGTGGTGTAATATGAATGTCACAAGGTTTTTTATAGGTTAATTAATGTCATTTGATGTTATACTAGCCTTGGTCATTAGTTATTTTAGTCCCTTTAGTCATTTTGAGTCATTTAGGGGTCAAAATTGAGCATTTAACGACTTGTACAAATTTATTTGGAAGTTTGAAGGTTATAAAACTTTATTTCATGTCCCATGTGTCCCTATAAGTCTTAAATAATTGACATAAAAAGGTAGTTTTCTAGTGAAAGGAGAAGAAAATGGCACTTGTACAACCTCCTTGGGAAGTGTGACACTTGTAAAATATTTAAATATGACTATTAATATTCCCCATTATTAATTAAATGCTTTTTTTAATCTATGAGTTCCATTTTTAACTATTTTTCACCTTTCTTGGTTTCTTAGACATGCAGAAGTGACCTTCAAGTTTTTACTTGGTACAGCTATTAAGCATGGAATATACTGAGAGGGGGGTGAATCAGTATATTATATATCTTATAAATCTTTCCTTTAACCAAATTGCACTTAATCAAACATTCAATTAATGTAATAAAACTCAAATAATAAATATCCACACAAGATAGAGAGAGACACTAGATATAACGTGGAAACCCAATGTGGGAAAAACCACGGAGAATCAATCTCAAATATATTCATGAGAACAACCCCAAAGGAGCACCATACCCCTTTTCCAAGTACAAGCCTCATCTATAATTCATGAGCACCAACCCACAGGAGCTTCAAACCCCTTTGTCGAGCACAAACCCAGCACCTGTTCATGAGCACCAACCCACAGGAGCACCAACCCCTTTGTCGAGCACCAACTCAACAACAATTCATGAGCACCAACCCATAGGAGCACCAACCCCTTTGCCAAGCACCAACTCAGCAATAATTCGTGAGCACCAACCCATAAGAGCACCAACCCCTTTGTGTATACCACACACCTATCTCTCAATGTTGTTATCTCAACAAATGATAGATCAATACAACATCTCCTTCCTCTCTCTCACTTTTGCTCTTCTAAGCTAGATATAACAAATACAAATCATCTTCATCTCTCACAATTGCTTTTCTAAGCTAGATATTACAATATCAAATCAACCTCTCACATCCACATTACAAACGGATACTCAAGCCTTTATTTATAGCTTTCCAAATGACCTTTGGCCTTCCTCCTTTGTGAACTTTCATTCCTCATGGAAAATGGCACCAATCTTGGATGACCCTTCATATCCAAGCATTTGAAAAGTCATGTGGTGACCCTTCATGACCAAAAACATCTTTCCCACTTTTGTCCTTATCTTTGGTGACTTTTCATATTCCTTTAAGTGTCCCTTCATGAGAAATTTGCCCTTTACTCTTTTGTCTTCACTTGGTGACTCTTGGTATTCCCCAAGATGACTCTTCATGGGAAAATGCATCCCATCCTTCTTTTGTCTTTATCCCGTGACTCTTCAACTTCTCCATGGGCCCTTATTTTGTCTCATATGCAACCAAAAATATATTCATTAATATTAAATAAATATTAACTCATATTAGCCAAGATAAACAACATTAAATGCAATGGGGCCTTTATCACCAATAATACTAAACCTTTGACATCAATGACAATATTTCCAACAATCTCCCCCTTTGTCATTAATGGTAACCTCAATCCTGAAACTGCCACATCCTGTCACCTACTTATCCTATCATCTAAAAACATACAGTAACTCCCCCTTATTGTAGCAACCTGTACCTATTTCTTGTAACTATTTTTTGCACCTGTACCTGTACTTATTATTCTCCTCCTTTGACATCAATGGCAAAGGGCCTACCTAGAGCTAACACTTAGCTCCCCCTTACTTGATGTTGAACATCAATGGCAGGAAGTAATAGAAATTACTCCCAACTCCTCTCACCGATCTTTGAATGTATCCTTTGATCGTGCCTTTGAGAAGATATCTGACAATACATACACATTTTTGCCTATCCTTTGAGCATTTGCAATCAACTCATTTGAATCTTTTCTTCTAATCTCACAACCCTCTTTATGAAACTTTAATGTATATCCTTGATCACATATTTGATTAACACTCAACAGATTATGCTTAAGACCTTTTACATATAAAACATTATTAGTCTTAGTTCTACCATAATCCAAATTCAAAGTACCTTTTTCGGCTATCTTGGCAGTGGTTTTATCTACAAACCTTACTGTACCACCATTAATCTTCTTTAGAGAAATGAACTTACTTTTATCTCATGTCATATGCCTCAAACATCCGCTATCAATTAACCATGGCTGATCTTTACCTCCCACATGAAGAGTTGTCTGCACCATCATAGAATCTTCATGTTGTTTCTTTTGCCATGAACATGTCTGAACCTTCTCCCTGATGAATGGAGTTTTGAAACTCTGATTCTTCTTCTTGATGAATGGAGCTTTGAACCTCTGATCCTTCTTGACTGAAATGAACACTCTTTTGCAATATCGAGCTATGTGTCCATAGTTGTTGCACTTGTAGCATACTATGGTCTCTTCATCAAAGCTTGATAGAGGAGCAAAAGAGTTGTAGCTTCTGCTTGACTCTACTTGACTTTTCTTCTCCTTATTGCTGAAATTGTTAGCTCTTTTTCTACATTCTAATTTCTTGTGACCATATCCATTACAATAAAAACAATAGCCATAAAAATAAGACCTGTCTATATATCTCTAACCTGATTGCCTTTTGTAGCTTTATTCTCTCCATCCTTCTCTATTTGGAATGTCCTCTGTATTCTTCACTTCTCCCCTTTTTTTTCCTCTTGTGTAAGAGCTTCAACATAGCTCTTTTTCTTTTCAAATCTGATCCCTGTCTTATCTGAATTTGTTTTTTGACTTTCTAATATCTTATTCAACATGTTAGTGCTATCCTCAAATCTTGAATCACTCACTACTTTATCATTGACTGCTTTATGAATATCTTCTTTTAAGGGGGCAATTTCAATAACATACCTTTGACATTCTTGTCTTGCTATTTCCAATTGTGCTGTGAGATCTTCTTCATTCTTCTTGGCTTCTTCAAAGTGTGGTTGTAGATCTTTACTCATTTCCTTTGACTCTTGTTCATTTTTATCGATATGGCGCTTTAACCTTAGATTCTTCTTCTAAATAGCTTCTAACTCTTCTAGGGCACAATTGAGTTCTCCTTCCATATCTACTTCAGCTTCCTCCTCTTCTTCTTCTTGATCATCATCATGTATGGCCATGAATAGAATCTCTTCATCTTCTGAATCACTGACTCCACTATCTTCAACTGAGCTAGGGTCCTTAGAATACGGGCTCTTCTTCTCGAATCCCTTCTTGGATTTGCCTTTGAAACTCTTCTTGTATGTAGGCTTTTCTTCTTCATCATCTTTAACCTTATCTGGGATTCTAGCTGAAAAATGTCCAATCTTTCCACAATTAAAACATTTAAAAGGTAATTTTCCTTGATATTTACCTATTCCTCTTTTTGGCCTACGAATGAAAAGTGCTTCGTTGTCATCTTCATCATCACTGGAACTATCACTTGATTCTTGAATCTTAGCTTTCTCCTTCTTTGATTTCTTGAAAGCTGCTTCTCTCTTTGAGGGTTTATCTTGTTCTATCCACATCTCATATGCTATGAGAATACCATGAAGCTCATCCATCTTTAGCTTGGCTAAATTCTTCATCTCCTCGATTGCCGAAACCTTTGTATCATACCTCATTGGTAGAGATCTCAAAACCTTTTGCACCACCGTTGACTCTTCTAATGTTTCTCCAAGACCTTGAATCTTATTTACTATCTAATCAACTCGTAAAAGATAACTTGTTATATCTTCTTCTTCTTCCATCTTCAAACTTTCAAATTGCCTTCTAAAAGTTTGCAATTTAGCTTGCTATACCTTTCCATCACCTTTGTAAATATTCTCAAGTTTTACCCAAGTTTCATGAGCAGATTTACATTGCATAACTTTAACAAATTCAAATTCACATAAAATAGCATTTAAAGCTTTAGCATTACATTCACTTGCCTTCTTTTCTACTAGAGTAATTGTAGATGTCTGCGGCTCTTCATATTCCTCCACCATTGATTTCCATATGTCGAATCCAAGGGCCATCAAATAAACCTTCATTCTCATGCTCCAAAAAGCATAATTCATCCCATCAAACAAAGGTGCCTTATTTGTAGAAAATCCTTCCTGTGACCCAGCCATCGTGCTTTCCCGATCTACCTCCAAGTTGTAAAACTTTTCAAAAAGGAACCTACTCTGATACCAATTATTGAGCATGGAATATACTGAGAGGGGGGTGAATCAGTATATTATATATCTTATAAATCTTTCCTTTAACCAAATTGCACTTAATCAAACATTCAAGATATGTAATAAAACTCAAACAATAAACATCCACACAAGATAGAGAGAGACACCAAATATAACGTGGAAACCTAATGTGGGAAAAACCACAGAGAATCAATCTCAAATATATTCATGAGAATAACCCCACAAGAGCACCATACCCCTTTGCCAAGTACAAACCTCAGCTATAATTCGTGAGCACCAACCCACAGGAGCTTCAAACCCCTTTGTCGAGCACCAACCCAGCACCTGTTCGTGAGCACCAACCCATAGGAGCACCAACCCCTTTGCCGAGCACCAACTCAACAACAATTAGTGAGCACCAACCCACAGGAGCACCAACCCCTTTGTCAAGCACCAACTCAGCAACAATCCTTGAGCACCAACCCACAGGAGCACCAACCCCTTTATGTATACCACACACCTATCTCTCAATGTTGTTATCTCAACAAATGATAGATCAATACAACATTTCCTTCCTCTCTCTCACTTTTGCTCTTCTAAGCTAGATATAACAAATACAAATCATCTTCATCTCTCACAATTGCTCTTCTAAGCTAGATATTACAATATCAAATCAACCTCTCACATCCACATTACAAATGGCTACTCAAGCCTTTATTTATAGCTTTCTAAATGACCTTTGGCCTTCCCCCTTTGTGAACTTTCATTCCTCATGGAAAATGGCACCAATCTTGGATGACCCTTCATATCCAAGCATTTGAAAAGTCATGTGGTGACCCTTCATGACCAAAAACGTCTTTCCCACTTTTGTCCTTATCTTTGGTGAATTTTCATATTCCTTTAAGTTTCCCTTCATGAGAAATTTGCCCTTTACTCTTTTGTCTTCACTTGGTGACTCTTGGTATTCCCCAAGATGACTCTTCATGGAAAAATGCATCCCATCCTTCTTTTGTCTTTATCCCGTGACTCTTCAACTTCTCCATGGCCCTTATTTTGTCTCATATGCAACCAAAAATATATTCATTAATATTAAATAATATTAACTCATATTAGCCAAGATAAACAACATTAAATGCTATGGGGCCTTTATCACCAATAATACTAAACCTTTGACATCAATGACAATATTTCCAACAATAGCTAGTAGAAAGAGTTTCAGGTCAAAAAAATTTGGGAGGTCATATTAAACTTAGGGGGATTAACTTCCATATAAATATTTCAAATTTTTGTCAACCATGCTTTATAAACCATCCTTTGCAAGATGACTATGTTTTTTTGCTTACAAATTTGTGTGCCCTCTAGGTTTTGCTTCATTTTGGGCAAGTCTAAATAAAATAGTTACTTATATTGGTTCTATAGTATGTTTTATTCCTCGTATAATGGTATTAATGGTTTTTTTCACGTTTAAAGTTCATTTTATGGTCCAAATAGTTCACTTTGTAGGAGGGTACCACAATGTGTAGTTTCAATCAGTTTTCCACTTGCAAGAGTTTTGAATTCCATAAAGAGGTTTTATGTGAATGGAAAATGATGTCTCACATGTATCAAATACATATCATCACCTATTCCTATGTTAAGTTTAATCATACCATGTTTTGGACCAAACTCTCAATCTTATCATTCCCATAGTCAACTCTTCATTCAATTTCATTTTTAGTCATATATACAAAGCTTGTTTAGCATGTCCATGGAGTTTTTATGAATATACATTAATTTTTTTAGGTCAGTGGTAGTTTATGAGAGTTCACTTAAGTGTTTGAAGATTATGCAAATTTGATTACAAGCTCATGCACCACACTAGCCAGTCACTAGCCACTATTGCTTGCTCTATGATAGGTGTCTGCAAGAAGTCTTCACATTTAAATTGATGTTTTAGATCTTATTTAAAAATATACACAAATAAAAACATGTGTTTTAAGGTTTGATAATGAGTTTAGGTTGTTCTTGAGACTATTTATCCACAAATATTGCTCCAATTCTGCCCACTGCCTATGTATGACTCCATTACCACATACAAACATCATAATAAAGAGCTAAACACCCATGTGAACTGTTGAATCAAGTGGTAAAACTTTAGTTTGAGTTCTTAGCATGAGGTAAGAACATGAAAAAAAAAATTGAGGTATTAAAAGGACATAAGGAAGTGTATTCATGTTGGAAGGGACAAGAAACTAAGTTCAAGGATACTTTCCCTAAATGATGAAAACAAAGGCCTGGGACTTTTTTGCCAAGGCCATATAATGAGGTTACCAATAATTTGGTGTATCTTAATGATTGTATCTTTGAATCCATACATAGGATAAGACATATTCCAATAATGGAGGCTAGAAGGTCAATGCAAAGGGGAAGTTACAAGCCTCAAAATGGCCCTAAAAAACACTAAAAGCATGCAATAGTATCTACAAGTTTTGAAGGTACAAGTGACCTTCGAACTAAATGAGAAAACAAAGCTTCTTTCATGTTTTGAATGACATTTTAAGGTGAAATAAAAATCAATGAACATAGAGGTCATCCAAAATTAGAATTTATACTATGTTTCAAGTCCTATAGAGACCTACAAGTGTCATTCTATGGAAAAATAGGCACCTACAGTTGGGAGGGTAGTTGATGACTCAGTCAAGGGGTTTAATGGTGTTTCAACCTATAAAAGTAAATATAAGGTGACTGTAGGGGCTAGGGACTATAATTCTTCATGGAAATATTTTAAACATCATGAACAATGACAATTAATACCTACAATATTTTATCTACCTCAACATAGTTGACTATGTTGATTGAGAAGGGTAGCGAACAAGTTTAAATCCTAAAGAGACATTCTAGCCCAAGTATGCAGTGAATTGGGTAAGACCACTAATATATCATCATATAGATATAAAAATTTGGTCTTTAAACATTATGTGTAGGCTGTAACTCATGCCAAGTCCACCTACAAGGGTCTTCCTCAAACAAAACTTAGTCAGTTGTGATTGTAGGTAGACAGTGAGTAAGGGTTAGTACTTTTGAAGTTGGAAATGTATAAAAAATAACATTATCAAAATATTATAATGGAATTAATGGATCTAGTTAGGATCTTGTATCAATTTAAACAACTCTATAGATGTCAAATCCATATATAGGTAGAGGGAACATAACAAATAGGGTTGGCTTACCAATCATGGTCTAACTGAGTGAATAAACTTTCAAAGTGAAAGCACAGGTAATTTGAGTTAGTAAACATTGTGAAATATATTATCATGGTGTTTTTGACATCTCAAAGTCCTCATATCAAGTTCAAATAAAATAAATTAATCCAAAAGCAAGTATATGCAGTCATTTGAAAAAATCTTGCACAGAGCCTTACCTAACAGTCTATCTGGGTTTTTGTGCTTTTGAAGGGTCTATACATAAGACCAAGGGAATTTTTTTTGTGTATATCATATTTATAACTTTAATGATCCTATATAAGGTTTTTTGTTATACAAATAGGGAAAGTACCCCCTATTTTGTCTCAAATAGGGGGTACTTCCCCTTATACCAAGACTGGTAGATTTTGGTAAGGAAAAGTATGAAGCTATGAGCCATGGGAAATTTTAAAAAGGTTAGTATAAGTTTATTTGCATCTAAAAAAACATATAAAACACCTCATATAGAGATTAAACTGAACAAAGAGGTCTAAACCCCTTAAGATTACAATCAAACCTATTAGACATGAGTAGGCCTAAAGGTTCAAATGAGAAGGCATTGTCATTTCCACCTTAAAGTTGTATTTATAGACTATTTTAACATGTGTATGTGATTAATAAAGGTTTTTTTAATCTATTTTTAGGCAAATAAAACCATCAAAGGTCATTTTGAGCTCTAAGTTACAATTAGGCTTAAAGGCAAGGCTTTGGCATAAACCCCAAATAGATGGTCACCTCCACTTTCCACATGAGGTGAGCATTAAAACCCATTTTATAATGTTAATTTGGTCTCAATATATATTTTAAATCCTTTAAATTGTATTATAAACCATAAAAGGGCCACTTTTGACTAGAAAACTCACTCAGACTTATATGAAAGAGTAAAATAAGCTTGTGTAAGCAACTTCAAATGCTCATATATTCTCAAAGGGTTTTAATGGGTACCAAGGGAGTTAAAGGATGTTATAAAATGGTATTAAAGGCCATTTTTTTGTAATTTTTTTTCAATTTTGACATTAAAATTTTATGAACAAACCTTAAGAGGTCAAACAAGCCTAAAACCCTAGTTAAACCCTTACAAAGACCTCATGTTGAAAATGGATCTATAAAGCTGATAAAATGGAATATTTTGATCATTAAAAGTAATTTAAATTATATATTACTCACTATATATCCCTCACATGCCAATTATCTAAATAGACTTGTATGGATGGGGTAAGAATTAGGATATTTTTTACCATTTTTTATGTTGTGCAAGCTAAAGGAGGAGTTTTAAGATGAAATAAAGTTTGAGAGGAATATTTAGAATTTTAATAAATATTTATGGTCATTTAATACCTTCAATAAAATTATAATTTTCTAAACTATTTGTTTTAACTTAGCCAGTCAAAACTGGCCTAATGGACAAACTAGTGAGAAGGGTAGAAATCTTCATGTGAGCTAATTTTGAAGCATGATTAATACCTATAAGGCCATGGAGGGTATTTAAAATTTTCATACACTTCATCCAACATATTTTCATGATAAAATTATGCCTTTTTGAAATCCAAATGTGCAGGGTGCATGAAAAGAGAGTTTTCTAGACAATAGATGATGATAGTTCATTTTGGGATGATTCTAGATGACCAAGATTGTAGCCAACACATGGAGAGTAATTTATTATTTACTTAAACTTCATTAAAATATTCTCCTAATCAGTTATAAGGTGTTCAAATAAGGCCAATCATGAAGGCAATGTTTATGAGCCAAAATGGGGAATTTCTTACCACTTTTCATGAGGTTTATGACTTGGATTGACACTTTTGATTCGTGTACTTTAATTATTCATCCAATACCCTCTCAAAATGCACAATTAACTCCTTTTATCATATTTACAAGTGTATTTTTGACCCTTGGACTTCTCTCTTCTTCTCTCTCTCATAAGTTCTATAAAGACTAGCCATTTTTGCATTGTAATGGATGCTCTACCTAAGTATGGTGAAGCCCTAATAAAATTTATACCTTTTTATAAATAATAATATTTATGTTTACCTCATCCATGAATTTTATTAGTGTGTTCATTTTTAATGTTTGATTTTTCATAAGTGAAGACTATGGATTCTTTAGCATGTTATTTCATTCTATCATCTATTTGTAGTTGGAAAGCTTCTTATTATAGGGCATGTGAAGTGTTATAGGAAATATCTAAGATTTAGTGAGTTATCCTATTCATTATTTCCCTCATATGCCTCTTGTATATTCCTCCTATATTTACACATTCATCCATAACCTCACAATGTAACATTGATATGAGAAGATGAAGATTGGAGAAGTGTATGTTCAATTTGTCCTTTGCTTTCAAGTGTAACATGTATATGGTTTGATGTCATCATGTTATTTGGTGTATCACCTCCCTTAGATTTTTTTTTTTTTTATTTATCCTTCTCCACCTTCACCCCCTAAGTTAAGTGTAGTTATGATCCAAAGTGGTACATCAAGGGAGCTATCCCTATCTAAAGATTCACCTCATTCATTAGGCTACCCACAAGCCTAGAGGTGTTTCCATTATTCCACTTCGATGAAGATGTATTTTCCATCTCCTCAAAGGGTGAAAATCTAGGTGACAATAAGAATTTTATGATAAAACATTAGTTGACATGAGGCATACTAGGTAAGAAGGAAAAACACTAAGAGTTTAGTGACCATTAAAATACAAAGGATACACACTCACAATAAGCTCAAAGTTGTATAGACAAATATGTGAGATACTAAGATTAACTCATGAAGGTTATATGCATGAAAAATTAAAATGTACCTACCTTTCCACAATATGTTCCCCATTCCTTAGGACCACTTAAAGGGTCATTGGTCTACTGTGAAGATTGGGTACTTGTGTGAGAAAGTAGGTATCACTTATATATTTTTTATTTTTTTTGTTATCCTATCCCAATCTACTAGCCTATCACACCCTAATAGACCTTGGATCTATTTATGAGGCCAACTATGGAGTTTTATATTTGATTAGAAATAGTATGTGTTATGAATTATATATTTTGGTGTGATTAGACTTAAGAATTGTAGGTTGCCTTTTGAGTCATTTTCTTTTGTTTAAATGATTTATATTTTAAAATTTTTATCACTTTGGTGATTCCTCCTCCATACAAATTTGGAATAAACAACATGAGTGATAAAATTGATACATATGAATGAGCTTTAAACTTTGGTTAAAGTAGGATAAGTAACTAGAGATATAACTAAATAAACAACTTAGGCTTACTTACCTATGAATGAGCATGTAATCTCAAGTTTCAACTATATGTATGTTTAATATGTGAAATTAAAATATGAAAAGAAAGGAGATATAAATATATTGGTGTATAGTAGTAGTAAAATGAGAAGTCTTGTTTTCTAACTGATCATATGGAAGAGATAAAATACTAAGGTAATTAGGGATGTATATCCAATTCACAATAATAATTATCTAATTTGAGTATAAAGGATAGAAAACAATCATTATAGAGAAAGTAAAAAGAGTCCATGAAATAAGTGAAATCATAAACATAAGTTGTGCATTCATGAGAATAATGATAAGAAGACATAATAAAAAGTGAAATAGAATGAAACCACATAAAAACACATAAAACATAATATAATGTTCCATGTAAAATAGATAAGTGAATTCAAAGTTGACACATAATCAAGAATATAAGAGATATATAAATGGATCACAAATCCAATACAAATCATAAAATATAACAATGTGCAATAAAACTATATCGTATTCATAAATACTAATATATTTAATGATAAATATTATCCATAACATCTAAAACATCTCTATGAAGATGAATTTTGATGCTAGTTATATTCTCATCAATCTTCATGAAAAAATATGCAAAGATTCCCTTATGTATCATCTCAACTAAAAAGTTAGGTGTAGTAAACAAAGTGTAATACTCATGTCGTATCTCCTATTTGGGATACTCAAGGTCAGGAATGGATGTCTCTATGGGAATGGTATATGTGGAGCTATAACAAGGTGCAACTGATGGAGAAAGAGGAACCTTCTTGTGCAGGTGACTTGTATGAGAAGGAATAACTAGTGTTGGTGTTGACTATGGGAAATTGTGAAGATGCTTATGGAGAACTTGGTATCATTTAGTTTGATTAGTACCACACTAGTTACAAAGATAGTATACTTACATATATTTACATATATAATCTAATAATAGCTTGGGATGAGGTGTGGCCTTATCTTTGGGTTGAGCAGTGGTTGGGCACAATGTGTCGATGTACTACTTAAGTTTTCATCAATGGATAGAATAATTATTATTTTTCCTGTGAAAGTAACAAATATGTCTAATAGTAGATTGTGGGTGTCTAATAGTTAAATGGGTGGAAGGAGAAGCCTAGGACTATTAATATAAATGGTAATCTTTGGTCCAATTACCATCAACTCTATGAATATCATAGTAAGGTTTATTTATCCATTGTGTGGGTAAGGGATCAAGTTGTGGTAAGGGAAGAATTCCATCACTAAGGAAAGGGGAACTAGATAAGAAATTAAACTAATCTTATTGGTAGGTAAGGCTAGCTGTGCATCATGTTTAAGCATACTGGCTAGCATCGATGAAGGAAGCAGACTGTAAATGTCATGGTATCTAGAAAAATGATAAGGTCCTTTCATGGCATGATGCATGAGCATACTCCTAAGGGTATTTAGTGTGACAGGATGTGTACCATGTGAGTGATTGATATCTACCATAAGAACAATACTGGAAAAAGTAGTATTAGGTGATATAAGAAAATAAATTATATAAGAAGAATGAAAATATTGAATTAAATAAGAGCAATATTAAAGAACTTCAACATTTCTATCTTGGACAAATCTGGTTAAAAATGGGTCATCTAAAGTATAATCATCATCATAATCAAGTGTATGCAAGTCAATGGTACATGTGGGAATGATTTTGGCATCTAAGTAATTATGATGAATAGAGGGTCAAGTTTTGGTTAAGGTGATGGGTATGTCATCAATAGGTAGCCAACGTGATTGAGGTTAAAAAGGAGGAAGTTGGGTGATGATATGAGGGGAAAGATCAAAGGTTTGATCTTTAGGGTTATCTCATCTATATCATAATCATCAAAGTCTAAGAGGTTAGGTGGAATATTCCCAATTAGTTTGGGGTGACCATTATAACCCTGAGTGGAGTTGACTGAATATTTGAAGTGTTGGGTTTCCCAAAATAGGACACTAGGTAAGGGTTCAATGGTGTGTATTTTAAACATTTTGCATGCTTGGAATTGTTTGAAGTTCCAAGAATTTGCGTTCCCTTGAATTTTTTAGATAGTTTCATTGTGAGGTAATTTGACACATTAGCATGTGGATGCAGTGATTACTATCATATGATAAGTTCAAGGATGATTGAGTAAGATATTGTAAGAAAGTGTAAAGTTAAATATCATAAATTTAACATAGATGGTAATATGAAAAATGGTAATGGGAATCCAAACACAACCTAGAGGAGGCATTTGCCTTCTATCATAGCCTTGACATGTAGTATGTGTAGATTTGAGGTTGCATTCAAAATAGCCAAGTGTCTTAATAAATTCAAAGGAGGAAACATAAGTATCTAAACCTTCATCAATTAAAGCACATTTAACTTGGATATCTCCTATTTGGAAAATAATAAATAAAAGAGGATCATCCACTTGAAGTAATATCTTATTAGAAATCATAGAAGCGATAAGAAACTTAAGTGAGAGATAAGTGTCCAATGTTTCATCAACTTGGATGGACATCTCTTTACATTATTTAAGTATACTATTTTCATATCTAGATAAGGTAGCTTCACATCCTACAGGAGGAGGATGAGGTATGTTCATTTAAAAAAATAATTGAATTAGGTGGTTTTGATGATGGGGATAAGTTCGCATTAGTTATAAGAAAGGTATGAGATGAGAGATGGGAAAGTTATATAATAGGATCCCATTCATCATAATTTGTGGTAATATTTTTAGATATAGGCACATAGTGTTACAAGATCTTCTAGGAAGGAGGGTTAGAGGTGCATTAAACTTGTGTTGATCGGGTATGGTTGTTTTAGGTTATTTTCAAGTGAGTTGATTTACTTTAGGTGATGTGGTGGTGGGTTGGGTATTTATTGTGGTTGGTTAGGATAGATATTATTGGAAGTTTGAAGTATGTTGTCTTGTGGTGTGGAAGTTGGGGGAAGATTAAAAATGATATGAGAGGTATAATCAAGTTGTGTAGTTGAAAGTGGTGATTGTATGGGTAATGGTTCCTCTTGCCCCAATTCCATGACATGAGATGGGGAAGTGTCTTAAATGATGTACAATGGTTGAGAGGTGTGATGCATAGGTGTTTGATTTGAGTTAATTAAATCAACTAATATTCTCATATTAGTCATATTAACCATGTTTTCTTCTTTGATGTTAAGGTCAATAATATTTTAAACATTGTTAGTAGTAGAATTAGGTTGTTTAATGTTATCTTGGTGGTTAAGAAGGGCATATTTGTAGATAGATAAGTGATCATTATCTTGGTTTAAAGATTGGTTTTTATTTTTTGTTTCATGTGCTTTAAAAGTTGTCATAAACTTGTTGACATTTTTAGATAAGGGATTCATGATCAAAGTTAGGATCAAAAAATAAATAAATATCAAGATTTTGTAGTTGTCTACAAGTCTCATGAGAATGGTCCCAACTTGCATGAAATCAATAGAATTTTTTGGATCATACCATGATTTCATAGAATGAGTGGGATCAAAATCTCATGGTAGAGGTCTTGGAAGATATTTTTGAATTTTTTTAGTGATAATTATTTGTGCACATTATTGCAATTGTGTTGAGAAAATATGGGAGTGGGATTAGAATTATGAATAGGGGAGGAGCATTCTCCATGGTGTTGTTTGGATTAATATATTGGATGATATGCATAGTGTCATAAGTGTCAGTAAGACCATCATTGTTTGTATGATGGTTTTTATTTTTGATGATCATACAAGTTCCCATTGTAGGTTGAGGTTATTCAATTAATGTGTGAGGAAATCTTGTCATTTTCTTGGTCAATAGCTTCTTCCAAATTTTTTGGATGGAGAGTCCTAATATGGTATTATAATTTAGGGTGGAGATCATTGGTAAATAGATGGAATAGGTTGTCATAAACCATATTATGCTAACATTTATTAGAAATTTTTTTCCATCATTTGATGATGGCTTGTGCCATTTCAATTTCAAGTTATTTTCAATTCATAAAATGGGCTAAGTTATTTTTGGGAAGATCACTGATTTGGAATTCTTAGACTAGCGAGTTCACCAAGTCTTCTAGGCTAGTGATAGAGTGGGTTTTTATTTTATTTTACCAATCTAAAGCATATCCTAAGATAATTTTAACCAATATTTTGGTATTTAATTTTTTTTTCTAACACATAATTCATGGGCTAGTATGTTATGTTTATGATAGTTATTTATGCTTTTCCTTTATGCAATTTATTGAGTGTTTTTCCTTGATATTATATTGATTGTTTGAGTATTTTAATATGCTCCATTATTTGTATCCCTTATTCATTTGTTTTTTTTAGCATTAAAATATGGCATTACATATTTTATGAACATTTGAATACGTCATTCTATGCCTTGTGTACATTTGACTAAGTCATGTGCCTTCAATTGGGTGGCATTTTAACATGCCTCTTGTTTGAGGTCTCCTTGGAACATGGCCTTTTGATTTGATTTTGAGTGTCTTTGTGTGTGTGCTTGATTACTTTCTAAGCTTGTACTATTAATATCTATACATTTTCGTGATCTATATCATGCATATTAGGACTTGATGTGATCACATTTTGCATGCTTCAATAATATATATACCTAGCCATGTTTCTCCTATATGTTACATGATACATTCATAGTTAACATGGTTATCTTATCCTTTTGAGGTAAGGTAACTACTAGTTTCTACTTCCCCTTACTTTATAAAGGGAGCATATTAGTGGCGGCATGTCAAAGATGCATGGCTTCTACATTCTTCACATATTAGATTGCAGTAGGGTATGTTTTAGAAACATGTTCTTCACATTTGTTAAAATTTCACATATATAATGGGGGAATGTTTTGGAACCATGTTCTCTACACTTAAACCAGTTTTTATTTTTTAATTATAGTGTGGGCATGTTATGGAAATGTTTCCTCCACACTTACATAATTTTTAAATTGGCCAAAATCTACAATTATATGATTCAGATACACATTTGTGGCATAATTATATACATTGGTACCATGTTATACCTAGGATTCAACATGAGACATATAATGAACATATGTTATGAAAAAGGGCACCTAAATTACAAAGTTAAATTAGCTTTCAAATTTTAAACACATCTACAAACTTTAACTCACTAGGTTGGGGTATTACAAATGATATTGACCTAATATACTATAGTAGTTCATTTAATTTTTGGTATGGTTGAGGCCATTAAATCACTAAATATTTCCAAGTTTATAGGTTGGAATTTATTTCATCATTTAGCCTCACCAAATTTATAGTGTGAGTTGACTTGGTTCACTCACGCTCACCATGTTATAAGTATGATTGGGTTGCATGGTTGAGTTAATCTCAACTATCAGTTGGCAATTCACCTTTTTCTCCAAGGTTGGGGGCATGTGTGATCAAATATTTTTATATATGCATTTTCAATATTTATACTTGTCTTAATCTCATATGTAATGGTTGATAATGATACATATTTTAAAATCAAATTGCCAAATAATAAGGTAGTTGCATTGATACACATGTTTTTGATTTCAATGGTTTCAATGTATTTGATTTTAGGTTATATGCATTGATTATATATTGTAACATGTTCTTGGTGTCAAATCAGTCACCAAAAAAGCACTTAATTTGGGCTCACATAAATTCAAGGTGTGTTATACACACCCAGGTATGCATTATTTTTCATTTAAACTAGCAATTTCATTACTAGATTAAAGGGAGGAAATGTAAACATTATTTCTAAATTATATAACACCTAAGTTTTGTAAATTTGGTAAATATAGACCTTGGTTATTCCTCTAAATGACTTTTCCTACTACCAAAAGGCTCTTATCTATTATATTTTTGTATTTGTTACTTATCTCTTAGTCTAACCAATGTTATTTGAATGACTCATACATTTTATCATAATCAAAATGTTAAAAACTTGTTTATTTGTTTTCTCTACAACTTCTAGACCTATGCCTATTTTTTAAGTGTTCAGTAACTTACATCCTAGTTAGATGCCTATGTTGATGCAAGTGTCCTATTATAACACAAGTGTTGATTGCCTTAAATTCATCTAATTTAAAAATGAAATGTATCCTTATTGTCATATTGCTTTAATGTGAGATATTATCTAAAAGGATTGATATATATGCATGATCAATCATCATTCATTATTCACCTAGCATATACCTAACAACTTCTTACCTATCACAAGGAAAATTACCAAAAGCATTCAATCAAGCATTCATGTGATCAGAGCTTCCCTATTTGTCCCTATTTACATTTTCATCATATGAACAACATATGTACATGTAATGTCCCCTTTTTAGCGTGATCTTGTTTTATGATGATTAGCCTATTATGCGACCTTCGTAGGCTGATAGGATGGATAGAGGGTCATGATGGAGCTTGGTTTGGCTTCAACTAGCAAAATTTTTCTAGTTGGCTTTTGTTCAAGCTCTTTCGGACATGTATTAAGGGAGATATTAATATTTGATTGATTTAATTAAATATTAATTATTTAGCATATTTTAATTATGAAACCCTAATTCTTAGTTATGAAACCCTAATTAGGGCAAGCACACCTTTTAGAGGATATAAGGGTTTCTCATTGGAGGGAGGCCATATGATATGATTATGATTATTGATTATTGATATTGAATACAAATTTTGCTAAGGATTTTTTTGAGAAGACTGAGCCAAGGGTTTCCAGTATTCCAGTTGCATTAGGGAATGTACACTCTTCAGTGTGTGCAATTCAGAGGTTGTGAGAGATCAGTCGATCTATTGCCAGTTTGAGAGATAACTTCATACAAAAGTTATCACAGAGATTTATAGGTATTTATTTCATTAGGTTTTGATTTAGTAATTATCTAGATTAAGATCTTTTATATTAAGCCATATTTCTTCAGATCAGGCATCTAGCATATAGGCTGCACTATATTCTATTTCTTTCTGTAAGGGATCTGTACAGATCCATGCAAATCCATACCATTCTGCAGTAGGCAGAACAGCGCCGTGGGGAGCTCAGAGACTGACATTAGCATCCCAGAGACTGACATCGGCTGACTTCATATCGACATCAGCAGAGTAGATTGACTGACAGAGACCGACATCGATAGTATATCGATCGATGGTGGTAGTATAACTGACATCAGCGACTGTGTTTTTTTACACATCAACTCGAGCCATACCAGATCTAGGGATTAATTTTAGATTTGCAAAAAGATCGTGTTTTTGAAGACAATATTTATATTATTTTGTTGCATGACAGAGATTCAGTATTGTAATCATTTTAAATGAACAATAAGATATTAGACTAGCCAGTTAGAAGTTTATACTACTATTTATTATTTATTTGAAATTATTTTGCAAAAATCACATTCTTCTTTATTTCATGCAAAAACACAAAAAAATCAGAATACACACAAAAATAGTCAAAAAAATATTCAGTGCTAGAGTTTAGGGGAAACAGGGGTTTCTACAGTGGTATCAGAGCTTTTGTTCTGCCATCCTGTTGGGTAGATTGGTCATTGAATCAGCTAAGTAACCATGATTACTTCAAGGACTCAGAAATAGTGGGACAAGGATATGGAGATGCTTAAACAAAGTTTGAACTAGTTGGTTGAAAACCAGAGGAGGATGAATGAATTTCTTTCACATCCTATAAGAGAAGACAAATTAGTACGGTATATGACATCCATTTTTAAAGGGTCCACATCACAAAACAAGAAGGAAGAGGAGGTTGACCAGCTTTCTTATGAGCTGGAGGATACTCAAAATTCCTTGGCATGTACTTAGTTGGCTCTCCAAGATTCTGAGAGACATGTGGATGAGCTTTGTCTTGAGGTGAGTTCAGTTCAGGAGTTAGCGCATGTGGCAGGGACTCAGCTTTCTTTTACAGTTAGGTCACATGATGATGATATGAGTATGTCTAGCATTCACACTCTGGATTCAAAAATTGTAAAAGAGTCCCAAGATCTGATTATTGCAGATGACACCCAGGAGAATGTAGTGGACAATTTTGAGGACTTAGTTTCATTGGCAGTTTCTTTCGATACGGAGGAGTTGGATAGCGATGATACAATTTTTGATACTCTGTATGTTGATATGAGCTTTGGAGTTAATTTGCAGAGTATAGATGGTAGTACTTCAGAGATCAGTTGTGATGTTGGTGAGCCAGCAGTTGGTTTGGTTCCTGTTTGTGATACTACTTCTTTGGAGGTGTTTTTAAAGGTAGTAGTTGGTTTGGGCTTGGTTAGTGATCAGTTGCAGTTAGTTTCTTCTAGATTGTAGTCTAAGCCACTAATTGAGAGTGGCACATTTTATCGACATTACACTACAAGTGCTTGTCATCAGTTATGGGATGGTTTGACACCATGGGATGAGAGTTGTGATAGACATGGTATGGTGATAGGTGCTAGGGTTGACAATTTTTTGGTGCATGACTTAGAGCAGGAGTTGATGGCAAGCAGACTTGGTTTGTGTTATTCCTATCTAGCATGTGATGTCTCTTCATTATTAGTGATGCATATGAGTTTGGGTGATAAGACCGTGGCTAGTGATTTGTAGAGATATGCTGATCATAGTAGAGGTATAGTGTGTGGATTCTCCACACTTGGCATAGTTCCATTTGGGAGTTGTTGCAGAGTTGGAGTGTGCCTTCCACATAGCATGGTGGAATGTGTATATGGTATTTGGGATTTTGGAGTTTGGTTGAGTTGTATTCGCCAGTTTGATTATGGATTCCTCTTGGTTATTTTTTAGAGGATATTGCAGGAGATTGTGTTGATTGACAATGATATAGATCATGACTACATTTGGGATCCAGGTGGAGTAGAGTTTTCTTGGCAGTTGAGATTGCTTGGGGACAAGCAATTTTAGGGAGGGCAAATTGTAATGTCCCATTTTTAGCATGATCTTATTTTATGATGATTAGCCTATTATGCGACCTTTGTAGATTGATAGGATGGATAGAGGGTCATGATGGAATTTAGCTTGGCTTCAACTAGCAGAATTTTTCCAGTTGGCTTTCATTCGGGCTCTTTCGAACATGTATTGAGGGAGATATTAATATTTGATTGATTTAATTAAATATTAATTATTTAGAATATTTTGATAATGAAACCCTAATTCTTAGTTATGAAACCCTAATTAGGGCAAGCACACCTTTTAGAGGATATAAGGGTTTCTCATTGGAGGGAGGCCATATGATATGATTATGATTATTGATTATTGATATTGAAGACAAATTTTGCTAAGGACTTTTTTGAGAAGACTGAGCCAAGGGTTTCCAGTATTCCAGTTGCATTGGGGAATGTACACTCTTTAGTGTGTGCAATTCAAAGGTTGTGAGAGATCAGCTGATCTATTGCCAATTTGAGAGATAACTTCATACAGAAGCTATCACAGAGATTTACAGGTATTTATTTCATTAGGTTTTGATTCAGTAATTATCCAGATTAAGATCTTTTGTATTAGGCCATATTTCTTCAGATCAGGCATCCAGCATATAGGCCGCATTGTATTTTATTTGTTTCTGTAAGAGATCCGTATAGATCTGTGCAAATTTGTACCATTCTGTAGCAGGCCAGACAGTGCTATGGGGAGCTCAGAGACCAACATCAGCATCCCAGAGACTGACATTGGATGACTTCATATCGATGTCAGCAGAGTAGACTGACATCGGTAGTATATCGACCGATGGTGGCAGTATAACTGACGTCAGTGACTGTGTTTTTTTACACAGCAACCCGAGCCGTACCAAATATAGGGATTAAATTTAGATTTGTAGAAAGATCAAGTTTTTGAAGACAATATTTATATTATTTTGTTGCATGACAGAGATTCAATATTGTATTCATTTGAAATGAACAATAAGACATTAGACTAGCTAGTTAGAAGTTTATACTGCTATTTATTATTTATTTGAAATTATTTTGCAAAAATTGCATTCTTCTTTATTTCATGCAAAAACATAAGAAAATTAGAATACACAAAAATAGTCAAAAAAATATTCAGTGCTAGAGTTTAGGGGAAACAGGGGTTTCTACAGTACAGGTCTAAAGTACTAAAGGAGTATGTCATGAGTTATATTTTCCAAGTTACAAGCTAGGTCACTTTTGTACTTGTTTTATACATATTGCACCATTGGACACACCCAAGCCAACACATTATGAGAAAATTAAATCAATTTGAAGCCCTCTTTATAATAGTGTCTATGTAGGCAACATCCACTAATAGATAGGTCTTTGGGGTTAGCTCGACACTATGAGCCCACTAACCCATTTTTTCCATAGTCACTATGAATATGAAGAACTAGAGTTTTACTATTTGACAAGGAGTGACAACTCATGATCCATATTTGAGCACACCTCAGTAAAAGTGACATAGAACTTAGAATTATTAGGTGTTCACATCCATATCTAATAGGTATTTCATGTAGGAAACCTACATTTAGGTTAGATATAAGTGTTGATGCAACTTTCTAAGGTCATCATAAGTTTTGGAGACCACATAGGCCAAATTTCCAAAATATAACAACTAATATAAAATCCATATCCAGTCTATTTCCACCCTATTTTATATCAAATTTGAATGCACATAGTAATTTAGTTAAGTACTATTATTTTCCATTTATTTTAATATCAATCATTTGTTATACTTACTATTTTTAGCATAGCTTAGTATTTAAATTCAAAATAATTTTATTTGAGTTTGCAATTAATTGGTCTGTTATAGAGATAGTTTATCACCCTTATACCCTAGGTTATCTCTACCCATTTAACCTTATAACCATTAATCTAAATTTTAAGGCTAAACAAAACCTGAAACTTACTCCAAACAACTTTGGTAATACCATAAAGTGACTCGAGAACTCTTATTTAATACTACCTAAAAAATTTACTAATTTTTTGTTATGAAATATTACCCATTTGTCTTGGATGCTCCTACATCAATATATAAATATTTAAATATCAATTTATTTCTTTTTAATTTATAAATTTCTTTCTAAAATAATTGAATTCTAAGACTCTTATGGTAAAATAACAAACTACTAAAAAAAATCAAATTTGATGACAACTTCTAAATAATACTTGTTTGCATTAAAATTTATCATTATTATTATATTTAAAATCATCATTGTATTATCATTATCTTATATTATTTATATTTTATATAGATGTTATATCCCATTGAAAACATATAAGACATCTATAGAGTGCACAATCTTTTATTATTAAGCCTAAAAAGACTCATTCTAATAAATTTAATATCATATACATTTGAATAGATTTAAAAGCATGCACTTTTTTATTTGATAGGGTAAACACTTTTGACTTTGGTTATAAACTAGCTCTAAGGCACAAACAGGTGTCCTAATCCTTGAGACATCCAAATAAAGTGAACCAACAAATAAACCAAGACATCCAACAAAACTGACAAGACACCACCTACTAAGATAAAATTACTCCACTTGAGAAAGGAAAGAAATAGAAAGATGTCACCAATCCTCTGCCAAATAGTAGCAAGTTACCCAAAAAAGAAACCAAGACCCTTCAGTGAAACTTCAACCAATCTATCACATAGAGACTCTAAAAGAACAACACAAGGGCAAAAGTCAACAATAAGAAGTCTAAAATAGGAGTGTATTAGCCCTTAATAATAGGCTAGAGCCTATATTTTATTATGCCTTGAAATATGATTCTTCATCATCTATTGAGATCCATCTTTCACCAATTCTTTTGCTTCCATCCTTAACTTTTCTACCTTAGAATATCTGCCCTTATTCTTTTTGGTAGTGCCCACACCAAATTTGAGTTTCTCTGCTCGCTTAGGGTAAGGTACAACAATAGGAGAGAGAGGGGAAAATAGAGGGGAAGGGATGGGCAGTAAAAGGGGAGCAACTCAAGGAGGGGAGGGAGGATCAAAAAACATAGGGGGAGGGTAAAAGGTAGGAGGGAGGGGGGTGAGTGAGTGAGGGGGTATAGACAAGTGTTTAACATCCTCTCTTAATAGTTCCACTTTTTGATCCACCACCTTTATTTTTAGAAGAAGCCTCCTTCGAACAATCCTCCACGAGGACCTCACTAGCTCAAGGATCCATAAAAGAGAAAGGAGGATAAAAAATTTATTGTGATTACACCATAAGATTTCTTGGTCAAGAATCCTAACTTTATTATTCAAAACTTGGGAATGTTGAGGAGGGGGGGAATTCTTGGCCTAGAAGGATACCCAACAATCTGATGACCAGGAAGATTACAGTGGAAACAATAGAAGGGAAGACCTTTATAGTTAAGGAACTCAGTCCATGAGTTGCATGAGGAGAGAAGGTTCACCAAATGGAAGAGTGGTTTGGTGAAGTCAAGAATAGCATAAGTTCTAACAAATTTGAGGTCCCAAGAGGAAACATCAATTATAAAATCATGCACTTGAAACTCTATAATTATAAAAAATTACACCTTATTGAAATTATAGTAAGAAGAAATTATTTGTTAGCTTAAATTTTGTACTCGATAAATAATTGTATTTTAATCTTTCATTTTATTTAAATTATTGATTTTATATATTATATTCTATTATAAATTTTAAAATTTAATTTATTAATTTTATTATTTTAACTAATTTTCTTAAAAGTATGGTTAACTTTTATATTAAATTCATAAAATTTTAAATTGATTAATGTTTAAATTTTTCATTTTAAAAATAAAATTATAAAAATAATTTTCCAGATAAATAATCATCATTTTAATAAATTTGTAATAATATTTTCATAAATATTAAATTTTAATTAATTTTATATATTTAAACCTTATAATAATTAATATAAAAAATATATAACTAATAAAATAAATTAATATAAAAGTTTGAGGGAAAAACATTTTTTTTAAATTGAAAAAGGCACTTTTTGTAGAATCAGTATGATTCCCTAAAAGGGCTGGACTTAGAGAACATGTCCCTTGACACCCATCATATATGAATTGCTTTTCATGGAATGTTCAAGGTCTCACAAATCCAAAATGCAAGTTTGTTGTGCATGATTTCAGAAAGAAGTTTCTTGAGATGGACATTTTTTGTCTACAGGAAGTCAAGGTGAAAAAAATTTATTGACAGCTATCAATAATTCCATATGGCATAACAATATCATTCTTCATAACAACCATGTCGTAGGACATGGAGGGGTGATCACATTCATTTCTCCAAGGTGGCAATCACACTTAGTGTAATTTGGTGTGGACACCACCAATCAATTAGTTTGGGCTCTTTTTAACATTGAAAGCCACTCCTTTAGCTTTATTAATATTTATGACTTGAATGATGCTTTGAAATATTCCCATTTATGGTGATGGATAGTGGATGATCTCCCTGATGCCCATTGGGTATTATGTGGTGACTTTAATATGGTGGCATCTCCTGAGGATAAAATGGGCCACTTGTCTATGAGGTGGGTAGTTGGCAAAAGGGAGACATGGTTTTACATGTGCACTAAATGGGGCCTTTATGACCCCAATTTAACATGTCAGCCTGTAGATGGAGTTTGGTACACTTGAAGTAATATTAGGGAAGGCCCTACTCAAATTTTGAAGTGTCTAGATAGGGTAATAATGTCCACCCAACCATACTTCTCTTTTGATAATGGATTTTTTCCTCTAGTGTAGGCACTGTCAAATTTTGGGCTTTTCAATTGCTCCCCCATTCAGTTTTGTGTGACATGGCAGTTCATGAAACCCAAAGTCCATAAAACAAAATTATTCCTTAGCACCTCCCTACTCAAGCATGGGCCCATGGTGGCACACATTAAAAGAGTTTGGAATTTAGATCCACATTATTCCCAAGAATCTAGTTGGATTCTCTAGTGGGATGATGCCATCAAAAGAACCTCCTACTTTCTACAGATCTATGGCCACCAACTTTCCAAAATTCATAGATACTCCTACTCTACTACTACCTCAAAACTGAGCCATGTGACTCTATCTCTGGAAAAATATCCCCTTAATAAGATCTTATAAGTGAGATTTGCATCCTTAAGGCACTGCATTTAGATTGTAGATAACTACAATGCTTGGGGAGCCCAAGTCAAGCCAGGTTCCATTGGCTTAAAATAGGGGACAAAGCTTCTAAGGAGGTCTTTCAATTATTGCAAGCTAAAAACTCAAAACAACAAATTCAAGTCATTACTAAGGCTGATAACAGACTCACAGAGACTCCACAAATGCCTTTCAGTGGTGTCATGCAAACTCACTCATGTCTAGTGGGTGATTTATGGCAGGCCCCTCATTGTTGAAGATTTGCATGAAGTGGTATCTCACATGACTAATGACAAAGTCCCTAGCATTAATGTCTTCCCATATAAATTCTATAAAACTATTTGGGATCTTGTGGGTAGTGATTTGGATAAGGTTTATCAAGAAGCATTTTGTGCACATTCTCTAGGTAAAAATATAAATAAACAAATATCAAATTCATACCTAAGCAAGGAGATCTTGAGTTGATCTGGAACTAACATCCCATCACCCTCCTGAATGTTTCCTATAAAATTATTGCCAAGGCTCTAGCAATCTGGCTACATAATATGTTGCCTCTCATTGTATGTCTAGAATAAACGAGCTTCATCAGAAGTTGTTATATCTTGGATAACATCATTGTCATTTGAGAAGGGATGGATTGGGCTAAACATTCTAGGAAACAAGCTATGTTCATCAAAATTGACTTTGAAAAAGCTTATGATCGCATCAAATGGACTTTTATCTTAGCTATACTTTGGGCTTTGGGTTTTGGGCCCATCTTCATTCAAACTATTCAGATGCTTTTCTCTGATGACTTGGTTGTCCTCTCCATTAATGGAGTTGCCTCTGAGAAATTTAGCATATTCCATTCCATTCTCCAAGGGTACCCTCTAGCTCTTGCCTTGTATGTTCTTGCATTTGAGGGTTTTGAATATCTTCTTATCAATGCCCAAGCTAGTGGCCTTGTTAAGGGAATTTATCTCCCTTCTGATGCAGCTAATCCACATAAAGATATGTAATTGCTTAATGGCCACTTTTCAAATGACTCCTTCCTTACCCTAATTTAAGATAAATCCAATATGGATAATGTCTTGACACCTTTTGCCTGGCCTATGGCTTCAACATGCAATGGTAAAAAACTCATTGCTATAGATATTCTTACTTCCCTCTGTCAATGTGGGCTACTAGATTTAGTTGGAAGTAGATCCAACATGATGAAATCTTTAAATTTCTTGGAATCCACTTTGCTTTTGATGATTTTCCACCCTTACTGTGGTAATATGTTGTTGGTAGAGATGTTAATAAGCTAGATTAATGGGTGACCAAGTCTCTTTCGTTGGTAGGAAAATTTTAAATCTGCTAAAAAATTATTGTGTCCACCCATGTGTATTACTCATCATGTTGGGTACCTTCTAAAAAATATTACTAGAAGTTGGATAAATTATTTCAATATTTCCTTTGGGAAAATTCCCCATAAGGTAAAGGATTCCACATGGTGGCATGGGAATATTATTGCCTCATGCATGAAGCTAGAGCGATGGGACTCATCAACATAACTCAACAAGGAACTGCCTTATGTGCCAAATGGATTATGCGGGCCATTGAGGTCTAAGAATATTAGAAGGTGTTATTAAAACATTGTATCTCCTCAGGCTTGCTCAAACGAAAGAAATCCTAGAAGGGGCTTGACTTCCCTAATTTACTCTTCATCTAGACTTCCATCCAGATCACTAGATCTTTTGTGTCCAAAAGCATTTGGATGGCTTGGGAAAATATTAATCCATGGCTTCTTTGGAATTGTTCTAGTTTCTGTAATGGGCTCTCTGCTAACTCCCACTCTCTATGGTCATCTCCCATTTTTTATTATAATGAAGTGACTCTAGGAGAAGTCCCTTGGATCAACACTCTCGATCTTTTTTACAAAGGAATTCATTTTGTTTAGGATATCTTCTACATGCATTCTCACTCTTGGCTATCTTAGGAGGAGGCAAAAGTTAAATTATAGTTAGCCAATGTAGATCAAGAATCTTACCAAGTGATTCTCAATGTTGTCCCAACTTCCATGCTCCATAAAATGTCGGTCCATTCTACTCGACCATGGTGGAAGGATTAGAAATGGTATGTTGAGACCCCTTTTTGCAACTATACTCCTTGGCTAGGATATGTTTGGCTCACCCCCTATTTTCTCATGGTTAACAAGCTTAATGCCCATTGGGGGCTGTACTCATCTATTAAAAAATGGATCTTTCACATTAACACTATTTTGGGGGCTTGTGTGGAGCCCAATCTTGCCCACTATGCTTGGTGTCTACTACAGCAAGGCTTGCCTATTGGTAGAAGACTCATTCAATGTGGAGTCCACCTGCCTACTTTCCCCTTCTATAACCACCTTGAGACACTTCCTCATATCTTCTGGTACTGTTCCAAAGCTCAAAAGGTCTGAACTTGGGTCCATGATCTTTTTAGGCCTTTCTAGCCTAAATTATTCCTTTATTAGCATATCCTCCTTGGAGACAAACCCACAATGCCCTTAAAATTCATGCAAGTCTAGCATACTTTCAGAGTGGAGATTCTCTTCTAGATTTAGAAAGAAATAAATAATTCTATGTTTAATCATGATTCTACTCATTGTAATGTTTCTGCTTTGCAAAAATCTTGTATCATCTCCAATGTTCTTTTGTAGATTCAAGTCCAAGCCAATAAAGTGGCTATGGAGCTTGGGTATCTTTAGGACCTCCTCTCCCCATTGGGGGGATGCTCCTTTTACTATGGCTCAAGTTCTACGTTCTCTACCAAGGATCTTAGATTAGATGATAGAGTGCCTTAACCACCTTGTGGTGGGCATCATTTTAGTCATTCCAAGTGCTACTCTCACAATGGTACCTTGTACCAACATGTTTCCCCTCTTGGGCAGTAGGGAGGGTGGCAGCCACTACCTCCTTCCCCTACTGGGTAGGATGGTTGGGGCACTCCTCCTCTATGCTCAAATTCTTTGGGGTACCACCTAGAGGTCATGTAGACATGTTGGATAAGTTCCCTAGACTCTCTTTGGCTATCTCACCCACTCAAACACAAGTAGATGATGATACAGACACTGCCCAAGTTACTAGCAAGGATCCTGTTCTTGATGGCAATGATTTACTAAGCTTGGGTTGGGGTCCTGATGATATGGATCCTCCATAAAATTTATGAATTTGTGATTTAGTTACTTATTTTTAGGCTTTTAATAGATGATACTTTGATTTTGCTCCTAGGCTCTGCCTAGTGTGTCATGGCATGCTCTCATACTACCTTATTTATTTGTGAATTATTTGTATATTTTTGTTTAGTTAATATATGGATATATTTCATCAAAAAAAAATAAACTTGTATTAATTTAAAAAATATATAATACAATGTTAGTCATACAAAAAAAAGGTGGAAAAGTCACACCCTAGAAGCCAAACTGAGCTAAGAGAGCCTTAGGAGAAACCAAAGTCCAATAAAGGCCACAACTTGGCCAAAAACCATATTTAAACTAACTCAAGTACACAACAATAAAAAAAGATAATGAAATAGCACAAACAACAAGGAAATACCTAAGCAACATCTACAAACATGGTGGCCGATAGAGGAGGCAAAGGTGAAGGGTCTTGAGGCTTTCCTCCTTATCCATCATGGGCTAGGAGATATTCATCAACTGAGAGGGGATCTCAGCCATCATCCTACTAGTTAGTTTTAGAATCATGTTACACCTGAGAATCCTGATGAGGAGGAGATATGGCTAACACAGCTATAAAAACTTGACCTATAGAGGGGGTCTCGACCCTTCCCACCCCACCACCACCTGCCCACACCACCACTATCTTTGTTTTCTCTATTAGATCCTCTAAGAGGTGATGCCTAGTAAGAGTGAGGAGAGGAGCTCCTCCAAATTCAAGACCTCTGGCTATGAGAGTGGTGGTGCCTCCCCATGTGCTCATGACCCCTAGGAAGAGAGTGGTGAGGAAGGGGATTAGTTGGCTCATGACTGACTATACAAGAAACATTTCTTCAATGGTCCAAGAGGAACTACAAATGATGAAACTCAGGCTAGACCTTGTTCATTTGAATATGAATCTGAAGGGTAACATTAGTAATTACAATAACTTTATTAGTTACTAAAAAAAATTCCATAAAATCATTATTAAAACATGTTTGCTTTCTAGATTTCCAAATTTAAAATAAAATATCAATATGGAAAATTTGCTAGAATCTATTATATCTTACAAGTAATAAGGTTGAGTCCCCAAAGAGATCCATTTTCTAAGTGAACATTTTAGCCCTGAAGGGTTTGAAAAGGGTATGGACCTATCTCTAGGCATATTGGTCATGAGGGCAAAACCAGAAGAGATGTTTGATAGTTTTTGGGTGATGACATGCCAGGTAAGTGGGACTTAACACCCCCATGTGTTTGAGCCTATTCCCCATGGGTAGACCCTGATATAGAATACCCCAAAGTAAATGGGATTTTTTGGGCTCAGTACAAGTCTCCCAAATGTTATAAAATTTCAAGGCCTAAACCCAATGGAGGGATTGGAGAGACCACCTATGGTTAAGGGCAGTAGTGTCAATATTTTGAGGAACTAACAAATTATAACCCAACGGATGAGAGTATTGATGAAATGATATGGTTGTAGACCAGGACCAGTCCTTTTACCACAGCGTGAGAGATAAAACTCTAATCTTGTGTAAGAATTCATTAGTTATAGAATTCTATAATTCAAAAATGGATTTTGAATCTTTCTTACTAATATGGAACTTGGACTTTAGCAGAGGCCAAAGAATCGAGTCTTTAGATTTATTACAAAATAGATCACCAACCATGAGAATACCTCTCTTAAATAGCCTCAAAATTTTGATCCATGGGACCATGGCAAAAGGGACATTATGGAAGTTCAGCTAGGGTGACCACCATAATGACTAGGAATTTAGATAAATATCGCTTATAAACCCATCCCCCACCCAAATGAGGTAGGATTTGAGTTTTTTCCAGGCCTTCCAAATACTTTACATGATAAAGGTGCCCCCAACTTTGACTATCACTAGTGAGATAAATTTGCTATGAAATCCAATGCCTTGATAGGCTTTTCTACCAAGTGGGTAGCCTTGAACAATGTAGTGCCTTAGCAAAATTTTCTAGGCTTCATATCCTTTCAGGTTTCTAATGATCCATTTAACCCTGAGAGTGAATCCCCAAAGCTTGATGTCTATAAACTCCAGCCCGTCAACCTCTTTAGGTCACCAATAGATAGCCCAGAAGACTCAATGAAAACCTTGATGTCCTTCATAATTGGCCCAGAGAAAGTCTCATAGAAGCTTTTCAAGCTTTTCATATGAGGCATTAGAAGGAGTCCAACAAGATGAGTAGTAAACATGAGTATAAGTGAGTGTTGGGTGAATATTTTTTTGGCCAACTAACTAGTGACCAAAATAGTTCCTATCACCATAACATAAGGAGATGGGTCGTCCTGGTGTGCAGGTTCACTACATCAACAGGGGACAAATCTCTCCTCTCATCAAGGGGAGGTTCCCTATAGATATGTAGGAGATGCAGGAGGCTGTGTGTGTGTGTGTGTGTGTGTGTGTGTGTGTGTGTGTGTGTGTGTGTGTGTGTGTGTGTGTAGAAAATAAGACACAGGGGTGGAACAAACCATCCATCTCTCTTCTTTCATAGATGATGCACATAGACAAAGGAGAAAATCCTAGCTATAAATGTTGAAGGCACTTCTCTTCTTTTAGAAGTGTCCTTACAAGAAATAATAGGAGTTTCTTTCAGATAGTGAAATAACCGGTGATCAAAAGGGCGTAGTAACAGCAAGATGAAATAGAGTATAACAAAAAGTATAATGGGGGCACAAAGTCATTCCATAATCCTCAACACAGAAAGAAAGGAAAAACATAGACTGAAAACAATGGTGAAAGCACAAAGTCTTCTCACAGTCATTTTAAGGACACTTCCCTATTACCTTCACTAATTCTATGTACCAAATTAAATGAATAAAGACACCTTCAGATGACACAAGTTAGAATAGCACAAAGTCTGTGAAAAACCTACTTTCTCATTTAGATAACAATGGAAATGAAATCACAACCTAAGCTCAAAGTCTCAGTCTTTCTCTTTCAAAATGGGCAAAGTTTCGCTCTTGTAAAATCAAAAGTCTCCTTTACAAATGAGAGAAAATACAAACTTATAGCAACTACCCAAGGATTGGCGCCTTTTTTCTACAAGACGGCCCATGCTGCAGTCAGCATCTTCAATGCATCTCCAGTTTGGTCTGGGGAGACCATGATGAGAATAGTGCACTGCCATAACTATGGCGTGTCCTTTCATTTGATATGTCTCTTCCTTCATATGGACCATCTGGTCCTTTGCATATTTGTCTTTACTTCATGGAATAAAACATGCCGTGTCCTTGGTTTGGTGCGCTCAAAAGTCTACTCGATCCATTGTTTCACCTACTAGGAATAACTCTTTTGAAGATATTTCTAGTCCTTTGGTCTCGCTCCTCTCTTCACTGCTTAAGAGCTTCTTTGCTCTTTATAGCCCTTCTTGCCTATGTCTTTTGGGGGGGTTTTCTGTGTCTTTGACAAGTGGCAAGTTTCCCTGTTATGAAACTCATTAGAAACTTGCAGAAAATGGGGTCCACGACACGTTTTGCCTGAGCAACTCCAAAAGGGGAACACGGATGCAAACACTTGTCACGTTCCACTGAGTCATAACAGGACACGTGATGTATTCCACTTAACTTATAGAAGCTTTAGAAACCTTTGGGGGTCCTGCAAAAGATGACACGTGGCGGCTTTCGCTCTGCTTTGTCTTTTTCCATCGGACATTTTTTCATCGGGCAAAAAGCCCGAAAGAATTCCTTCAGACAAAAAGTCCAAAGGAACTTTGCCTTAACATTTTTCTGAGAAAATCTTCCCGAGAGAATTCTTTCGGCCCCTTGGACTTAGTCAATTCCATCAGACAAAAAGTCTGAAAGAATTGTTCTTTTTGGGCCTTTGAACAAATCCAAAGGAATTCTATCTTTTCTTTTACCTTCGAACCAATACTACCTACCCTCTGCAAGGGCACTTGCCTTTTTCACTTTGGGGCAGCCCCTTGAACTTTTCAATTGAACCAACTTTGGTTCAATAGTTCAATGGTTCATTCTTCGTTATTTGGCAAAGTCCTTTGTTCTTTTGCACCAAGTACATTGAACCAACTTGGTCGTTAAACCCATTGAACCTTTGAACCAAAGTGGTTCAAAGTTCAATGGTTCAAGTCTAAGTCCTTTATCATTTGCCGATTGAAATCCTTTTGATTGAACCGAGGTGCTGAACCAATCTTGGAAATGATTAATTTTTAGAAGCTTGTTCTTTTGACTGAACTTGCCTGCAGAAGCTTTTTTAACCTGTTGAACCTGTGAATCCTCTTTATGAAAAAAGCTTAAAAATGAGGAATTTGAAAGCTCAGAACAAATTTTGAGAAGGGAAGAGAGAAATTTTGGTCTGTAGGTTGTCCCAAAAATGAGTGGCATTTTTTGGGGACAACAGTTGGCTCCAGTAGGGGAACTTCCTTCAGATGAAAACTTGGAACAACTGAGGGGAGTAAAAACCAGAATCTCTAGTGCCTTGAAGTGTGTCATTGGGCTATGGAGTCGAGCTACCCAAAAAGAAAGGCTCTAAAAAATGAAAATGAAAACCACAAAATAGAACAAAGACTTTACAAATATACAAATGTACAGGTGAATTTATTTGGTACTTCAAGAATTAAAGTACCTCAGATGCTACCCCTTGAGTGGCAGTGAAAATGGCCTTCTATCTTGATAAACCAGCAAGAAGCCATTTTGCCCCCAAAATCGGTGACAGGCGAATGGAACTCTCCACCAGGAATTCAATCCCCTGTGTCTTCCTCTTGGTTCTCTTCTCTTGCTGCCCCTTGGCAAGACTTGCTTTCTAGTCTGAGAACCATGAATCTTGGTTCTCCTGCGGAGTTCCTTTTTCTAATTTTGATGGGCAGCAGCCTGGTCTATTACCATAATTTGTTGTTCTGATAGTTCAGTCTAGCACATGTCTTGATTGTCCCCTTCGGAGGCCTGGCTGATCACCGGCTCCACACCTCCTTTGTCTCAAGTAGCTCCACATTCGAGTAACAGAGATTCATACTCGGCAGTGTTGGTGTTGCTGAACTACAACTCGTGTAAAGAAAGAAGAATATCCCCTTTAGGAGATATCAACACCAACTTAGCTCCAACACCTATAGAGGAATTGTTGCCATCCATTTCTCGAATCCAAACATCACCAAAAACAGATCTTTTGTCATATTTCTCTTCATTAGAGATGGAAGACCCTTTTTAATTTGTATTGTGCCCTACCAATCCTTCTGATGTCTGGTTTGAATCAATTCCTGGATCACCACCTACCGGACTTTCATCTCCAAGAACATGGACGTCCTCCATGGTCAAGAAGTAATCACCCCTGCCTGAAAACTCAAACAAAATTTGAGCTTTAGGGGGTGACGTTTAGGTCTTGACATCTTGTACCAACTTGTCCAACTAATCGGGGTTAGACTACAGGACTTCAAATTCAGTCATTTGACTTTTGGTCTTTTTGACATGATCAGTTATGTCAAATGACTAAATTGGAATAGGCACAGAGGATGGGAGTTCATCCTTTTGGTTTTTGGGAGGGGCGGGAGGACTGGACTGTGAAATTGAAGTAGAAGTTGCAGAACTATTTGGGATACTTACTTCTTTAGCAACCACCGGGTCCATTGGCTAAAAAGACAGAGTGGTTCCATGTTTAGTAATTGAAATTGTTGGTTGAGGTCGCTTCTCTATTTTTCTTTTATCAGCTTGTTGAGCTGACTGGTTATGGGATCAGGTGAACACAACATATGGTCCCTCACTGCATCACCTTCACTTTTGGGTTCATCCTGGTAATCTAGGAAACCAATGATGGAGTCGCCAGCTGACTCTTCTTGATCCTCCGTGAAGAGGTCAATGTTATTTTCTTGATTAAACTCAAGTTGGAAAGAGAAAGCATGCTCTATTTCCAAATATCCAACTGCTGAGTTGGCTGGAGGTGCTTCAATGGCGAGGTTCCTCTGTGGAGGAGGAAGGTGATTTAATTGTCCCTGATTCCTAGTAGCATTGCCTTGGTACGCCTAATTCTGAAATGTCCTCCTGGGCATATCTCTGTATGCAAGAGCATGTGACATCCCTTGCGTCATTTACTTTTTGAGAGCTAGCATCTCATTTGCTATCTTTTGTACCATTGGGTCAGTGGTGACTGTAGGTGAATACTCAGAAGATGAAGAGGATTTACCTTTATTAGGGTCTCTCCTTATCTTTCCTACCAAGATAAGGTCATCTTCTACCTCAGTAGCCAAGTCCTAAGTAGCCTCAAGGTCTATATGTCTAGCCCATCTTAATAGAAAACTCACTTCAGGCAGCTATGAGTTGATGAAGAAACACATGAGATTCTGAGGTGTCGGCTGGGCGATCATGGGAATCCTGTGCCTCAGCTTGTTGAACATGGCAATGAAGTCCCTCATAGGCTCATGGGGCTCCTTCTTCATTTGTGTGAGCTGGGCTAGCAAGGCATGTGCATCCTCTGTTATCCTGAACTTGGCTTCAAATTTAGCTTTGATAGTGTCCCAGCCAGTCACTGATCCAGTCTGGAGATGGTAAAACCAGTCTGCAACAGCACCTTGTAGTGTCTCCACGAAAAGCCTGATTGCCACATCTTCAAATTCCACCCCTATCACACCACAAGCTATGCTGAAAGCTGCAATGTGTTCATCAGGGTGAACTCTCCCATCACCAAAGAATTTGGAGAAATTCTTTCTTGAACTGAGTGGTAGCTCATGCAAGGGTGGAGTTAGATTAAGTGGGCCAAAAGAGTTACCCCAGGGGCCTCGAATTGCCATGATGGGATTATGAAAAATGGGGATAACGCATCTGGGTGGAATGGCCAGATTGTAGGACAAAAATGGAAAAGAACTGGCCCTACTTCAACTTGAGGCTTGAGGCTTCAGACTGCACACTCTTTTCCAGCGACACTAGTTTTGCAGACCGGGTAAAATAATGGAAACAGAGATGGAGGATGGTAAGGCTAATGATAGTGGGTAAGACATGGAACAGAGTCGCTAGACTCTATAATGGATAAGGGTTATAATGATTATGGGTAAGACACAGGTGATGTTTCAATCTAAAACTTGAGGTTCCAAATTGCACAAAATTATTGTGTCCCCAATGGAGTCGTCAAAAACTGTTGTGGTGATAGGAACTATTTTGGTCACCAGTTAGCTGGCCGACAAAATATTCACCCAACAGTGAGCACCTTAGAAAAAATATGGAACATTTAGGCTAAAGTCAAAGGTTTAGTGAACCAAAATGATATTTTTTTCTCAACTCTTTGAACCATGTAAGATAACAATTCTACAAGAGAGCCTTTGAAAGTAAATGGAATGCCTAAGAATTTAAATTGGATCCTAGGAAGGATCCATTTCCATATATATCCCTCTAACCAAGGAGATTTGGGTGACAAAGATTGGCAATAACACTGGCTCTTACACCATTGGATGGACAACCCAGATGTAAGGCAAAAAATATCTAAACATTCCATGGCATGTTTGACAGAGTCTTTATCCTCCTATACAGTGAGGAAGGAGTCATTAGCAAAGTCCCCATTAATTAACTGGTGATCTAAATTATGAATAGAAATCCCCTTAACTAGACCCTTAGAAACATAACTGACCAAAAGATAACTAAAACCCTCAGTAGCCAAAATATAAAGCGTAAGAACATGGGGACAACCCTATCTGATCAATCTATGGAGTTCAAAGTGTTAATATTTGGAGCCATTGATGGTGATACAAGCCCCAACATCTTGAAATAGTATATTGATGGTGTGAACAAACCTAGGGCCAAACCTTAGAGCTTGTAGCATATAGTTATAATAAAAGGCCGCTCAATCCGATCATAGGCTTTGTCAAAATCAATCTTGATGAATAATGCCTTCTAATTAAATATTCTAGATCATTCCATACATTCCCAGATGATAATAACATGGTCAAGAATATATATATCTTGAATGAAACTAGTTTGCTCACTTCGCACAACTAAGGGAAGCAAGTGTTTGATTCTGAGAGCTAATGCTTTGGCTATGATTTGGTAAGAAACATTAAGCAAAGTGATGGGTCTCTAGTTGGTCATTACTTTGGGGTCCCCTGCCTTGGGAATGAATTTGATGTTGCCCTGATTGATGAGATGACCTAAAGAGTTGGTCAGGACAGCTTCATAGTAGACTCTATGGAGATCAGGTCCAACTGTATCCCATAGGGTTTGATAGAATTCATAGGGAAAGTCATCAATGCCTGGGGATTTATCAGAGGCCATTTGCATAACAACTTCCTTAAAGTCATTGGTATTGAAAAGTCTATCACAAATAACTCTCTACGCTTCCGAGAGCTTACAAGGGCCACAACAAGACATTGAGAGAAGGCAACCTCATGAGCCAGAGTTGACGGTTGTGTTGTAAAGACACCATGGTAGTGATGCACATAGGCTTGGAGGATATTTGGAAGTATGGTAAGCCTATCTAAAGAACTTCTAATGGATTTAATTTTTTCAGCATCTTGTCTTGATCAAAGGAGAGCAAAAAATTCTTGGTCACTTTGTCTCCTACCTTCAACCAATGCATCTTTGTTCGAAGTTGAGTTCCTCTGGCCTTATAAGCCTCTACAACTTGGAGTTATGGAAGTCAAAATTTCTAGATTTTTACTTGAATTTGTAGCTCGCACTATCTTGTCTGGGGCCCTTTGTTAGGCCACCTATCATGAGTTTGGCCGTGGAGCTATCACACTGTTGGCCCCTGCCCTGTCTCAAAATATAATTTCCTTGGGTTTTGACCCCACCCACCGGGTGGTCTGGACTCTTTTTTGACTAATAATCGCATCATTGACCTTGTCAATTTGTATGCCTCTAATGATGTTGTGGAACACATTTTACTCTAGAGATGGTTCGTTGGTTCCCTCCTAAATATGCATTGGAATCTTTGTGATGACTTCAAAACAAAGAAATTAATTTTTCTTTTTTTTTCTCATTTTTATTTTTGATTTAGTAATATAAATTAACAATATAATTTATTTTTTATAACGATAAAAAATAATAATTTCAATATATATTTATAAGATTTTATGTTCTCAAAATATACATTGTATATATAAATTTTTTTTTGAAAACACCATATAATAATTAAAAAAAATTGATAAATATTTTGAATCACAAACTCTTTATTCTTCATTAATTTAAAAAAAAGAAGCATATATTTGAACACAAAACCCAACCATCTTTAAATTTTTCGAAAAACTAAATAATAAATTTTTCAATGGAATTTTTAATATTCTTCAAAATAAAAAACAAATAATCCAGATATGCGATTTGACCCGTCTAAATTAAATTTCTGTATGAGACAACCATACAATGTTTAAAATAAAAAAAATTATATAAATATATACAAATGATTTAACCTATATAATATATTTTTGTTAGAAGACTATCCCGCAATGCATTGGGATGGTTTTTTCTAAAGAAATTGATTTGTTTGTGGAACTCCGTACGAAAAATCCCATTGACATTATTAGAGTCTGTATCAAAATTGTTTAAATGCAAATTACATATAAAATAAACTTACAACGTATTGAACGTCGAGCCTGAGTTTGACCGTAACGCTTTCAGACTCTCCTGTTAACAACGAGGCAAAGAAATATAACTATTTCGTAATCAAACGTCAAAATCCACGTGAAATGACATCGACGGACGCAGCGCCTCCATGCGGACCACGGCCGACAGAAAACAGACGTACGGAATGACGAAGATTGCGTCACCATGACAACAGAAATTTTGAGCTGTGGAAAGATTTTGGCTTTTTTTAATCCTTAATTCAGGGCGAATGGGAGTCACGTCTTCGTTAATACTTAATTGTATTATATGCCCCAAATCTATGTGCGTAAAACCCTAATATTAGGATTAAAACATTGCCATCAATTATATACAGATGCAATGAAGGCAATGCCCATAGCTGCAAGAGACAACAAGACCCAACAAAAACAAGGAAAATTTCACTCGCACGCGAAGTTGTCTAAAGAGATGACGAGAAATAAGTATGAGAAGTACTATTGTAATAAAAAGCGAAATCGCTAGGTGAGAGAGTAATGTGTGTATATCATATTATATATTTGTATATTATTGAAAAGAGAAATAAAAGATGTAAAGGTTTTTTATGAGCGTATTTTTTAGATTGTAATAAAATTTGATTTTTGTCATTCAATGTTTCTTTTACAATATTAGGCCTTGTGACTCATGTATTGTTAGAGCTTAAGCTATTTTAAGGGAAGTTGTTTATAATTGTCACGGATAAGGATGGGATTGGGACATGTTTAGGTTTTTTCACATCCTATATTGGCCCTGTGTATTTATTGAATCAAACAATCACAAACATTAAAAAATCAAGGGATTTATATTAGTCTTATAAACAATAGATGTAGAGATAGATTACAAAGATGGTTAGATCAAGCATTAGTCATGAAATTCTCAAGAAAAATGCATAAAGACATAACAAGCTAAGCCAACTCTTTCGACAGGATTTGGAAAATGACAATTAAGAGCAAATGAAAGAAAGCATACACAATACATTCCCAAGAGCATTCTCATCATCCAAATGCAACTCAAAACATGATTTTCCCCTTAATTTGGTGCTCAAGTCTTCAATAATGATGCAAGGCAAAGATCCTCCATCATCTCTTTCTCACCAATAAAACTAGGCTCATGATATGAAATCAAGGTTATGCCTATCAATGAAGCTATTCTATTGCAAATTAAGCGTAATAAATACCACACACAAATCAGTTGTGGAGATAATTTTGCATAATAAATTTACACAAATGAAGCTTAAAAATAGTGGTATTGGCCCTCCTATTTATAGATTTTTGAATTTGATCAAGAGTAACCATGACCGTCCATCTTGAAATCAAGATGTGTAACCATTAATTAATCCATTTTTGTATAATTAATCCATAAATACCCTTATAAATATGTAGAAGAAAGGGGCATTCAAGAGGCATGAGAGGCCTTAAACCTGATATTTGTTGTATTTATAGCTTATGGATGCCACCCCATAAATGATGTCATTTGATGATGCAAATAATGGGAATCAATTTCCAATTAAAAGATATTCAATAACTTCTATGGATTTTCCACTTAAGCTCTTGATTTAAATTAATTTGCCTAAGTGAGATTAATCAAAATTTAAGGAATTCCTTAGAAATTGATTGCACTCAATTAATCAAACTGATCAAAATATCATATTATTGGATTATAATTTGACTGGAGAGGAATTAGAAGGTGATGTTAGTTGCGTACAAACCAATATCCTATTTAGGACGTTATTGACAAAAAATAACACATGCACGTGTCGTGTGCTTTCAAATTAAAAAAAAAGAGTTATCCAGAGCACCAACATGCATTTTTATCATTTTGACTCAAAATAATTTGATCAAAGTTAATAATCACATAAAATACATTGCCCCATTTAGGGATACATTAGCTTAAATCACCACTTGTATATGACAAGCTCAAACCATTTAGCATATTTAAGTGATTTTGACCCAATTTATACATTTTCACAATTTTTGAGTAAGATTGACAATTTCAACATAATGGTGTTAGGAATTGGATGTTTACATTTTGCCCCTATTTGAGAAGGCATGATGAGACATTCAAGAGAAGCAATGCCTTTTCAAAGAAAATATTTTTCAAGAAGAAGCTGGAAGGAAATGACCCATGATGCCCCCTTGAGAGGACATACAAGGATGAGAGAGAAGGATGAACTCTCAAAAAGAGAGAGAAAGTGAGATTTACCCATGGGTCAAATTAAATTTAGATGAGATAATGCTTACACGCATTGAGTTTTTCAATGATCAAAATATAATTAGATTAAAATGGGCTCCAAGGATGGGGGGAATGGGAAAGATACAATCCAAAAATATAAGTGACACACTTTGAACACACCCAAAGCTAAGGTGTAAGTTGTGCGCTTATAGAATGATCTATCCCTAGACAAGTTGCACACTAAAATATTTTCAAAATGAGGGCAAAAGTCTACAGATCTTGGAATTAGAAGAAATAGGAGAGCATTTCTCTAGAGAAAAGGAATAATAATGTGCCTATATAGATTAGATTTGATCTATTGATAAAATAATTTTGTCCCAATAGGGTGAATTTTGATCATTGATAATTAATTGTGCCCCAATAGGGCTACTTTAGATTTATGATTGGTTCAAATGTTGTGCCCCAATAGGGCAAATTAGAAAGCAATAGCTCAAGGATAAAACCTAATGCATAGATTAAAGATGAGCAGACACAAACATAAATACAAGGATCCAATGACTAAAAAAACCACATAAAAGTAGGCATACGAAGAGGCACAAAGTGATGAAAGAGATGAAAATAAGAATAAAAGTGGTTGAGTTGACCCTAGATACATCATATATCTAAGTGTTGTCTACATAGTCTAAATGGACCTCAAGCCAATATAGTTCACCCAAAAATGGGAGAAAATGAAATGAAGAATAGAAGAAAAATGGACCACTATTCGATTATACTCATAATGTATGCCAAGAGATGTATGTATTGCATAGATTCTGGTGCGAGATAAGCCATTAGTACTTACCTTCATTGGTTCACTTCAGAGTTGATCATCAGAGCTGCATTAACGTTGAGACTGAGATCTAAAGCACATAGTGTTTGCTATAGCAAAATAAAATTATGCATCATAAGTATGAGGAACTTATAATGACATTGCATTTCAATTGTATTGAGTTGGTTCAAATGTGAATATTTATAACTAAGGATAATGATAATAACTACCAATACCAGAGTTACAATAATTTACATTTAAATAAAAACAAGAAAAAATAAAACATAAATGTAACCTAACTTAAAATCAAGATATGAAAAATCAGGATTTAAGCAGAAATAAGAATGTTTACAAACAAAGTAAGAACAAATTAATAAACAACATGAAAACAAGATATGAATAATCAAGATCCATGTGTAATATCGAGATGTTTTGAGAAAATAAAGAAAAAAAACAAGACCAAAAAATAAAACAAAAGACCAAAAAGAAATAACAAAGGAAGAGAAAAAATAAATGAAGAGACAAGAAGGCACAACAAAACACCAATAAAAATAAAATAAACACACACAAACAAGAGTTAGTCATAATGTTAGTGTGGTTTAAAAATAATTGTTTATGTGTAGTAGATGTGTTACTCTCTACAATAACCAAACAAGAACAAGGACACAAGGTTGCCTCTAATTGATAAGGAAACAACATAGAAGAAATGGGGGATAAGAAGAAAAGTAAGGGGGTGGTCGAGCTGAATCTAGATGTATAAGACAAGTGGATGTTGATTACATAGTTCCATGGATACAAGGTCCAACATGAACTTCAGGTCAAATATAGTTCTCCCAAGAAATATGATAGAACAAAAGTGATGATAAGAAAACATGATTCATGTTGTAGAGGAAATAAGTAAAATTGGCTTACAAAATGGTGAGATCGTTCAAATAAAAATGGTCTTGAAAAATGGCAAGTGCATGGGATGATTACTTTCAAAATGACAAGAGCATGGAGATCAAAATATACAAAAGGGTAATACAATGTTTTTGTTGTTTTATCGATCATTTTCTAATGTTTTTTGTGTTTTTGGGAATAATCAATAGAAATGAAATATGTACAAAAATGTCTAGGGAACTACCTAGTTGAGGAGATGCACGTCCATAAGTAAGAGTTCAAAAATAGCTAAACCGGATGTAACGGTCCATGGATATAAACAATGGAACAAGGAACCAATTAATCAAGGAGATAGTATGTCCAAGAGTAGAAGTTTTAATAGCAGTTAAAGCTAGCTGCAATGGTCCATGCTCACAAATTGGTGAGAATGAGACAAAAAAGAGACTAATTTTACCTCAACATGAATCAAACACATCCTACACAGTCCCATTAGGACTTTAAGTCATAATGATTCTACCAACACAAAAGCCAATGAAAAAATGACCAAGTCACAACAATTTTGCAAATTTGGGCCAAATGACAAGGCAAATGATAATAGTATTAGCAAGGCAATGTGGCAATGCATGATAAAAGGCCATTATTCTTAATTTTCCTATAAGTGGTTATAATTAGGAAATAAGGTCATAATACTAATTTTCCCAAAGGTAGTTATAATCAGTGGTACCAAATAAAATATTGATTTACCCATAGGTGGTCATAATCAACAACACTAGATAAAATGTAAATGAAAGATAACTTGCTAAATCCACTACCACACTACTTCCATAGACCATCATTTAAACATAAAATTTTAAAACTATTAAAATTGGATCAAAACCCCCCGTGGAAAGTGCAGGATGAACCAAAGAAACTAAGATAAAAAAGGGGTTGAGTATTATGGATTAAAACAAGCTTTGGTCAATAGTAAGGGTATGGTTTAAATAAAATAGTATAAGATGCATCATAAAAATGATAACAGGACAATTGGTTATAGTAGAAATAAGGTTTCCCCCAAGCTATAACTGGCTTAGTGTGCTCGCAAAATAGCAAGAGCGTGGGCTGAGATGATCAAGATGACCTCAATAGACATTAAGTAATGCTTACATAGTCTTGAGGGACCTCAAGTCAATGTATTTCAAATATCATGATATAAAAAATGGACACAAAATGGGACATAATGGTAAATGGTTTCACTTCTCTTGTTGTCATGGAGAAGCTCATCTTGATTAGCATGTGAGACAACCAAAATAATAAAACAAATTGCAACCTAATACCTCATCTAAATAGTTGTTCTATCTAGAACTTATTGTAGATTTGGATTTTAATGATGTTTTTGTGATCCCATTTGATCATTGATTGTGTTTCCTTCAAACTTATAGACAAGAGCTCTTTGTAGCCTCTACAAAGGAAAGTGCTTCCAAGGAAGATAAATAATGTTAGGCATAGGATAAATGATATAAGTGGGTAATGAAAAGGTGGATTATAATGGAATGTATAATGATTAGGAAACAAATGAAAATTGGGACTTTCAAGCACACATAATTTTGCTAATTCTAGATTTGACATGATTTTGGTAGTGGTAGGGTTGAAGACCTTTGAAGATTCTCTTGATAAGACCACTAGATTTTTATATTGTTTGATCTTGAGAGTAGATGCCATCTAATTATGCTATATACTAGAAGTTGTATTGATTTTATCTTTGCTAATGAATTTTTCAAATAATGAAAAACTATTGTGCTCAGCTATTAGCACCTCGAAGAGGTTTTCACTAATGAAATTATCTTGATCATCCCATATTGCCTATGAGAAGGTTTCCCTAAGAAATGTTAACATTTGATTTTAATTTTCTTCTAATGCCTTTGAAAATGTTTTACTAAAAGATGGTGAGTTTGAACTTTGTTCGTCTCTTAGCACCTCTAAAAAAATTTCACTACGAGATTATTCTTCTTCTAAATGAATATGATCTTAGTCCCCCTGATATTGTATAAATGATTAGATGCAGTTCAATAAAGTGTGATTTTGTCAATCCCAATTGACACTTGTGAGAGGTGAAATGTCAATGTAATGGTTATAATGGGTGGTGTTAATGGAATGATGAAAGGCAACATAATATCATATAAGATACAAGGAAAACCTATGCCAATGTTGAATTAAACATCCTCAAAAACTATAGAAGGATCACAAATATATTCAAATTGATCTACAAGGCAAGTGTAACCAATATTGCAAAAACCACGACTATATTCTAATTCTGAATCTAAATCTGAGTCAAGGGACTCTAAATCCAATGTTGAGGTTGATAGTGATTCTTCTTCTGATGCTAAACCTGATATCGATTCAAAAAGGGAACCTAACTTCAATGTTGATTCTTCATCTAATGTGGATGTTTCCATAATAATGTTTTGTTAGATACTTGATATTGGGCAAATAATGGCATGTGATGGCATAATGGGATTGATAAAAATAGATTCATATAGGAAGGGTTTAATGAGACTGGATCATCTAGGTGAAGCCCCTTAAAGAGAGGGAACCAATCGAGGGATGACTCAATAGAAATTGACATGTCCAAAAGAGACTCCTCAATGAGTGAAAAATATCAAGAGACAACTCCTTAGAGACTGGCTTGTCAAAGAGATGAGGCTCTTTAAAAATAGGTAAAATATGAATAGGTGATTCATCACAGGTTGACTCATCGCTTATGGGTGTTTCAACAATAACATCATGATCTTGGTTTACAATTGGTCATAAAATATCAACTTTAAACACATTTTGGTCCTCATAAGATGGTTCTTGAAGAGGTAATGGTTATTGTTAAGGCTTGAAGATTGACACAAAATTTATAAAGTGGGGAACAAATGGATCATAATGAACAATGGTTTGTGGTTCAATAACAGGATCTCTAAAAATTAAACTATTGAATAATGGATCAACAAAGATTGGCTTGTAAAAATGACATTCCACAATAATAAGTTGAATAAATGTCAATGATGGGCCTAGAAGGGTAACCTTGGGGCATTACAGAGCTTGATTACTTATGTAATCCAATGGAGGATAACCTAAAATGGTAACCTTCATGTGTTGTGGAGCTTGATTGCTCACACAAGTTGAAGGAGGATATCCTATAATGGTATCCTTCAAGCATGATGCATAAATCAAAGGAGGATAACCTAAAATGGTAACCTTTGAGTATGACACACAAATCAACAGGGAAGGATGGGGATGATGTACAAAAATTGACATGGATTGGATTGATTTTCAAAAAATAGGCCCAAAGAGGGCGACATACTTAAACAAGATGGAGTGTTCATGTTTACCATGAAAATGCTCTTCCTCATAAATAGGTCCATAAAAGACCCCACTGCGAGTATACCTTTGCATCATGCTTAGAAGGTTTGTTCTCTACATTTGGTAAGATTTGGAAAATGTTTTGTAAACATTTAAACAACATGTGATTTGATTTTCTATAAATAAGTGACAAAGAAACAAAGAGACTATAATAAAAAAGGAGGTGGCATAGTACCACATAATTAAAAGAAATGTTCACAAAATTACTCAACCTTTGATAGGGTTGAAATCATATAAATCAAAAGAGGGTATGATAACTCAAAAACCTAAGTGTAAACTAGTACATCAAACATAGGTTTAGAGATATGTCAATAACATAAAAAATAGTTCAACTTTGACAAGTTGATACTAGAAAATTAGAATAAAGCCCTTCAGATTAAGAAGGTGACAATGTGAACCAAGAAAGTCAAGATGTGAAAACATGCAAGAATTCCTAAGTATAAACTAAGACTAAACAAGCAACACAACGCCATCACATGGTAATAGAGGTATGATAAAATGTGTTCTAGAACTTAGAGTGTAAGAGATATGCTAGATAACCTAAGTCCACAATGATTAGATGATGATGAGTCTATAAATAGCCTTTAATCCAAATGGGGAATCGTACCCAAGTTAACTCAAACCAAGTATAAATGGTAAAACAATTTAACACCTTAGCTCATAACTTAGAAAGGTGAGATTCCCAATTTGAATTAAAAATTGAAGGACTTAAATATTTTTAAAAAATGGTTTAGACTTATATAGATATCATAACAATAATGTTTAAACAAATACAAACATAATGTTTAGAATGAGGATTTGAACAAGGCAAAGGATGATTTGGATTTGACCAGTGTAATGCCTCCTTGTTCAATTAAAATGGTGGACAAAAAATATGTTTGGTTATGACATGTTGTTTTCAAACAAGTTTTAGACTCAAGAAATGACCAAGAAAGTAAAGGAAAAGACAAATACAACTAATTAAATTGTCCTAAGCCCTAAACTGACAAGGTTGCTTTGTATTGCTAAAATCTATCTATATATGTTCTCTTGGGAGGATTTTAAGTGTTAATACAAAAATGAAAACACATAAAGTAGTAGGATTTTTACACCCCCTTCTCCTAAGATATTTATATGGAAACATGGACCTTCAGGCTACTCACCCTCATCAATAATATGTCCACGGCAAAAGGGGTTGTTTTAAAACTTAAATTTTTAACTGTCTAGATGGTCCCAAGTGTGGTTAATGATAGATATGCCTCACGTCAATTGAGTTCATACTGATTCACTTACTATTCAAGGGTCTATTCTTTTGCATAGCTATTCTATCTGTTTACTACTTAGTAGAATCCCCTGGTTAACCAGAATTGACTTGGGTTTTAGTTATGAAAGGAGAGGTTAGCCACTCAACCCCTAACTCTTTTAGTATGTGTACCTTAATTTATATACCCCATCATGGAGTGGGGTTGAAATAATGTTGGAAGATGAAACCCTAGGTCAAATATTCCCTAAAGAACTCATGAATAAGCTATGAACTCCCCTCCAAAAGCTAAATTGCATAAAATAAAACTAAGTAAAAAGACTTTGGAAGTTTATTTTTAGATCACCCAAACCATACGGGTTGTAGGGAGAGTCTAGATAACTTTGTTTTCACACCTTGGACAAAGGCATAATCATAATGAAAAGGCACTTTTGGTCACCCAAGTTCCTTAAAAGGGACGGGGGGAGAACATACACACACTCTTCATTTTTCTCAAAAAATAAATAAGTAATAGATAATCTAGCATAAAATAACACACTTTTGAAAACTCTACAATTTAAGTGAGTGTTAGTTTTAAGCACCAAAGTAAAATGTGGAGTGAAATTCTTGCCCTTAGTTGCAATTTTTTTTAAAAACTTCACAAAACAATTAAATAAACCATCTAAGTTCCTTTTAAACACCAAACAGAAGGTTCAAGATTTAAATCATGCTAAACTTTTGTCATGTTTCCATGTGGGTCCTACAAAGGTTAGAGAGTTTCCCCCTAATTTGAAGTATAATTAATAATGAAACAAGTAATTTTTGAAATCTTGCTCTCAGATTCTCTATTTTTAAAACACAGAGACCGACGTCGGTCAATAATGATTGATGTTATTTATAACGAGATCGATGCCAATCATAAATGAACTAATGTCGATCGATAAAGACTGATACCAGTTGCCTATGAACCCTTGAACAAAAAATATTAAAAAAAAAAACACTTGTTAGCCTAAGTTAGAATAAAATCCCCCAAAAAGCTCTAGATCATGCAAATATTGTTTAGATAGAGACTTTAAAACTTAAAATGACACCCTATAATTTTGAATATAGATCTAAAATGTGATTTTTCTCCATGGTTTTCCCTACAACCTAACCAATTCTGGTTATTTGGGACTGATGTCGATTACACAAAACTGACATCGATCACTATGTGACCTATGTATCAACAAAAAATTCCAAAACACAAGAAAATTATGACAAAAATTTGATTTCTAAGGATTTTTAATGACTTTTAAGGAAATCTAAGATTGCCAAAGTGTTTTCCTTTCTTTAATGGGCTATGTGGTCCCATCAAACATGCCAAGATGTAGAGGTGGATTACAAATATGGTTAGATTAAGCATTAGTCATGAAAATCTCAAAAAAAATGCATAAAGACATAACAAGCTAAGCCAACTCTTTCAACAGGGTTTGGCAAATAACAATTAAGAGTAAATGAAAGAAATCATATACAATACCTTTCCAAGAGATCCCATCATCCAAATGTGGTTCAAAAAATGATTTTCCCCTTGATTTGGTGCTCAAGTCTTCAATAATGATGCAAGGCAAAGTTTCTCCATCATCTCTTGTTCACCAATGAAACTAGGCTCATGATATGAAATCAAGGTTATGCCTATCAATGAAGCTATCCTATTGTAAATTAAGCATAATAAACACCACACACAAATGAGTTATGGAGATAATTTTGCATAATAAGTTTACACAAATGAAGCTTTAAAATGGTGGTCTTGGCCCTCCTATTTATAGATTTTTGAATTTGATCAAGATTAACCATGACCATCCATCTTGAGATCAAGATATGTGGACATAAATTAATCCATTTTTGTATAATTAATCCATAAATACCCTCACAAATATTTGAAAAAAAGGGGCATTAAAGAGGCATGGGAGGCCTTAACCTTGATATTGGTTGCATGGCATATGGATGCCACCCCACAAATGATGTCATTTGATGATGTGAATAATATGAATCAATTTTTAATTAAAATATATTCCATAAATTCCATGGATTTTCCACTTAATCTCTTTATTTAGATTAATTTTCCTAAGTGATATTAATCTAATTTTAAGCAATTCTTTGGAAATTGGTTGCACTTAATTAATCAAACTGGTCAGAATATCATATTACTGGTCATAAATTGATTGGAGAGGAATTAGAATGTGATGTTAGTTAGGTACGATCCAATATCCTATTTAGGACATTTTAGACACAAAATAACACATGCACATGGCGTATACTTCTAAATTAGAAGAAAAGAGTTATCTAGAGCACCAAAATGCATTTTCATCATTTTGACTCAAAATGATTTGATCAAAGTTAATAATCACATAAAATGCATTTCCCCATTTAGAGATATATTAGCCTAAATCAACACTTGTATATGCAAAAATCAAACCATTTAGCATATTTAAGTGATTTTTGTCCAATTTATACATTTTCACAAATTTTGAGTAAAATTGACAATTTCAACATAATGGTGTTAGGAATTGAATGTCTACAATAGCAACAACTTGCCCAAGAGCTACATTCACTAAGTCAATATCCACCCAAAAATTAGTAGTAAGCATACCTTATTGTCCCTTACACAAGAACTTTGTCATTTAAATAGCCATCATCAGGATATGCCAAGGTTTTTTTATGTAGTAAATTATGCATTACTACATATGACTGACACATTCAATGATTTCAACATTTCTTTATTATGTATTATAGCCAAATTATTTGTTGCATATAAATGTGTTGAAGAATGAAATGAATTTTTTTATTTTAGAGATAATAATGCATCTATTTGAGACAAGAGTAAATCCAAAGCCTCAATATTTGGTATAAAATTTCTAATATTCAACAAGAAGTTCTAAAAATCCACTTGGCATGGGTAAAAAAACCTTGCTAGCAAATAATTGTGTGTAATGTGATAGTGGTGTTAAATATTTGCCAAAGGGTTAAGCTAATTGATGTTCCAACATACATCTATATGTCCTACATGGGATGAAGCTAACCTAGGTCACTGATGAGAGTGATTGATTTCCTTCTAAATAGTGTGAACTTGTGCTAGGGGAAAGCCTCATGCAAACACTAGTCAATAAATGCCAACAATTTTGGGCTTATGAATTTCATTTCATTAATGAGAATGTAGTAAATATATTTTTCAAAGATTTTTGGAGAGTTACAAGTTCTTGGCCTTCAAGCGGTTCCATTTCCTTTATAGGTATGTGGAGGCTTGCATGTATTTTTATAGCATTAATGTTAAACATTGTGTAGACACCGCAAACGTGTCTGCACCTTGGTCCTCCCCCTTGGCCTTAAACCCCTATCCTAACCCTTGGCCTTGGCCCCCTTTCCACCCTACCCTTGCCACCTTGGATCCTCCCTTGAATCCCTCCACCTTCCCCCTAGCATTTATTAGGCCAAATCTCTTCATTATCTTCCCCCCACGCCCATTTTGGCATCCTCGTGACCGTTCTTCCCACACCCCCTCGCTCGGCGGCGTGCAAGAATGGGCAGAGGCTATTTTTAGCCTCTGTCCCCATTCTGTGACCGCCGACGTCGGTGACCCTTCGGCCAACGTCGGTGAAACTGCCGGTGTCGGCATCCTTCATTACCCCTTTCTGCATCTGTTGCAGCCCCCTGGACCCTTGAGCTCGCAAACATATCTCTCTTGGTGTTTTGGCATTCATCTTGTCTCCGTTTGGACCTCGTGCAACAACATCAACAGGTGCAAAGGTTCTTCATCAGAGTTCTCTTCTTGCAGAATCCTCTGTGGCTTCAACAACAGTGTCTTCAACTCTTCATTCAGCAAGCAAAAAGGTAAGCAAGTCTGTTAATTGATTCTGTTCTTTAAGTTTTCAGTTATCTGCTATTCTTATTCCCTCCATCCTTCCCCCTGAGAAGCTAAAAAGCCTTCTCAAGACCTGTCCTCTGTCCATCCTCCTCTCACATTGTCCCACTCTTCATACCAATCCCAGACAACTCCCTCATCCCCCTTTTGCCAACAAAGACCCTGTACAGGGCAAGACCACTCCTCAGTCCATTCAGACCTGTCCCCAAACTCTGCCTCGACCCTCTTAGCATCCCGGCCCTGTCCACAATCCAGATCACATCCCAGAGCTGACCACAGGCCATTACCCCGACCGACGCCGGTCACTTCCAACCGACGTCGGCAGGATAGCTGATGCCGGCAGACCTCATAACCGACGCCGGCAGAATCTCTGACGCCGGCGACTGTGATCAGCCCGACTACTCCTTTCAGGTAATCATTGGTGTTTTCTTTCATTCCTAATCTGTTTATCACTTCTATATTCTGGCATCTTATATTTTCTTAGTCTTTATCTGTCTGTTATCTGTGGGTTGACCTCCCTTAAGGAAGTTTTTACACTTCCGGGAACAAGCTTTTGCTTGGCAACCCACTGCCTATCTATCTAACATCCTCTTGTCCAAGTTTCTCTTCGTTGCAGGTGTCATTCCTCCACAGCCAAAGAGGGGTGCTCACAAGCGTCTGGATTACGGTGCGCAGTCTTTAGTCCAGGTACTTCCCATGCCTTGTCCATTACTTTTCTAGTTTCTTCTTTCTCTTAGATCTAAAAGCGAATTAGCTCAAGAAACACATTGCAATGCCAACTAGAGTGAGAAATAACAATGGATAGTTGTTATGACTTACATGTGAAGTCAACATGAGCTTGATTTTGTTGATAAGGTATAATTCCCCTATACTTTTAGTCCCTCAGATTATAATTTTCAATGGAAGCATTATATCATGTTGAGTGAAGTGGTCAAAAGAATCTTAATTGCAAGTTTTTTTGGTAGAAAAATTACTAGGAGTGGGGAAGATAGAAGGATGAAGTTGATAGATTTGGTGACTTCCTTAATTAATCTCTATAAAAGAGTTAGGTTTCTTTTGAGAATGAGAGAACATTATTATTGTTTCAATTATGATGCATGCCAAGATCACGATGGTCAAGCATATCAAGTTCGCTTATTTTGATATCATTATTAGGGTGGAGTAATAAAAACACTTGTTATTCATCAATTTGTTCAGAGTCATGGTCAAATACAATATAATTTAAATGGTTATTTTTTATTTTTATTTTTCATTCTTAGGTGTACAATCAACATGCCATAGATGGTACAAATTTTGCACGCATTCCAAATTATGAATATTTATTTCAATGGAACTACCAATGTCTACAATCATTTTTGAAATTATTTGTTCAAAAAGATCTCAATCCAACATAATGATCCATAGGAAGTCACATATTACAATGGGATTAAAAAGTACCAAGGGTAGACATGAAGAATGGATGGTACTTCTCTCTTTCTCCAATTTTGATTGTGATAGTGTTTTTCACAAGACAAAGATCTTGTAGCTTCAATAAGTGATAGCAGTTCCTTTGAAGAAGGGTGGGCCATGTATGCATCAATGAAGGTCAAAATTGAGAGGGGATCAATTTTAGTTTGGGATATATGATATATAAACATATTGCTAAATTTTAATGAAAAAATGACTAGCTCCATAGAATAAGGGGGAGTTTTTGTAGCATGTGGCAAGCTTCCTATGCAGTCATGTCATGATAAAAAACACTATTATTTAAAGATTATTCAAGTCAATGAGGATGGTTCATGTGAATTCATACCCTTTAAATTTATTGATAAAATATGGTGATAAATTTCTAACCCCATAACCATTTTTTTACTGATAAAAAATAAATTATTATCTTTAGGTATCATTTGAGCTTATATAAGTTATTTCAAGCATAAATATTAACTTAAAAAAAAAATTTAATTATTATTCTTGTTATTTTAATACAAGTAAAATTAATCTAAAACATTTACAAATAAATTGGTTACACTAGCTAATTAAATGCATATAAAATAAAATCATTTTTATTATATTATAAATAACTAATCTATAACATTTATAATTAACTATTATTCACTAGTTAATTAGATGCCTATGAGATTATTTCATTACTATTAATTTACCAAAACTATATTAATTCATTTATTATTATTTTCAAATCAATATATCAAAATTTAACCAAATTTCATTAGCTTAGTCAAGCTATATTAAAAACAAAAATCTATTAACTTGTCACACCTACACCAACAAATTTATAATTTAAATCAATGTGTTCCCATTAACCTAGATAAATGATAATAATGCATTTATATTTTAAATTAATACATCTACATTTAAACAAAACTCATTAACTTATATAATGCATTTATATTTTAATTTAATGTGTCTAAATTCAAATAAACCCCATTAACTTAATTAAGCTATATGAATACATTTACATTTTAATTCGTTAGATTACTCAAACTATATGAATGCATTTGTATTTTAATTTAATGCATTTATATTTAAATAGCCTTCATTATCTCGCTTAATATATACTAATGCATTTAGATTTGTATTCAATGCATCTATAGTTTTAAACAATTTTTATTATCTTGTTTTTATAACACATACAATTACAATTGGCCTAAAAAATAACACATGCAAGTACAACTAATTTCAAATGACGAGTAAGATTTGACCTTGATTTAAACTAAGAGAACTAGAAAACTTGACCATCATTACCTTATCTAAACTATACTAATTCATTGATATTTTATTTCAATGAATCTATATTTAAACAAATCTTATTAACATACCCAAATTATACTAATGAAACCTAAATAATTTTGAGAATGATTTAAAAATATTTTAATTGCTGTGTAACCATAACTATTTAATTCACCTATTTAAATCTAACCAATTTATGAACAATCAAAACATTTAAAATAACAAATGAAATCTATTCTATTTTAAGCAAAAATATTATAATTTAACTAGTTATACATATTAAAATCTAATTTATATAGCATCTCAGTCTTGTATACTTTATAAATATCTATCAAGGCTCTACCCTTTAGTTTTAAACTTTCTTGGTGTTAAAAATTTCACATGTTACATCTCACTGCCTAACTATTTATCTTATGGTCCATCCCTATCATTTCTAATGAACTAGATCCATTACATTGTACAGAAAGCCTAAAACTTGATATGTATCCTATATTGTTAGTTTCAGATCCTTAATAGCTTACTAACCTATTGAAAACTGACATCCTACATAGGGACACTTATGTCGACACAAGTATCCAGATTCTTATCAAGTGATAAGCCCTCAAAAGTCATCCAAAATGCAAATGTTTCAAAAAATATGGGTTTGTCTATTTTTTTATCAAACCATACCATGAGATATTTCCAAAATGTGTGGTATAAATATAAATCCAAGCCAATTCATTATTCATATATCAAATACCAAACAAGCACCTATTCAAGTGCATTCAATCAATTCACAACTGAGTTCTACTACCATATTCTTACCTTTTTTTAATATCTTTCATAGGAGAAGTCATATTACATGTCTAAATCACTCAAAGAATAACCCATGAGTAGTATTTGTTAAGATACAAGACAATTTATTGCATACCCTTGCATATAATCATATTTCACCCTTATGCACATACAAAACACCACATAAAAGACAACTACATATATTTGAGGCCCTCTTTAGAGTATTGGCTATATAGGTAATGTTTATTGATAGAGGGGTCCTTGAGGTCAACTTGACTTCGTGAGCTCATTAACCCATTGTTGGTAATGTAAAAATACCTAACGTGAAGATATAGGGTTTTATCCATAAACAATTATATGTAAACTTTGCATGAAAATAAAATATATTAGTAGAAAGGTGACATTAAACCCAAAAAGATCTAGGTGGTCACTTTTTAATATAGAGAGTATTTTGTGCCAAGAAGTTCTGTTTATATTACGACACCTACATTGATGTAAGTATTCTAAGGCTGATGCAAGTGTCCAAGACTATGGAAACAATATTTATAGAAATTGATGACTGAATCATGATCTTGTTCCTACATGTTTTACCTCTACATTTCTTAAATCAGCTTACACATTTGTAGAATAAGTTAAGTATTATCTCTTCTTCATGTTTATGCAATCAAATTACTATTTTGAATGTGATTTCTATATTTACCATAAATTATCAATTTAATTCATAATATTCATTTATCTAAGTTTTCAATTAATTGGCTTGTTTTAGAATAGTTTTATTCATCTTTGTGTACATGTTATTCTACCATTTAAGCCTCATCCAAAATAATTAAAAAGGGTTAAACATTTTATGAACCTGATCTCTAAGTCTTCTTATAAAAACCTAACTTATTCTAGGGGTTTTAACATTCTAGGGTTTCATAATGGAGTAATTATTTGGTTCTAATTTTTCCTATCATGTTGGATTTCTCCCTAACATTTTTATGTATCTCTTACCATGTTCTCATATCCCTCTTTTGAACATTTAAAATGAATAAAAAGGAATCTCTTCCTACTCTTAACCCTAAGGAGGGTGATAACTACCATATCTCTAACCAGGTCCATGTTATCACAACTCTAAAGAGTAAGATATGGCATCCTATGTTTTAAAATGAAGGTAATCAATATATCCTTACTCAAACCCCTCCACCTCATAAATCTAAAATACATAGAGTTTATGCTTGTGAAGCCTTTAAATATCAAATCATTATTATGAGTACGTTAATAGAAGAGTTACAAAAGTAAAATCATTACTTCAGTACATATATCACTCTATTAGAAAATTAGATCACCTATGCAAACAATCCAGAATGTGCTAGTGTTAATCATGTATTTGCATATTCATCTAGCAATGTTATAGCTAGAAAGGTTTTATATTAAAATAAGAAGCTAAAATATAATTCATCTACAACTAGTGATTAAAAAAGTGAATAAAAGGTTACAAATATTCCAAGTGAAATCCTAATATAAATGCTTTGAAATAAAGTTATTCAACTACCTCCTCTACATCTTATAAGGAGATCTAAATACTATTAAACATATCATAAAATGCATGGGCATCATATAGATTATTTTTTTTCATTGAAAAACAAAATAAAAATTCTCAAAGATAGTGGTGATCTTATAATAGATACATCAACCAAGCAACCCATTCACATTATGACTACCTCTTTTAATCACAAGTACCAAAACATAAAATATAGGTACCAAATAATAATTTAGATCAAAAATATTTACAAATGGAACAATTAGAATAAGAAAAGAATCCAAATCTACCTCTAAAAAATGATACTCAACTTTCAAAATAATATGGTTTTGGACATCAATATATACAACACTTTGGTTATCAAGGTCAAGGATTGGGAAAACATGCACAAGGCATCACTTATCCTATCTCCACATCCAATCATAATGATCATCAAGCTTGGGATATATTGAAAATAATAATTTAAATCATTCAAAGATGCACACTCATTTTTTTAATACAAAAGAAAAATAACCTAAAAATGAAAACAAGGTACAAAAATAACAATTACGAAAAGAGGAAGACATGCATCAAAAAGATAATGTTATAAATGTGCCTTTATATGAAGTAATTGCATATCATTCGTCAAATCATTTAACCTTAAATATATGGAAAACAAGGTCAAAATATCCTTATTGATTCAATCTGAGAATTCAATATATGTACCTAGAAATTCTTTACATCTTTGGGATATGACATGCAATAGGTGAATAAATCCATTGCATCTATATTTTGTGTTAAATAAATAATGCTCTCTTATACTGCATATCAGTCTATTTTTGACTCAATATAATCCCAAGATTGGAAAACCATGGTTAATAGGAACAAATAAAAATATATTTGAAGCAAATATACCAAGTAAAAAATTAGGAAACAAACATCATACACTTTCTAATTTTATTGCCTCTTCACGACCATAGAGTCCTATGAGACATACATTGATTACCACTTATTCTAAAATTATAGATATGACACCTATGCATGCCACTTGGAAATATCACCAGTTTAATGTACCATATTTTTAGTTTGGAGCTTAATATAAGCATCCATTAGATGGGATCATAGGTTAGCCATTTTTCCTTCCCAAAAATTCTAAAAAATTCAAAAAAAACAAATATTCAAGAAAATACAAAAAATATTTGAATAAATTCAAAAATTGAAAAATAAAGAAAATATTTAGCATTTACATGTTTACTAGATTCTAAGAATATATGTTATTTACTTTATGTTAGAAAATAACATATCATTTATTTTCTATATACACATATATTTTGTACATACTTGAATGTGATATAGGCATAGACAAGATACAAGATACATGCACATACAAATGTTGGACCTTTCCTCTTCTCATGTGATACATTACGTTTGGGGTATATAATTCCTTGATCACAATTGATGCAAGTTATATTATTTTTATGATCATTTTTACAGTATCATGATGAGTTTGTTTACTAATGCTTACACGTCTATATCCATGTTTACATCTTTCACAGTGTACTTGATATGATATGTTACATGACATTTTTTGCTAACACATATATGTAAGAACTAGTATAATCTACTTATGCTAGTACTTATAATTCATTTATTCACATTGTCACTTTCTTGAGTGTTTTTTTATTGTTTGATATTGTCTTTCTTGTGAAACATTTTAATATGTTCCTTACTTGTTGGCCCATGTGCCAAAGTATGTTGATTTATTTTTCTATTTGGAAATTTTAGTATGTCATTCACTTGATTGTGGGACATTAGAATATTCCCCTTAATTGTAATTTACTTGGACCCATTTTGTGTGACACTGATTGCTCTTGTGTGTGTTTGATTTTTTTGAGCTTGTATTATTACTTTTTAGACATTGCCATGATCCATATCATGCATTTTAGGACTCGTTGTGATCACATACCATGAGATGCTTTGACATATCTACTTAGAAATACTAATATTATATATTTATTTTAGTCATATAAAATGAAAAAATTGGTAACTTGATTGTGGCTTGTGACACCCAACCCATAGGGCCCTCTTGCTTGCTCTCGTGACCCATATAGGCATATTTTCACTGATTCCCAATCATCCCTAGCCTTCTAGACCTAACCCAACTCAGCCAAAATTATCTTTAAATGAAAAATCCACCCCCTAAGGTCCCATTAGCTAAGGATAATATCATTCAACTTGGACAACAACACTAGTGCCACTACTGTCTGCTTTCAGTGCTCCTATCCAAGTGCATTTTTGGTCCCAATGGTCAGTTCCTTTTGGTTCCCCATCCTTATTCTTTTTGACCTAATGTGAGTACATTCAACACATGACCAATATATCCTTTTAAAGTCCCATTCAAAGATCATTTGGAAAAGGTGGGTAAATATCACTAAGCAAGCTATAATACTAGCAAGACTACTCAACCAATCTTCCCTATTATTTGCATATAACTAGCTAATACACTTACAAGCTCATTAAAATCCTTACACTAGTCCCTAACCACCTTAGGAACATCTATTTTAGTATTTTTCATATTCATACACTCTATTACACAAAGCACATCAAGTGAGAGAATTACATATGGCTTGATCCCTCATCAAATTATTGGTATGTAGGCAATGTGCCCACACAAGGGGTGTGGATATACATTTAGTGAATTTTACACACACTAACCCCCTTATTTATCAAAATTGATCAAAATATAATGGAGTATAGGTTTGAAGATAAAATCTGCTCTACAAACTTCTAACTATTGAAAATTCATAGACAAGGTCACATAGACTTGGCAAAAAAAATACAGAAAACTTAGATTCTTAGGATAATAGTGATAGAGGTAGACTAAAATACCAGTGCCACTCCTATCCACTTTTGAAACTCCTATCCAATCATAAAACAAAGGTCAGATCTTAGTTTGCAATAGTGTCCCAGTCCTGCATAATGAATATCATATCTTGTCTCAGTGGTATAAGTTAGTTTTTAGCTAAGTTTTCTTTTTCATCTCTTATTACTATTTTTAAAATGGTCAAATTACAATCTAATTTATATAAATTAGTAGCTTAATTATTGCATATTTATTTAGTGATTCCCTATTCCAAACCTTTAACTAAATTAAGAATAATACACCAATATTTTCAAAACTATTAAATCATTTGATGAACTTGACTTACTTCGTTTGTGCATAAAAACCCTAGGGTAAATTTCTTACTGATTTTTCCTATATTTTTAAATTTTTTTACCTGCATAATTAAATATAAAATTATAATTAAATTTTAAAATTCATAATAACTTTAAAATAATTTTCTTTCAAATCCTAGTTGCCCATACTAGGTCCCAGTATTTTTCCAATAATGATCCAATAATTTTTTGAAAATTTAATAGCATATTTTAATTAGAAAATCCATTCAAAGTACAAAATGTAATAGTAATTATCCAAAATATTTGTTTTTATAAACCCTAGTTGCATATACTAGGTTCCATCAAATCACTAATTTTTGAATAATTTTTTAAATTTTTACTAGCATATTTAAATTAGAAAATCCATTCAAAGTTCAAAATTCAATAGTAATTCTCTAAAATATTTGTTTTTCCAAACCCTAGTTGCATATACTAGGTCCCATCAAATCACTAATTTTTCAATAAATTTTTGATTTTTTACTTGCATATTTAACTCATAAATTCACTTTCAATCTCAGAATTTTATAGTAAATTTTCTAAATAATCATTTTTTAGACCCTAGTTGCATACACTAGGTCCCATTGCTTCTTGAGGTATCACCTTACATGTTCTTGAGCTTCATATCCTTTTTATGCAATTTCTAGTTCATTGTTTTTAGGACTTTACATTTCCTATATTTAGTACGTTAATTTTCTAGCACTTTGCCTATTATAAATTATTGTAAAAAATTCAATCAAATCTCAAATTATTTTCCTACTTTAACAATGGCCCAATATACAGGTTTTGATGAAACTGATAAAAGGGAAATTCAAAAACTCTTAACTAAACACCCTGACATGCAAGATGACATGCTTAAAATACTACAAGAAGAAAAACAAAGAGAAAATAATGGTTAATCTTCTCAAACTATAGAGCAATCCATTACAAAAGACACTATGGGGGAAACTATGTCTCAACAACCCCCTATAACAACCCAAACAACCTCTATGCCACCAACTATAACTAATACATCTTTATCTCATGATGTGATAGCCCTTGTGCAAGAGATAAAATATCTTCAATCCAAGGTGATACATCTTGAGAAAGGTGCCTCTAGACCTACATAGTATTTAGATTCTTTTGCTCTACTACACACACCATTGACTCGTCACATTGCTTCTACACCCTTTCCACAAGGTTTTGTTCAACCCAAACTTACTCTATATGATGGAAAGGGTGATCTAGAGACACATTTGAGAGGTTTTCATGTAGCATGCTTATACTATGTACCAAGTGACTAGCTACTTACCAATCTATTTCCACAGAGCCTAAAGGATTATGCTTTATAATGGTTCTACAGTCTACCAAATCAATTGATCAATGCATTTAATCCTTTAGCCAACATATTCCTTGCTCATTTCAGAACTAACATTGGTGATAAGGTTTTATATGCCCAAGTTGCACAATAGAAACAAAGGTCAAATGAACATCTCACAAATTATGTTCTTTGATATAAGACTATTTTGGCTAAGATGAATAGCCCCATGGTCGATCAAGAGTTACAAGATATTTTAAGACAAAGTCTTCTACCAGCTTTGCTTGAATCAATTATGTTCAAAAGATTTTCTTCCTTCATTGAATTATGTCACGCACTAAAGGAAAGAGAAGTTAAGCTAATTTCAATGGGAAAACTCAAGTACACAAGTATCTCAGAAATAACAAACAATAGTAAAAACAAAGTCCCATACAAAGTCAAGGTTAATGATAACAAGAGTTAGAATCAATCTACAATTAATGTGGCTTAAGAGCCCCCTTAATGAGTGGTTTTATCAACACCTCCTCAGTGAACCTGTACCAATCTACCAATTTCTCCAGCCAGAGTTTTATAACAACTATTGGAATGTAACATCATATCTCTCCCTCCTATTTGGGAATTTGACCCAATAAAGACTCTTCCATGGGGATATGATCAACATGTATTTTATGAGTTTTACAGGGCATCAAGCCATACAAAAAATAGATGCATCAATTTGAGACACAAGATATAGGATTTGATAGATGGAAATCATATTGATCTTGGCACTTTAGTTGAGCCTCCTCAGGAAAAGCAAATATAGGATAAATATTTGAAAATATCTTTTGATCATTTTTTATAACATTCCAAACAAGAGATAGGGGATACATCAAGGGTTCACCATGCATATCATGCACATATCCCACTAGATACACATAGGATACCTTTAGTTGAGTTACATCCTTTGAGCAACATGATTGGTGTATACAATTATAGAGTTCTAGCTAGACTTTATATCTCCTTCTTAGAGTAAGAGATCATTGAGGATGATTCATATTATCATGCACTCTTTATTAGAGCTTACATTTATAATCATCCTATTCAAAGTGTTCTCATAGATAATGGATCCAATGTGCACATGTGCATTATGACATTATTATAGCATTTAGGATATTCAGAGTAGGATATTACCCTAATATACATAAATATCAATAGATTCAATGGATACATACAAAGTTCATTGGGTGAGATTGTACTTCCTCTATAGGTTGGTCCAACACACGTGGCCACACCATTCACTATAGTTCTCAATGTAGGAGTTTTTGATATTCTACTTGGTCAACATTGGATATATAAACTTTGAAAAATACCTTCTATAGTTCATAAATGCATGAAAATCATTCACACTAATCAGGTTATTACAATTGGTGGAGTTCCATGAGTTATCACTCCCCACTTTAGAGCTATCTAATATTTCATAGTCACCAATTTTAGTCTTGCCACTAGTTTTAGTTTTGACACTAGTTCCAATTTCTCCACCAGTTATAGTTCCTCCTTTAGTTCTAATTTAGACATAGTTGAGGCATTCATTGCCAGCACAAAGAGTTTATATACCTACATAACTTCAGGATTCTAGACAACTTCCAACTACAATGTTCAAACCCAGGGCAATATCATTGAGATCTCATGCATCTACTCATAGAGCACATGTTTAGAGAGCTTCTCCTACTACCATATGGGTCCCTAAGAGCCCTATAGTTGCATCCAATTCTTAGAGTTACCCATGATAGGGAGTTTCCCATGAGACTCATCAGTTAGTATCATTTATCCTTAGTTTTACCTCTACATAGTTTCTTATGCTTGATTGTACATAACTCAAAATTTTAAAAATACTAAAAAATTCAAATATGTCAAAACCCCAAAAACATTTCAATTGTATGTATTATCCATGTTTTACATTTATACTTCTATGATAGACTTACATTTGCTATTGTATGCTATTGTTTGTCAATTTATCTACATTACCATGCTTCACTTGATCTCCTTTGAGTGTGCATAGTGACATCCAGCTCTTTGATTGCTTCACTCTACCCATTAAGGGGGCATCCTAATTCTAGTTTCATGACATACATCGATATACCCATTAAGGGAATCTTCTACATGACTACACCATCCAAGTTATTTCATTCTTATACCACACACTCTAGTTATCATGTTGATGGACATTATTTACTCGCTTACATAAATTACTATATCAACGTCTCACTATTATATAACACTTGTGTATTTCTTAGCATATACCTAGTCTTGTACTAACATGTATTTCATACTTTCCCTCTTACTTTGATTAGTTAGATGTGATTGTATTTCCAATTATTACATGATTTACTTTCTTTTTTAGCATTGCTAGATTACTTTCATTTCTCAGTTCCTATTTTGTCTTCTGTATGTGCCTTAGGCAATTTGCTAATGTCATTTTCTTCTATTCATATGTGTGCCTTAGGACATTTTCCAATGTATTTTTCATGTACTTTTCTATGTGATTGTGGCTTACATTCCAACCTTGCTTGTTTCAATTGTATGTGTATGTGGCATTTGAATATGCCTTGTATGCTTGCTTTCAAATTTGAGTGACATGTACCCATGTACCTTGTTTTCTTAGCCCCTTGGCCACTCTTATATTCTTATTTCTTCTTACTTTGTGTGCTTATTTCTTGTTTGCTTTTGATTGTTTACAATGCCATGATCTCAATCATGCATTATCTTGCTATCTTGGATGCCATGATGGACATCATGCTCCATCCCTCCTTACCAACTAATAGCTAATAACTAAAAACTAATCAAACTTCTTGTTTCAATTTAGTACATTACACATGATATTACATTGTTACATCTATCTAGGCATACCCCTATTGATCTAACAATCTCTAATTACAAACCATGCTATATCTTGAGATATCTTATCAATTATCATTGCTATATCATGTATCTTTGCAACATAACACACTTACATAGCTCTTTATTATGAGGGAAGTCATTGTAGGGTTTTCATTCCTACCCTCAGAAGAGGGATTAATAAATAGGGGTTTGGTCATAGAGATCAAAGCTCCTAACAATAAAAAATCTAGCTTTTAGCACACCCAGAATAATAACTAGACATCAAACCAGTCAGACAGACCAGGTAGATAGTGAAAATGTTAGAATAGTTACTAGATTTGGCCTAGGACAATATTAATAAGATATGACAACAACACTGGTGCCACTACTATTCATTTTTGGCACTCTTATCTATATAGTATAAAAACTAATTTTTTTAGAAGTAGGCAAAAATTAGGTTTAGCTACAGTTTTGCATAGTTAGATTAGTTCAAAACTAGTAGTTTTCAATACACTTTTGCTCAGAGAATCCAAATATAGGGGGAATCATGCACGACATGATGGCTCTCACTTCTAGTTTTAGACAAGGTAGTTGGTACAACTTTAAGATCATAATCCATGTTCCAAAAACTAGTGATTAGGGGCAATGCACATGACACATTTTCTATTCTTTCCATGTTCAAAATTACCCAGACATTCTTAGCAGTTGCATGCCTTATTCCATCTACAGGTGGTTGACATCATTTTGGAGTGGCTTTCATACAAGCCTAACTTCCACTTTTTTAGAGTGGATTTTATATAAGCGTAGTGCACCAATTTTAGAGTGGCTTTCATACAATTCTAATCTCCATCTTTCAGAGTGGCCAAGAGTGGCCTAGTTTCCAACATACATTTAGTTATCCATGCCAACATTATCATATTGTAGAGTATTCATGGGCTTTAGGAGCCATCCCATACAACACACATTCATCTATGTATCATTTTATAGCTTCAATTCATGGGGTAATGATGGAACCAAAGGACTAGATAGACTTTGTATTCTTGAGTCACTTATTCAAAAGGATTGGACACATACTCCATACATTGATTAACACATGCATGATCACCTAACTTCACTTTGTGAGTGAAGATGGAGCCAAAGGGCCAAATTTTTCATTCTTGAGCCACTTTTGGGGAATTAAACACTTAGCTTTATTCATGATATTATTTTTAATACAACACATCTATCATTACTCAACATCACTTAGCATCATAATAGGTGTTATATTTGTTAGGTTGTGGAGCTAAAAGCTTCACTGATGCAAACATTGGAGGAGGGTGTTGAGTGTCACAGTCACCGGCATTGGTCAGGCCAACCGACGTCGATCAGGTGGAGACAAGAAGCTACCGATGACGGTCAGATATCGGCCGACATCAGTCACACCCAGGCAGATAGGGACCGACGTCTATCGACTGTGCGGTTTGGAACTACGAGTGTTACAGATAGTTTGTTAATGAACCAGTTGTTTGCATGTTAAAGGCTAATTTTAGCCTTGGAGCTATAGATCTAATTATTGTAATTAGATGTCTAATTATTTTTTGCATGAGATCTATATAATAGACTCATGGGCTGTATTGTAATGTGTGCTAGAGAGTAAGAGAGAAAATATTAGCTCCTTTAGAGTGAAGAGAGTATGGTGTGTTCCTCCTAGTGCCACAGTACCAAGTGTGGGTGCTGGTTTGGAGAATCAGAAAGATTCTTCATGTATGTAAGATCTTGATTAGTAGGTGTGCAAGGCCACGTTTAGAGATCTAAATGGTAAGTAAGATCATTGATCTACAGGTGTATATGTGTGTGAGGTCTAAGGTTTGCAGGTGTGCAGAACCAAGTTGATCTATAGGTGGCAACAGGATCAAGGTGACAACAACACAATAGGGAGCAAGATCAGGTGGGATCTACTTGGAGTACGGTGTGTACTCAGTTGGAGAGCAAAGAGGAAGGCAAGGTAGTTCCTTCCAAAGTAAGATCGTTTGAGTTGTAGGTTATTGCAAGTTTATGGGAGATCTACTTGGAGTGTGTTGTGTACTCGGTTGAGTATGTTTGTGTACTCAGTGTACTGGCAGTATTGTTATTGACTAGTTGACTAGCGGTGTTGTTATTGGCTGGTGGAGGTGAACACCAACTCTATGTTTGAGTTGTGTGTTGGGACCGTAATTGAGAGAGTGAGCTCTTGAAGGTGAATTACTGAACACTTGGTGTGGGAAGCTTGTAAGGTGGGAAGAGTGTGGCGTCTCTTCATTTGTAATTATTTTTTGGAAGAGTATTAATACAATTGGGTATTGTCTCTCATATTCTATGTTGTTTTTGAATTCTAGTTACTTGTGCATTTTGGTTAATTTTTGCATATTAAGTTGCTTGTACATGGTAATCAATGGTGCTTCTGGGTCCTAACAGTTGGTATCAGAGCATGTTTGTTGTTCTAGATTCCTGACAAGTGGTATCAGAGCTAAGGTTGTAGGGAACATGTTTTGTGTTTGATTACAGGTCACTCTCAGGGGTTTCTGATTGAGTGGGAGTAGAGCAATGGTAGAAGAAAGTACACTAAGAATGGAGGAATTGAAAGGCACGAATGGTCAATTACAATATTATGGAAAGAAAGAGTAGGAAAAGAAAGATTGTTGGTTGGAAGCAGATCAACATGAAGGAACTGATGAAGTAGATGTTGTAGGTGTTGTTGCACAGGATGCTCTGGGATGTTCCTTGGATAAAGTAGAATCTTGTCTTATAGATTCTGTTGCCTCTTTCCATGCAGCTTGAAATAGAGTATTTTTCCATGTTAAGGTCTTTGGAGACTTTGGAAAGATTTATTTAGGGGCTGGTGTGCCTTGCCAAAGAATTGGCAAAGGGGAAGTGACGCTAAAATTGCAGGCGGCCAACACATGGGTGTTGAAGGAGGTCATGCAGGTCCTGGTCTTGAAGATGTGGCTAATTTCTTTAGGAAACTTGGGTGATGAGAGATGCAAAAGAACTCTCACAGTGGATACACTTGAATTAGCGTGTGGTAAGAAAGTAGGTACTCTTTATCTACTTGCTTATATTATTGATTCTTCTTCTGTTGCGAAGACGTGGCTTTATAGGCTTGGTCACATGAGCAAGAAGGAGATGCATGTTCTTAAGTGGAAGACATATGTGTTTGCACATCTATCATTACTCAACATCACTTAGCATCATAATAGGTGTTATATTAGTCTATATACTTGATGAGGTGTATTCATTCACTTCTCTTCCTCTCTCTATTACTTAGATTTGTACATTTTTATTTTAGATATAGCATATCTAGTAAGAATTGATCTACTATTTGTTTTCTTCTATAGATTTTACACCTCACAATGTGCTCTCTCTATGTACACCCAACATCACACAACTTCATGAGCTTCACCCTTATAGGTAAGTTCAGGTATGATTTTTATTTTTTCTTTATCCTAATATTTTGTTTTGCTACATCACTAGAATAAGGGGGGGAGGCAAATGTAGTCATATAAAATGCAAAAATTGGTAACTTGAGTGTGGCTTGTGACACCCAACCCATAGGGCCCTCTTTCTTGCTCTCATGATCCACACATGCATCTTTTCACTGATTCTTAGTCATCTATATCCTTTCATACCTAACCCCAACTAATCTAGACTATTCTTTCCATGATAAATCCATCATCCTAGGTCCCATCATCTAAGGACAATATCACCCAACTTGGACAACAACACTAGTGCCACTACTGTCTGATTTTGACGTTCCTATCCAAGTACATTTTTATCCTTAATGATTAGTTCCTTTTGGTTCCCCATATTTCTCCTTGTCAAGCTAATGAAAATACATTCAACCCATGACTAATAGATCCTTATAAAATCCCATTCAAAGATCATTTGGAAAAAGTGGGTAAATATCACTAAGCAAGTAAGAATACAAGTAAGACTACTCAAGAAATCTTCCCTATTCTTTACATATAGCCAACCAATACACTTACAAGCTCATTCAAATCCTTACACCAGTCCCTAGCTACCTCAAACACATTTAGTTTAGCATTTTGAATATTTATACACTCTATTGCACAAAACACATCAAGTGAGAGAACTACATATGGATTGATCCCTCTTTGGATTATTGGTATGTAGGTATCATGCCCATACAAGGAGTGTAGATACACGTTCAGTGAATCTTACACTAACCCCCCATTTTTCTTAAAATTAGTCAAATCATAATGGATTATAGGGTTTTAAGAGAGAACCTTCTCTACAATAGCTCTATAGACTTTCAGCTATCGAAACTTCATAGACAAGGTCACACAGACCTGGCGAACAAAACCCAAAAAGCTCATATTCTCAAGACAATAGTGGCAGAGGTGGACTATAGTGCCAGTGATACTCCTATCTACTTTTGATGCTCCTATCCAATCATAAAATGAAGGTTAGATGTTAGTTTGTGATAGTGCCCTAGTCCTTCATAGTGAATATTAGACCCTGTCTCAGTCATATCAGTTAGTTTCTAGCTAAGTCTTCTTTTTTAGCTCTTATTACTATTTTTTTAATGGTAAAAATTATAATCTAATTTATATAAATATTAGATTAATTGATAAATATTTATTTATTGATTCCCTATTCCATACCTTTAACTAAATTAATAATAATACACCAATATTTCAAAAACTGTTAAATCAGTTATATTATCCTTTTGATACAATTTACATGATTCATCTAGATATACTTGGGTAAGAATCCTATACACATTACACTAATTTTTACATATTTAGTGAAGATTTTTTCATATTTTTGATAGATATTATATATAGTTTTAGATTAGAGGTTATATTTTGATAGATAATTCATCTTGAGACACATTGTAGGTGCATATGCCATGCAAGTGCACCAAAAATTACAAATACTTATTCAAAATTATTTAACAAGAAGCATTATTTTAGCTAGGAAGAACCTTTTTGATCATTTTATATCTATAGTAAGTTTCTCATTTTAGTCGTGTGGTTTATGTTGACGTAGTGGATTGCACCTAGGGCAGGATGCCTAGCTCCCGCCCTTCCACACGCAACAATGGAAACTCCCCTCTTACCTGTGGGACTGGCGAAGCTGGAGGGGAGAGTCTCTAGATAAGGGCTAGCTCCCTCTAATGTGTCTTTTAGGCCCTAGTTTCTCCTACTGCTAACAAATAAAATGAAAAAGGGGGGGATGAAAAGAGAGAGAGAGATGCTGAAAACAAAACCTAAGCCTAAAAGTGAAAAGGTGATACACCAAAAAATGTGACCCACCTAGCCTAAATATACACTTTTCACCAAAAAGAAGCACCCATACACTTCATCTAAAGTGGGAAGCTTTTCTGCAATAGTTAACTAGGGGTCTATGGAAATACAAGGAGGAAGAAACTACCAGAGGCGTCCTCAGACACACTTATGGCAGCCTATTCATAGGCACCTACACTCCCCTAGGAACACTTCTGGCAGACCTACATAAAAGAGACTTCACAATGCACTAGACATGTAATTGATCTGTGAGAAGCATGAAAGACAATGAATTAACACAAAATAAGAACATAGACATATACTTTAAAGTGCAAGTGCAGATAGAGGTAAAAATGTTAAGTCTTGATTCAAGGTAAAAACTAGCAGAGCTCTACCTTACAAGCCCAAGAGATTTTTGGGTAGAGTTTTGCCTTAAGGCGAACAGAGTGGATCCTTTTCTCAAATGAGAAGCTTTACAATATATAGAGAGAGGAAGAGAACTTGGCAATTTCTGGGAAAGACTTTGGCGCTCTTTTTGCAAGCTAGCCCATGTGCACTCTGAGCCTTGGGAAGAGGGAACCATTTGATTGTCAGTTCCTGCTTTGACTTAGGCATTCCACATTAATGTGAAAAACATGGCCATGCCTCTTTTCTAAAAATAGACTATGGTTTTCCCCCTCATAAATGCCAAATGGAGAAAGCAGGTTGCGCCGCTCACTGTTTGTGCCATTTGATGACCATCTAGCAATAACTCGCCTCTCCTCACCACTTAGACTGATTTGTCTTTTCCTGCACTTCATCTTCCTCCTTGCCTTATCTCCTCTTGGATCCTTTAACCCTCAGGGGCTATCTTCTAGCAGGTTGCTATGTTCCTTGGGCTCTCACTGCTTTCCTTTTCCATTTTTTGCTGATTTTCAAATAAGTGACACGTGGCGCATTCTACTGTGAAATGAGCAGGACACGTGGCAGCATCCAATTGACTCATGGAAGCTTTAGGCACCCTTTGAAGGTCCTACAGAAGAGGACATGTGTCAGCTTTTGAATTATTTAGCAATTCATCTGGGCCCCCCCATAGTTCTCATGGGACAAAAGAGAGAGACTGCGGAGGCTGACACTTGTTAGCTTCTGCCGAGCCTTGCAGGGGACACATGGCATGTTCTGTTGCTCCTAAAAAAGCATTTCAAAGTATTCCATAGTTTCCACTTGGCACCTTTCACGCTCTGGCTTTCTTGGTGTAAAATTTGACGTTCTCGGGCCTGTCACATTTTGAAACCCAACAACTAGTCTATCTTCTTAAATTTGATAGCTTTCGAGATGTCACCATCCTTGGAAAATTCCTTCAGACCTTTTCTGTAGGCTTTTTCTATGGATTTATTCCCACATAATTTTTCCATGGACAATTTTCCCATGGACAGAAAGTCTGTGAGAATTACCTTAGTCTTTGTTATTCCTTCGAGTTCTTTGGTTGTAGCTTCCCCAAATTTCTTCAGACTTTTTGTCTGAAGGAATTCCTTCAGACAAAAGTCTAAGAGAATTCATTTCCTTGCCTTAATTAAATTTTGAAAGATCTTACCATTTCTTTGTGGCCTCTTTGAAGTGCTCACTACCCTCTGCAAGGGTTCTTGAACTCAAAACTGCCCTCCGCAAGGGCACTTGTCCTTCACTTTTTGGGACACTCCTTTGAACCACTCGATTGAACTAAGCCATTGAACCAACTGATTGAACCAAAAATGGTTTAATGGTTCAACACTGCATGCCACTCCTTATTGAACCAAGCCTTTGAATCGTTCGCTTAAACCAACCATTGAACCAATCTGTTGAACTGGTTTAATGGTTCAAACATTTGTTGAACCAAGGCATCGAACTGTTTGATTGAACCTGGCGATGAACTTTGTGTTGAACTTCTCCTTTGAACCAACCATTGAACCAATTCATTGAACCGATTCAATGGTTCAAACATTTGTTGAGCCAAGCCTTTGAACTGAGCGTTGAACCAAGCTCGTTGAACCATCTGATGAACCGAGGGATTGAACCATCTGATTGAACCAAGGCGTTGAACCAAGGCATTGAACCAACATGTTAAACCTACCAATTGAACCAAGGGGTTGAACCAAAACATTGAACCAGTTCAATGGTTCAAAGATGCCAACCTTCCTTGTGAATTTCTTCAGGCAAGAGCCCGAAGAAGCTTTGTAAAACCTTGCACTCTCTGAACTGGTTCTTCAACTATCGAAAGACTAACCTGAAGAGTCCATAGAAAAATCTTCTTTGCAAAATCCATAGAAACTTCACTTGTAGAGTCCATAGAAAAAGACCTGCAGAGTCTGTAGAAATAGACCTATAGAGTCTATAGAAATAGACCTGTAGAGTTCATAGAAATAGACTTGCAGAGTCCGTAGAAATTCTTGGACTTGTGCAAAATCAAAAAATGAATTGGCCTAGAATAGTAGGGGAAGAAGGGGACAAATTTTTGGCTTGTTGGGCAAAAAATTGTCAATAGTTTAGATTAAATAGCCTTAATGGCCTACCACTACCCTTTTCTAACATTGAGTTGGCTTTACCAATTAACTTGGATTTTATTGTATTATCACTTGAGTTGTGCGATTGAGATTCAATGATCTCTATGGCCATGTCACAACTCACACTTTCACTAAATTGGGGGCATAAACACCTTCCAATCTCCCTCTTAAATTATCAAAGGTTTAATTTTGAACCTCTTATAACTCTAATGCTTCATAAGGAAACATCTTCACCAAGTCAAAGTATGAAGGGGTAACATGGTTGCATCGACACAAATGTGTACTCTTTCCTTGCTCTTTTTCTTTTCAAGTATTTTAATAATGTTAAATTTTAGATTATATGCAATGATTTATATTATAGTTGCTCTTGGATATAGGTCATACATCAAAAAAGCACTCAAATTGGGCTCAAGAAAAGGTAAGATGTGTTATACACACCCAATTACACATTTATTTCCTTTAAATTAATAATTTCATCCTTATAAATTACTAGATAAAGGATAAAATATAGATACTAAAATATGATTTATATAGCTTCTCAGTATTGTACACTTGAAAACTCTAGCCTTCAGTTCTAGACCTTCTTATTGTCAAAAGGATCACATTCACCATCTTTCATTACCTAACTATTTATATTATGGTCTGACACTATTATTTTGGATGACCCATATCTCCTACAATATATAGAAATCCTAAAGCTTGATATATCCTTCATTATATATTTTATATCCTCAATGACTTCTTAGCCTATTGGACACTTACATCCTACATAGGGACACTTTCATCAACACAAGTTTCCATATTCTTATAAAGTGTATTGTCCTCAAAAGTAATCCAAATTGATAATGTTTAGAAATATATGGGTCAGCCTATTTGTCTTATTGAACTCCATCATGAGATATTTCCAAAAGGTGTGGTATAAATATAAATCTAATCCAATTAATTATTAATATAGAAAATACCAAGAAATTACCAATTCAAGCTCATTTAATCAATTACACAGCTGATTTATACTTCCCTGTTCATCCCTATTTTCATATATGTCATAGGAGAAATCATATTATAAATTTTAAACACTAAATGAGCATCCCATGAGTAGTATTTGTCAAGTTACAATATATATCATTGCATGACCTTACATATAACATATTTTACCCTTGTGCACACACAAACCAACACATAGGGGAGAAATAAATATGTCTAATCCCTTCAAATTATTGGCTATGTAGGTAATGTTCACTAAAAAATGGGTCCTTGAGGTAAACTTAACTTTGAGAGTCCTATAGACACCTAAATTTGGCCATCAATGACCATCAATCAGGTTTTTTACCAATTTTCACCAAAATGCACAATATGGCCTAAAAACACTAAAACACATTAAATGAGTTGAAATTGATATATTCAAGTGCCAATTTTGGATAGAGTATCATTAAATAAGACAATTTAATTAATGAAAGAGCTAACTTTGATCAAATCATTTTGACTCAAAATGCCAATTTTGTACTTGGGTACTCTGGATTGCTCTTTTCTATCAAATTTCTTATACAAGACACATGCCTTTGTTATTTTACATTGATAACATCCTACATGGGATAATGGATCCAATGCATCTAACATATACTTCCAATTCCAATCCAATCAAATTTTGAGCCAATAATATGACATTTTGACCAATTTGATTAATTTGTGCATAAATTGCCAAGGTTTTTCATCAAAATTGACTAATCACGTTTAAGGCTAATTAAACTAAATCAAGAGCTTAAATTAATTTTCCATGAAACTTTTTGAATATTTATTTTTATAAATTGTTTGTCATTAACTACATCATCCTATTGGGTAGCATCCACAAGCCATAAATGCCACAAATATCTAAATTAATACCTCCCATGCCTCATTAAAACCCTCCATGCCTAGTTAATGCCCCTCTATCCCAAATATTTATGAGCCTAGTTATGAATTTTAATTACATAATGGTATTAATTCTTAGCCACACATATTCACCTTGAGATGGACAGTTTAGGATGATTCTAAACCATTTCAAAAATCTAGAAATAGAAGGCCTTGCCTATTGAATTTTAAGCTCTTTTATGCCAAACTTATAATGCCTAAATGCATTCAAAAATCCATTGAAATTAGTTTTATAACATTAAATTATTGATCCAAGCCAAGCCAAGCCAAATCCAAACATGGTGCCAAGGAGAGATGGAGGTAGCCACACTTCATTGATGTAGACTTCATGAGCACAAACTGAGCCAACCACTCCAACAAACTGGTTGGAGCATCTAAGGAAGGTGAAAGAAGGTTTACTTTGTATTTTAGTTTTGTTTTCCATTCTAGTCTTGTTAACTAAGCTCCCCCATTGAGATAGGCTTAAGGTGTTAGCTATTAGTGTGTTATTTTGATTTTGATTTCATATACTAACACAATACTAATCTCCCCTTATTGCAATCTTCTGTTCATAAATATCACACCCAGTGGGACATAGCCTCACATATTTGGTCAAATTACACCTACAAGAAACATACTAACTATTTGTCATGTAGGATCTTGGAATGTGGAGGCAAACAAGATAAAAATTTGAGCAAAAATCCATTTTTTCTAAGCCATGGTTTTGTTCTCGAGACTGTGTAGCCCAACTCGCCTGTCCAATCCAGCTCGCCTATCCAACCCAACTCACCTGTCAACCCAAATCGATTGTCAACCTAATTTGACTATCAACATGATAGCTAAATTTTTAATGTCATTTTCTCAAACTCCTAAGTTATTCAAATAAGGTCATTGTAATCTTATTTTTGCAAGTTGAGGGGATAGTTTGGAAGTAGATTTAAATGCTTTTGACTAACCGCACACCTTTCAAATTGGGTTTAAAAAGAACTTGATCAAAAATCATGCACACTTCAAATTTGGCTTAAAATAAACATGTCATGTTTCTCACACATTTGAATTGGTGCCTAAAATGAACCTAAGATTTATCTAAGTCTTAGGTACTTTTAATTTAGTTCTTAAAACACATCATAAATTTTGAAACATTTTCAATTTGGTGTTTTAATAATGAATCTAAGATAAGTCTTGAATTTTTAATTTGGGTTTAAAATAAACTTAGGTTTTTATTGCTTCATGTGGTTATTTTGTGCAATATTTTGCATTTTTTTACTAATGCTAAAGGGCTAGTAATTAATATAAGCAAACATTTTCAAATTTGGTGTAATAGATCAACATCACTTCAATTGTTTATAAAACTTGCTTGTTGATTGTTTTAGTGAAAAGAGATGTGTGTGTATGCTCTCCCATCTGTCCCCTTTAGGGAACTTTTGGGATCAAAAGTGCCATCTCATCATAATTTGAGCCTAGTCCAAGGCATAAAAAATTTTTCATCTAAAGCACTCCCTAAAAACTTGTAATAGTTTGGGTGATCTTGAAATGACCCTAAAGTCTTTCTATCAGTCATTTATTTTATTGCATCTTGACTTATGAGGGGGACTTCATTACTTTCTGCAAGTTCTATAAGGAACCTTTGACCTAGGGTTTCATCTCTCAGAACTAACTTCAACCATTCCCACTAAGATTGGAATTTTGAGTAGTTAAACCACCTTCTAGTATTGGAGTTGCACATAAGATGTATCTACAATTTGGACATCATAGTACACTGAGCAAGTGATAGATGTAGTGGTTGTAAAAAGGACAAGACCTTTTTGTAATAAGCCAAGTGCTATGGACACACAATTAAAGTGCCACTTCTCTTATTTATTAATGTGAAATTTGGTAGATGTGGGATCCATCTATAAACTATGAAAAACCAATTAGTTTTAGTCAACCCCACTTTGCCACACCCTTAATAGGAATTTGGATGATTTACTTGTATTTTGTCATTTTCTTACTTGGTGTTTTGAGACTGAAACTAATATGTTTATTTGTAAACCATGTCAAAACCAATTTATTTATACATCACTCTTTTGTCTAAAGAGGTGCTATGCTGTCCATTTTACACCACACTTTTACCTTGAAATTTTTTCTAAACATATTTGTGTGTGTGTTGTTTGAGGGGGGTAGCGTTATGATACCTAAAACATGTCAAATTATTTTTGCCTTTGAGTCTTTGAAACATAACATTGATCACATCATTCAACCATACTTATGATGTTAGATTGCTCAATTTGTTTCAAGACCTATTTACCATTGTATCAGAAACCATTTTTTTTAACCATGTCATGTATACCGTTTGGACCTTGTTTATACACTATCATCCTGTCTAATCTTTTCTAACTTGTTTGATCAAAACCTAGTTTTCAACATTGAATTTTCAATTAAACTTGGCAAAGTTTGGATTCAAACATTGATTGATTTTTGTTTAGGCCTCAATTCATGGGGTTGATACATAAATATTTATCTTTTAGGTTGCATAACTTCAGTTAATCGATTACCCAAATTTGTAAACTATTGATGGTTTGTTTGTTTAATGCCTATCCTCATCATTGTTTGTGCCTTTATTTGGGAGAGAACAACCATTCTTCAAGATCCTTTTTCATTATGGCTTATGCTAACTGATCATGTTTATGTTTGATTCTATGTGTTGAGTTTATATCAAAGTTGTTTCCAAACTTGTTAGACTAAATTCACATCAATCCTTTGTTTCAAGTCTATCTTTTAACAACATTTAGCTAAAAGTCCTAGCACAACCTATTTTAGCCTAGATTTTGACTCTAAATTTAGACAAAAGACCTAATGAATCTTTTCCCTTTTCTAGTTTAGACCTTGTTTGGAACATTTTAACCTAGACTTTTGACATGCTAGTTCTTATTCAAATGCTTGACCTTTTATGTGTATGAAATTTGATGTTAAACATTTTATTTTAGACTATTTTATGACAAATCTTTGCATAAACTATTTTGGAGATACAACTCCATGATCAAATCATTGTTTGGAGATACAACTCCAATTTTGACCAAGTTAGACCTATTTTGAACCATTTGTCCTTTGGACAGTTTTTTAGATTTTATAGAACTCTAAGCCTTTTGTTTTAGATATTTCATCATTTATGTAGATATGTCTAGCTACACTTATGGTGGAGTCACATACAATCTAAATTTGATAGAATGGCTACACAAAATCCCATTAGGAACCCCTACAAAGAAAGATTTTCTAAGGAGTTTTATTATTCTCCTTACAATACTCCAAATGGGGAACAGAGTCAAAATCCACAAAATCCAAATCAAATTACTAATTGTGATGATATGGTTTATGAGGAGGACTTTAAAGACCCAATTACAAATAACGTTGTTTGGGATACAGATCCATACCCTCTTTACAATAATTAGTACATAGAACATATTCAAGAACCAGCGTGTGATCCAACTCAAGATTGGAATGAATGGTTTATGAGGTGGACTTAGATGCTTTGGCTTGTGTGAGAAATCAAGCTCCACAATACCGCTTTATCATTCTAGGATCTCATCCTTTGGCTTATGCAAGAAACCAAGCTCCACACCACTCTATCATTACCATTTCATGACTTTATCCTTTGGCTTATGTGAGAAATCATGCTCCCCAATGCCCTACCATTATCCAACCATAAGCCGTTCTGTGTTCAATACCAATCCAATCAAAACCTCAACCCATCCAATCATTTAAAGACTAATCTATGTTCAAACTAGTATTTTCTAGCTCATTAGAAACCAAGGCCAAGAAAACCAACCAATCTAAGATATTTTTGTTGAACCAACCACTTGTGATAAGTTGACCTATGATGAATCACCTATTGATCCTATACTAGTTGTCGAGGAGTCTCATTCTGACTAGCCAGTCTTTACTAAGTCACTGCTTAATGACTATAACTACCTTTGGGCAAATTATTACCTCTACCATATGCCTATTTTTTAAGATCCTCCTATTGACAAGTCAGTATTTGAGGAGTTGTCTCTTGATCTTTTTCCCATCTTAAAGGATTCCCACTTTGAAAAACTAGTTTTTGTAGAGTCCATTATGCCATCATAGGCTATTACTTATCCAATACCAAACATTCAACAAGACATCATTATAACATATTACCCATCAGATGAAGAATCAAAATTAGAGTTAGGTTCTATTCTTGAACTGACATCAAATTTAGCATCAAAATAAGAATCAACATTAGTCTCAACATCAGATTTAGAGTCCATTGAGTTGGAATTAGATTTAGAAATAGAATACATTCAAAACTATTATAATATTGGTTACACATGCCTCATAGATCAATTTGAATACATTTGTGATCCTTCTATAGTTTTTGAGGATAAGTATTTTAGATTCAACATGAGTTATCCTAGTATCTTATATGAGGATTATACAACCTCTCCCCTTCCATTACCATTCCACATGTCATTACCACCAACCAATATAGCCATATTGTTAATATTCCATCTCCCACAAGTGTCGATTAGGACTAAAAAAGTTACACTTTGTTGAATTGCATCCATGGGAACATAGCAATTGAAGAAGAGCAAGGAGGCCAAGACCACATTCATGTAGAAAAAGAACACTATCCTAATGAAACCTTTTTGAAGGTGCTAGGGGATAATCAAATTTTAGACTCAACATCTTCTAGTGAAACCTTTTCAGAGGTACTAGAATAAAATTAAAGTCAAAATCCAATGTTCATTATTGAAACCTTATTGAAGGTGCTATAGGACAATCAAGAAAACTTCATTGGTGAAAACCTCATTGAGGCACTAATAGTTGAGCATAAAAGTCCTTCATTACTTGATGAAGATAATATCAAAGATCAAATTAAAATAGCTTCCAATCTACAACCTAATCAGATGGTAGCTACTCTCAAAATCAAATAATAGAAAAATATGATGATCCCATTGAGAGAATATTTAGAGGTCTTCGGCCTCACTATATCCAAAGTTATGTCAAATTTGACATCAACAACATTACGTGTGACTAAACATCTTGATCTTTATCTATTTCCCAACCATTACCCATTCCATTATCATTTACCATTCCATTTCAAAATTAAACCAACCATCCATTATTTTTTCCTATTTACTATCCACAAACACACTTTCATTTGTAGAGGCTATAAATATACCTTATCTCAATGTTTGAAGGAATCAAAACCAATGACCAATGAAGATCACAACAAAAATCTCAACATCCAGATCTACAACCAATTCTTGATAGAGTAGCTATTCAAATAAGATGTGGGATAAAAATTAGCATGATTGATTATTCTATTTATATTATTTGCTAATCAGGATGTGCATCTCCACTTTATCAATAATAATAGAATTGTATGCCATTTTACCATACCTAGGCCAAATAAAATTAAAAAAATCAATAATCAACCAGTTTAAAAACATGTACCATACCATTTCATTTTCCATATCCATTTGCCATTGTCACATATTCCTTCCATTTACCCCATCACTTGGGGGAAACCCTTCTACCATTTTATCCAATCTATCAAAACCCATTATTATCCTATAAAAAAACCATGCCATCCTATCATTCCATTTCTATCTAGACCAAAGCTTATTTTTAGTCATCCTACCCAATCCTATTTTTATCTTGGTTTCTTTGGTTCTTCTTATGCTTTTCATGAGGGGATTCTGATAAAGTTTCAATAATCAATCAAATTCATGTTTCAATGACAATATATGAAAGTAGTGTGACAGTTGATCTAGTAAGATATATTTCATTTTCCATCTTATATCAAAGTTGGTTTATGTGAGCTTGATTGTAATTGCCTATGGGAAAATCAGTGTTTCACTGGTCTTGCTACTAATTATAACTACCTATTGGAAAATTAGTATCATTGATATATGAATTTTTATCCTAGTTATAACTATTTATGGATAAATTAGGGGCAACATTTATTTATCATGCATTACCATTTCACTCTTCCATTACTATTTTCATCTGACTGGCCATTTGCTAAATATGAGAGCTTATTAGGACCTAGTTGGTTTTTCCTCACCTTTTGTGTAGATGGAGTTATTGTGACTTGATGTCATTTTAGGACTATGTAGGTCATTCTCAATTTATGTTGAGGTCACCTCAGTCCCCCTAAGCCACACTCTCACCATTTTGTGAGCAATCTAAGCCAACCACTCTCACCATTTTATGAGTAGGTATCTTGTCATTATGGATCAAGTTAAGATACCTCAAAATTATAAAAACATTCAAATATTTAAAAATAACAAAAACATTTATCTTGTCTAAGCTTAGTCAGTTATCCTCGATTCACCCTACTAGGGAATGGTCATTATTAGGATGCTTTCTTTTGATTTTGTTTTTGGGCTTTTTGTTTGTTTATTTATTTCAAATTTGTTTGTCTATTTGTGTGATTTATATGTGTTTATTTGTTTTTTCAATTGTTTTTTTAATTTTAGCACTGTTGCCTCAACTCAGTCTATATGTATGCATTTGGTGATTCCTTGTGCACATTATTCTTGAGTCCATCCATATTCATATGTCAACATTGTCATCATGGTTTTTATCATTGGTACATTGTTTTCAATTGTTTATTAGATCATGAGTAAGTCATTATGTATATTTTGGCATAGTATTCATGGTTTTCTATCATGATGCCTACCATCACATGCTATAGCAAAAATCAGCTTTAATAAAGTTTATAATCAATAGAGCTGTAGAAGTTTATCCTTGGTATCTTGGCAAATCCTCCCATCCCCTCTTGATCAAATCAACCCATTAACCATTATAGTTATATCATTACTAATAAGGATGAGATTTTCTTCATTGGTAGGTACAACTAAATATTTTTTATTGATCAATCTTATTCTTCTATCCATCTCTTTCATCACTTTTAGCTTCCTCATATCCCTAGTTGTTTGTGGCTTCTTTAGTCATTAGACCATTACATTTATGTTTACGCCCATTCATTTTTAATCTATATTTTGAGTTATATCCTTGAGTTATGCTTGATAATTAGCCTTAACTAGGGCATAATAATATTTATAAAACAATCTTGATCCTCTTAATGATTATAACTACCTATGGGCAAATCATTATTTTTGACTTTTATTTTTGATTATAACTACCTTTGGGCAAATCAGTAATTTTTAAATCAATGCATGCTAGAATTTTCTCATTTGGATTAATCTCAACCATAGGTCAATCTCACCCTTCTTCTTGATTCTTTTCAAGGGACTGTCTATCCACATATGTGACGGCCACTCCCTCGAGGGGGCATAATTATAGGCTTCCCAAACTCCATTTGGAGCTTTGTTCTTCAATCATCTTCTTTTTGGAATACAAGTCATCTCTCATTATTTGAGAATACATTGATTTGCCTATGGTTTTAAACATCTTCCCAAATAGTGGAAAATTATAGACACCTAAATCTTACCACTAATGACCATCAATAAGGCTTGTGACTAATTTCCACCAAAATGCATAGTTTGGCCTAAAAATACTAAAACACATTAAATGAGTTGAAATTGATATATTCAAGTTCCAATTTTGGCTAGAGTATCATTAAATGGGAAAATGCAATTTATGAAGAAACTAACTTTGATCAAATCATTTTAAGTCAAAATGCCAATTTTGCATCTGGGTGCTCTGGATTGCTCTTTTCTATCAAATTTCTTGTATGAGACATGTACCTTTGTTATTTTATATTGATAACATCCTAAATGGGATAACCGTTCCAACTCATCTAACACCTACTTCCAATTCTAATCTATTCAAAATTTTAGCCAATAATATGACATTTTAACCAATTTGATTAATTTGTGCACAAATTACCAAGGTTTTGCATCAAAGTTGACTAATCATGTTTAAGGCTAATTAAACCAAATCAAGAGCTTAATTTAATTTTTCATGGAACTTTTTGAATATTTATTTTTAGAAATTTATTGTCATTAACTGAATCATCAAATGACATCATCCTATTGGGTGGCATCCACAAGCAATAAATTCCACAAATATCTAAATTAATGCCTCCCATGCCTCATTAAGAAAGACTCTCCATGCCTAGTTAGTGCCCCTCTATCCCAAATATTGATGAGCCAATTTATGAACATAATTGAATTAATCCTTAGCCACACATCTTCATCTTGAGATGGATGGTTCAGGTTGATTCTAAATCATTCTAAAAATCTATAAATAAGAGCCCTTGCCTATTGAATTTTAAGCTCTTTTATGCCAAACTTATAATGCCTAAATGCATTCAAAAATCCATTGAAATTATTTTTATAATGTCAAATTATTGAGCCAAGCCAAGCCAAGCCAAATCCAAACATGGTGCCAAGGAGAGATGGATGTAGCCACACTTCATTAATGCAGACTTCATGAGCACAAACTGAGCAAGCCACTTCAACAAACTGTTTGGAGCATCCAAAGAAGGTGAAATAAGGTTTATTTTGTATTTTAGTTATGTTTTCCATTCTAGTCTTGTTAACTAAGCTCCCTCATTGAGATAGGCTTAAGGTGTTAGCTATTAGTGTATTATTTTGATTTTGATTTCATATACTAACACAATACTAATATCCCCTTATTGCAATTCTATGTTCACAAGTCCACTAACCCATTTTTGGTAAGGTGAAAATACCTAAGGTGAAGAGCTAGGGTTTGATCCATTAAAAAATCATCTACAACTTGCATGTGAAAATGAAACATATGAGCAAAAAGGTGACATAAAACTAAGAAATACCTAAGTGGTCACTTCATAATATAGTGAATATTTTATACTAGACAATTCTGTTAATATCAAGACACAAATTGTAGACACTATTTATGAATTATATAGCACCTCAATCTTATACACTTGAAAAATATATATCATGGATGTACTTTAGTTTCTATACCTTTCTTTCTACCAAAATTATCACATATATGATCTCTCTGTACCTAATTGCCACTAGTAGAAAATGACTAAGCTTGCTCACGTGATCATTATTAGTTTATTACTGTTCATTTATGATGCAACCAAATTTATGACTAAACCATTTTTAACCATTTATTTGTTGTTTTGATTGATCAATTTGGTAGTCTATTTAGTCATTGATTGTTGTTAACTGATTATTTATTTAGTCATAGTAGTCATTTATTCAGTCATTATAATCATTAATTGTCATCAATTGGTAGTATATTTAGTCATTTTTATTCACTGATTTCCATCCATTGGTAGTATATTTAGTCATTTTAATCATTATTTTGCCATCAACTTATCATATATTTAGTCATATTTAATCACTAATTTCTGTCAATTGGTAGTATATTTAGTCAATTTAATTATTAATTGATATCAATTAGTAGTATATTTAGTCATTTAAATTACTTAATTTCTATTAATTGATAGCAAATTTAGTTAATTTAATTTTTAGTTACTATCATTTGGTAGTTTATTTAATTATTTTTATTCACTAATTTTTGTCAACTGGTAGTATATTGATAAATTGTTTATTAATTACATAATCATTATATTTTTTTTATGGAAAAAATCATAATTTTATTCATTAAGATAAAAATTACATTGCACAGATGCTAAAGAAGCATTCAAATAAGCCAAAACCATATGATGGTCTTGCATTTACAAACCATAACCACAGAAAAAAGAGATACAAATAGTCATTAGGACAAAAACACACCTACACATCAGTGCTACCAAGAAATAAATAAGAGGCAAAAATTATAGCCAAGAACAAACAATCCAACAATGATTTAAAAAAAAAAACCAAAAAAACCCAAAAGAAACCAAGAAACAACCCATAGGAAAAAACATAATAACCAACTCCCATAAAAGAAACAAGCACATTGAAAAAGCACCATGAAGTAGAGAGAATAGAAAAAAAAAAGGTCAAGTAAACCCCAAAGGGGCTAAGAACAAAAATAAATCATATGTTAGTAGAAGGTAGTATGAGTGATGGAGGATTGCATCCCAGCTTGTTCTTCCATAATATTCCAATCACCCCTATTCATTCCCAAATCCTCGTTTGACAAACTATCAACCATATCATTCCTTTCTCTATAAATATAAGATGAAGTAAAGGAAAGGAACCTAGATTGAAGACCACAAACCTCATTAAAAAGGGGTTGAAGTGTGAAATTTCTTAACACAAATTCCTTTTTAAGCCATTTGATCAAAAGCAAGGAATCCCTAAAACACTAAAGATGTAATAACCCATGTTCCAGAGCCAATGTGAGAAGTAATTTAAGAGCCATAAATTAATATAAATTATTAGTGCCATGCCCCATCCCATCTTTGTATCTTAAAACATGAGAATCAAAAAAATAAATTTCACCACTAGCTCCTCCCATCGGAGGGTCTCCTTGAGAGGACCCATCAAAGAAAGACCAAGCCTTCTTCCTATCATTTACTTCTTCCACATTCTACCTAGGAACTTTGGTAGACACTGTTGGTTGAATATTTTGTCGATCATCATACTGATAAACAAAATAGGTCTGAGCAGCCAAAGTAGGAAGATTGGTCATCCAAATGTGTAGGTTTACCACATCAAAAGGGAACTAATCTCTCCTCTCATCAAGGGGAGGTTCCCTATGGATATATATATATATATATATATATATATATATATATATATATATATATATATATATATATAGAAAATAATTATATATATATAGAAAATAATACTTAGGAGTAGGACAAACCATCCATCTCTCTTTTTTCAGAGATGATGCGTGTGGATCTAAGGAAAAACTCAAGGGAAATGACAAAAAGCACTCCTCTTCTTTCAGAAGTACTATTCAGGAAGCCACAAGAATACTCCTGGTAGTAAAAGTGAAATGTAACCAAGGACGTAGTAATTAGCAAATCGAGATGCAGCACAAAGTCTCCACCTAAATTGCCCAAGAGTGAGATACAAAGGACAATGAGGGCACAAAGTCGTCCCAAGGTTCTTTACATAGAAATGAAAAGAAAACACACTGAAAGGCAATTATGGGGGCACAAAGTATCTCCACAGTTGACTTCAAGACACCTTCCTGACTACTTTCACTAATTTTGCTTGTTGAATTAAAGGAATAGAAAATATATTAAGGAAAAAGACATAAGGACAGTTTCCCCAACAACAAAGATATCACAACACAAAGTTTGAAAAGTCACTTGCTCTCTTATTCCAATAACAAAATATGATCAACAGTCTGAGCTCAAAGTCTCAGTAATGCCTTTCAATTTGGGCAGAGTTTTGTTTCTAATTGTTAGAGAGAGATCCCTTTTACAATGAAAGAGAGTCCCTTATATATCGTCTTCAAGAAGAACTCAAGAATAGTAACACATCATGTTGCATTGAAATTTGTTAAGAAGACATTCTGGAATTTACCCATTTGCTTTTCTCAATGTAGGGAAACAAGTCATGCTATTGAAAGTTTGCCTCTTTCAATGTCTACCTGGCGATCTGATCCTTCTTCATCATTCCTCTTTTTCTAGTTAATTAAATCAGGTCCTTAATTCAATTTGATCTGTTCCTTAGTCATTTCTAGCTAATCTTGGCCTTACTTTGATTGCATTTGGGTCCATGCTTTACAAGGATTAATAGCTATTTCATTGTCTCAACTTTGACGTCTGTAGGCACGTCACTACATTTTCAATGGCTAGTTCACTGTTCTTAAATTTGACATCTTCAAGCGCGTCACCCCTTGGTCCTTCTTCATCTTTCCTTTTTTGCATCTTCCCAAAGGGAAAGTGACCCTTCAGCTTTGTGGGAGTGTCCTTTAAGTTGGCAGTTGAGAGTCCCCCGCAAGGGCACCTACCCTTTGGGGTCCTTCAGTAGCCTTTTATCTTCGGCAGTCTCTCATGGACATTACCATAAACTTTTTCCCCACGCTTTCTCCACAGACATTTTCCCTAGGCTTTTTTCGCAGACAAATTCTTGCAGACAAAAAGTCTGTGGACAATTTATCACAGACAAAAAGTCCACAAAATTGTTGCTTTGTTCTTTGGCTTTGAGAATTTCCTTCGAGTTTTCTTCCTGCAGCCTTTCCAAATTCTTTTGGACTTTTTGTTCGAAGGAATTCCTTCAGACAAAATTCTAAAAGAATTATGCCTTTGTCTGCCTTAAATTTTTTTTGAAATAATTTACCTTAACTATTTCCTTGAAAATGACCCTTCTGAAGGGTGTTTTTGTCGACCAAGTGCCCTCCGCAAGGGAACTTGTCCTTCAGGAGGCTCTTTTGAAATTTTTCTTTGAACCACTCCTTCAAACCACCCCTTTGAACCAACCCAATGAACCAAGTTTTAAACCAAGCAGATGAACCAAACTTTGAACCAAAATGGTTCAAGCCGATAAACCCTTTGATTGAACCAAAAGCCATTGAATCGTTTGATGAACCGACTGAGTGAACCAAAGCATTGAACCACTCCATTAAACCAAAAGCCTTGAACTGCTCTGTTGAACCAACTTTTGAACTAAAAGCCTTGACTGCCTCGTTAAACCAACTGTTGAACCAAAAGCCTTAAACCAAAGCATTAAACCAATCATTGAACCAAGAGCCTTGAACCAAAGTATTGAACCAATCATTGAACCAAGGTTTGAACCAAGCAGATGAACCAAGCTTTGATCCAAAATGGTTCAAGCTGATAAACCCTTTGATTGAACCAAAAGCCATTGAACCATTTGATGAACTGACTGAGTGAACTGAAGCATTGAACTGCTCTGTTGAACCAACTATTAAACCAAAAGCCTTGAACCACTCCATTGAACCAACTGTTGAACCAAAATCTTTGAACCAAAGCATTAAACCAATCGTTGAACTAAGAGCCTTGAACCAATCATTGAACCAAGCTTTGGTTCAATGGTTCAAACAAAGCTTTTAAACCAACTGACGAACCATTTGATTAAACCAAAGTGATGAACTTTGCCGATTGAACTTCACAATTGTGTTGAGAGATTTTTTAACCTGTTGAAACAAATGCATTAAACCTACTACTGATGCTTGCCAATGAACATTTTTGATTAAACTAAGGCACTGAACCAATCTCAAAAATGACTAAGTGTTGGAAACTGATTCTTTTGATTGAACCTACCCACAAAAGACTTTGAACCTGTAGAAATGAACCTACTTGCAGAGTTCATAGAAACCAAGTCCGTAGTTTTCTCTAACCTTGAAAGAGTCCATAGAAACCAACCTATGAAGCCCATTGAACTTGGCCTGTAGAGTCTGTAGATTTCTCTTCCTGTAGAGTCCATAGATTTAAGCCTATAGAGTTCGTAGATTCAAGCCTGCAGAGTCCGTAGATTCAAGCCTGCAGAGTCTGTAGATTTTTGAGAAGCTTGAAAAATGAGGAATTTTAATGCCCATGACAAATTTTGAAAAGGGAAGAGACAATTTTGGTCTAAAGGACCAAAATAGTTCAAATGTTGTCCCAAAAATGAGTGATATTTTTGGGGGACAACAGCTGGCTCCAGTTGGGGAACTTTTATCAATTGAAAAAAGAATTGAAGGGAGTAAAATCCAGAATCTCCAGTGCCTTGAAGTATGCCATTGGGCTATGGAGTCATGCTACCCAGAAATGGAAGGCATCAAAAAAGAAACAAATAAAAAAATAGAATTAAAAACTATACAAATATACATATGTACAGATGCAATGATTTGATACTTCAAGAGTTGAAGTGTTTCAGATGCTGCCTATTGTGAGGTAGTGAAAAGAGTGTGCCATCCTGATATACCAGCAAGAAGACATTTTGTCCCCAGGAATGGTGATAGGTGAATGGAAATTTACACCAAGAAACCAATTTTCTATGTCTTCCTCTTGGCTTTTTCTTCTTCTTGTCCCATGGCAGGATGTGGTCTTTAATTTAAAAGCCATAACTCCTTACTTTCTTGGCAAAGGGTTCTTTTGCCTGATTTTGATTTGCAACAGCATGGTCTATTACCATAATTGGTTATTCTTTTGGTTCAATCCATCATATGATTGGATTGTCCACATCAAACTCCTGACAAGCTATCAGCTTAGCATGTCCTTTGATGTGGAGTTTGATCTCTTCATCTTGGACAATATTCGATCCGAGCACTAGAGATTCACATCTAGCTGTGTTTTTGGTGTTACTAACTTGCAAATTGCATGAAGGAATAATATCTCCTTGAGGAGATATCAACACAGTTCTGACTCCATCATTGGTGGAAGAATTACTGCCATTGGATTTTAGGATCCCAGCATCATCAGAAGCTGATCTCCTATCAGATTTCTCTTCATTAGAGATGGAAGATCTTTCCTTATTTATACTACACTCTACCAATTCTCCTGAAGTCTTGTCTGGATCAATTCCTAGATTATCAGCTATAAGACTTTCATCTGTAAAAACATGAACATTCTCTGTGGTCAAGAAATAATTACCCCTTCATGAAGATTTAAATAGAATTTATGCTATAGGGGCTGATGTTTGGGTGACCACGTATTTTGCTTTCTTTTTAGTGAGCAATCTCTTCATTACACCTTGGAAAGGGATCCTTGCCTCAGATAGGTCCATGCTTAGTTCTCCTCCCATGTCCTTGCAAAAATTTTGTCCAAGCAAAATGCCATAGGATGTTAGGATGTCAGCCACCAAGACAGTCATCTTGATTCTTTTGTTTGTAAAGGCTGCAAATGCAAATTGGGCATCTTTGATTTGCCCCAACAATGGTACTTACTTGTTCTCCATGGAAAAACATCTCCCAAATGTCTTGGTTAGTGTGAGACCCAAAGACTCAGCTACTTTAGTAGGCATGACATTGTCAGATACCCCATAATCAATGATGCAATTATTGAGCTGATAATCATTTATCAATAAGAAAACATAGAAAGGTTTTATTTTCCCAGGGGCAGTTGGAGGAGTAATGACAAGATTATTTGGAATGGGCATGTTCTTTGGGAAATTAGGAATTATTTTCTTAACCTCTTGTCTTATAGGGATGGTTTGGTTCTTGACACATTGGACCAACTTATCCAATTTATTAGGATTAGACTGCAAATATTCAAATTTAGAAATTTGTATTTTGGTCTTCTTGACATGATCAATTATGTCAAATGGCTGAATTGGACTAGGAATAGAGGAAAGCATTTCAACCTTTTGGGTTTTAGGAGGGATGGGAGGAGGGCTAGTTTGTGAAATTGTAGTAGAAGGTGAAGGTGAAATTGATGTACTTACCTTTTGGGTGATCATCAGATCCTTTAACTAAAAAGGCAGAGTGGTTCCACACTTAGAAATTGTAATTGTTGGTTGAGGTTGCTCCTCTATCTTCCCTTTATTAGCTTGCTAGACTGATTGGTTCTTGGACCTAGTAAACACTATATATGATCCATCAATAGCTTCTCCTTTGCTTTCAGGTTCATCCTGGTAGTTCAGGAAACCAATGTGGGAGTTACTAGCTGATTCTTCTTGATTTTTTGTGAAGAGCTCAATGTCATTTTCTTGCTCAAACTCAGGTTGGAAAGAGAAAGCATGTTCTATTTCCAAATATCCAACTGCTGAGTTGGTTGGAGGAGCTTCAAGGGCAAGTTTCCCTTATGGGGGAGGAAGATGATCTAGCTGCCCTTGATTCTACCTTGATATGACTGATTTGAGAATGTCCTTCTTAGCATATCTCTGTATGAAGGAGTAGAAGACATTCCTTGTGCCATTTGTTTTTTCAAGGCTACCACTTCATTTTCAAGCTTTTGCACCATTGGATCAGTGGTGCCTATAGATGAATATTCAGAAGATGATGAGGATCTATTTCTATTTGGATCTCTTCTTATCTTCCCTGCTAAGATGAGATCACCTTCTACCTTAGTGGCCAAAAGTTGAGCTACATCAAGATCTATTCGACCAACAGGTCTCAAAAGAAAACTTACTTCAGGTAATTGAGAATTAATGAAGAAGCATTTGAGATTATCAGCTGTAGGTCAAGCAATTATAGGAATTTTGTTCCTCAATTTGTCAAATTTGGCTATGAAGTCCCTCATTGGTTCATGAGGCTCTTTCTTCATCTGTGTAAGTTGAGCTAGAAGTGCATGTGCATCTTTTGTAGGTTTGAATCTAGCTTCAAACTTATCTTTGAGGGTATTTCAATTAGTTACTGATTGAGCCTGTAGATGATAAAACCAATTTGTAGCAGCACATTGTAATGTTTCTACAAAAATCTTGACTGCTACATCTTCAAATTCTACTCCAATTATGCCACAAGCTATGCTGAAGGCTGCAATGTGTTCATCAGGATGAACTTTTCCATCACCATAGAATTTGGGGAAATTCTTCCTTGAACTACATGGAAGCTCATGTAGAGGTGGAGTAAGATTGAGAGGACTAAAAGCATTACCCCAGGGGCCTTGAACTGCCATTATAGGATTATGAAAAGGAGGAATAACAAATCTCAAAGGGGTAATTATTGGCAAAGCTTTATCAATAGTAGAAGTGGATCCTTCGTCTGGTAATGAAGATTTGACTTTAGTAGGAGGAAAGCTCTTGGTTTATTAGAGATGAGATGGTGAAGGAAATAGATCAAAATAACTTTACTGTACCAACTCGAATACAGGGTCAACAATACCTTTAGCCCTTTGGCTTCGTGTATACCTTGAATCTACCAGATTGTGAAACAAAAATGGAAAATAATTGACCTTGCTTCAGTTTAAAGCTTGAGGCTTTAAATTGTGCATTCTTTCCCAGTTAGTGTGGAAGTGAATGGTAAGGCTATAAATGGATAATGGGTTATATCCCCAACAGAGTCACCAAAAAATGTTGGTTGAATATTTTGTCAATCAGCGTACTGATAAACAAAATAGGTCTGATCAGCCAAAGTAGGAAGATTGGTCATCCAAATGTGTAGGTTTACCACATCAAAAGGGGACTAATCTCTCCTCTCATCAAGGGGAGGTTCCCTATATATATATATAGAAAGTTATACTCAGGGGTAGGACAAACCATCCATCTCTCTTTTTTTAGAGATGATGCGTGTGGATCAAAGAAAAAACTCAAGGGAAATGACAAAAAACACTCCTCTTCTTTCAAAATTACTATTCAACAATCCACAAGAATACTCCTGGTAGTAAAAGCAAAATGTAACCAAGGACATAGTAACCAACAAATTGAGATGCAGCACAAAGTCTCCACCTAAATTGCCCAGGAGTGAGATACGAAGGACAATGAGGGCACAAAGTCATCCCAAGGTCCTTTACATAGAAATGAAAAGAAAACACACTGAAAGGCAATTATGGGGGCACAAAATCTCTCCATAGTTGACTTTAGGACACCTTCTTGACTACTTTCACTAATTCTTCTTGTTGAATTGAAGGAACATAAAATATATTAAGGAAAAAGACATAATAATAGTTTCCCCAACAACAAAGATATCACAACACAAAGTCTGAAAAGTCACTTGCTTTCTTATTCTAATAACAAAATATGATCAACAGTCTGAGCTCAAAGTCTCAGTAATGCCTTTCAATTTGGGCAGATTTTTGTTTCTAATTGTGAGAGAGAGATCCCTTTTACAATGAAAGAGAGTCCCTTATATATCCTCTTCAAGAAGAACTCGAGAATAGTAACACATCATGTTGCATTGAAATTTGTTAAGAAGACATGCTGGAATTTACCTATTTGCTTTTCTCAATGCAAAGAAACAAGTCACGCTATTGAAAGTTTGCCTCTTTCAATGTCTACTTGGTGATCTGATCCTTCTTCATCGTTCCTCTTTTTCTGGTTAATTGAATTGGGTCCTTGATTCAATTTGATGATCTGTTCCTTAGTCATTTCCAGCTAATCTTGGCCTTACTTTGATTACATTTACGTCCATGCTTTACAAGGATCAATGGCTATTTCATTATCTCAACTTTGACATCTGCGGGAATGTCACTATGTTTTCAAAAATGAGTTCACTGTTCTTGAATTTGACATCTTCGAGCGTGTCACCCCTTGGTCCTTCTTCGGCTTTCCTATTTTGCATCCTCCTAAAGGGAAGGTGACCCTTCAACTTTGTGGGAGTGTCCTTTAAGTTGGTAGCTGAGAGTCCCTCGCAAGGGCACCTGCCCTTTGGGGTCCTTCGGCAGCCTTTTATCTTCGATAGTCTCTCGCAGACATTCTCGCAGACTTTTTCCCTGGGATTTCTCTGCAGGCATTTTCCCTGGGCTTTTTCCATGGACAAATTCTTGTGGACAAAAAGTTCATGGAAAATTTCCCACAGACAAAAAGTCTATGGAATTTTTACTTTGTTCTTTGGCTTTGAGAATTTTCTTTGGGTTTTCTTCCTGTAGCCTTTCCAAATTCTTTCCGACTTTTTGTCCAAAGGAATTCCTTCGAATAAAAGTCCAAAAGAATTATGCCTTTGTCTGCCTTAAACAAAATTCTAAAAGAATTTACCTTAACTATTTCCTTGAAAATGACCCTCCTGAAGGGTGTTTTTGTCGACTAAGTGCCCTCCACAAGGACACTTGTCCTTCGGGAGGCTCTTTTGAACTTTTGCTTTGAATCGCTCCTTTGAACCGCCCCTTTAAACCAACCTGATGAACCAAGCTTTGAACCAAGTTTTGAACCAAGTGGATGAACCAAGCTTTGAGCCAAGATTTGAACCAAAATGGTTCAAGCCGATAAACCCTTTGATTGAACCAAAAGCCATTGAACCATTTGATGAACTAACTGAGTGAACTGAAGCATTGAACTGCTTTGTTAAACCAACTATTGAACCAAAAGCCTTGAACCACTCTGTTGAACCAACTATTGAACCACTCCATTGAACCAATTGTTAAACCAAAAGCCTTGAACCAAAGCATTGAACCAAGAGCCTTGAATCGAAGCATTGAACCAATCATTGAACCAAGCTTTGAACCAAGTTTTGAACCAAGCAGATGAACCAAGCTTTGAGCCAAAATGGTTCAAGCTGATAAACCCTTTGATTGAACCAAAAGCCATTGAACTATTTGATAAACTGACTGAGTGAATCGACGCATTGAACCGCTCCATTGAACCAAAAGCCTTGAACCGCTCTGTTGAACCAATTGTTGAACCAAAAGCCTTAAACCACTCTGTTGAACCAGCTGTTAAACCAAAATCCTTAAACCGAAGCATTGAACCAAGAGCCTTGAACTAAAGCATTGAACCAATCATTGAACTAAGCTTTGGTTTAATAGTTCAAATGAAGCCTTTGAACCAACTAACAAACCATTTGATTGAACCAAAGTGATGAACTTTGCCAATTGAACTTTGCAGTTGTGTTGAGAGCTTTTTTAACCTGTTGAACCAAATGCATTGAACCTGATGCTGATGCTTGCCGATGAACATTTTTGATTGAACCAAGGTGCTAAACCAATCCCAAAAATGACTAAGTGTTGGAAGCTGATTCTTTTGATTGAACCCACCTGTAGAAGCCTTTAAACTTGTAGAAATGAACCTGCTTGCAGAGTTCATAGAAACCAAGTCCGTAGTTTTATCTAACCTTGAAAGAGTCCGTAGAAATCAACCTGTGAAGCTTGTTGAACTTGGCCTGTAGAGTCCATATATTTCTCTTCTTGTAGAGTCCGTAGATTTAAGCCCACAGAGTTCGTAGATTCAAGCCTGTAGAGTTCATAGATTCAAGCTTGCAGAGTCCATAGATTTCTAAGAAGCTTGAAAAATGAGGAATTTGAATGCCCAGGACAAATTTCAAAAAGGGAAGAGACAATTTTGGTCTAAAGGACCAAAATAGTTCAAATGTTGTCCCAAAAATGAGTGATATTTTTGGGGGACAACAGACACCATATGCTTATAGAATCTAGATATGTTATAACCTTGGCTAGTACATTGCAATGGAGAAATATCTCTATCTTCAAAAATCTTAACATTCCTCACCAACCATATACCCCAAGCCATAATTAGTGGGAGAGCACCATAATTTTTACAAGAAAAATTACCACACCAATTTTTTAACCCCTCCTCTATAGTGTTCAATGCCACACATACCTAAATCTCATTATGCCTTCAATTTCTAGCAAACTAGTAATGTGACTATTCTAAGTTTAGACCTAACAATTGATATTTCAATATAAAATTAGCTTCATAGAGGTAGCCCAAAAACCAAAGGAGCAAACAGTATCAGGAGATAAGGTGTCAACCAGGAAGCCAACAAAAAAACAAAAGTTTTTCAAATATGATTTCCAAAAATGCAACCGAGACAAACGCATATACAACAACATGGTAAGAGAAAGCAAAAAACATAAAGCACCCCCCCAAGTGTGGTAGGATCACATCTATGAGTCCAACACCCTACTACTACAAGTGGTGCCTTTTCCATCATGGCTACCATCTGAGGTATTCAAGGCATTCCCATCTGATGAGCATTTATCCCTAGAATTTCCACTCAGTTGATCAACTTGGTCCAACATGCCTTTCATATTACTCTACATTATGTATTCAAGCACATCTTCCACATCTATAGAAGCTCCACCATTAATCAATTTCTCTAGTTTACCAAAAAAGGTATTAATGTTTTCATTGATCTATTGTCAAATCCTTGCTTATAATCCCTAGAAAGAGACATTGTGAAGGGGAGTCTAAGCCATAGGGCTAGCCAATGTATTCTCATCACTAATTTCTAGGCAGATGTTGAGGTCAAAAGGTGTGAAGGATTCCTTTTCCTCCTTAATAATACACCTGACAGGGTCTTTATCATAGATATTATGAGCATCACTTTCAATTTCCACCATCCATGCACTAATACCATTATTATCTAACTTCAAAGGGGTGATCCATTCCTACATAGGATTATTTTCTTGATCAAAGTAGGAATCTTTTGTATACTCCCACTCAAAATCTAAGATCTAGATCTCTGCTACTGTCGAATGAGACACAACCCAATCTAGGTGGGGGCTCAATCTAGGGTATCCTCTAGAGTCAAGTAGAAACTCTGAAGTAACTTTGAGGAGGCCTATTCTTTGAAATCTTTCAAGTTGGTCCTATGGAATCTTCAACTAAATTCAATTTTGAAGTCAGTAAGAACTCTCGCCTTCCCTTGAAAGACCTCCAGGTTCCTTTGTTTCCACAAAAACCAAATAATTTTAGTAGAGAAGATAAGCCAAAATTTATGAAAAAAAGGATGAAATTTAATTTTAAGACAAACATATCCAAAAGAAATATTTAACCATCCAAACTCATAATCAAAAAAAATTTCTAAGGTTTAAGACACGTTTGCCACAAATTAGATGAATATGAACAAGAATAAAGCACATGCTTAATCGATTCAACATCACTAAAAAAGGCACAAAGAGGATTAGCAAAACCATAATTATGCAAAACCACAATTAAGAACTTCTAGTGATATTAAAACCCTTGTGTTCATGTGACTGAGGGATCTTCTGGTATCCTTAATTTTCCAGACTTCCCTAAGGGGTTTCGATGCCTATGAAAGGAAGTTCGAGAGCTTAATTGGCACATTCTCAATGGCCACCCATTTGGGGGAAGTTTTGAAGATGAGGTCATTGAAATCCATTTTTAGAGACCAAGGGATGGCATTAAAAATTTACTGGCCAATATTCCATAGGGGCTTACTGATATCTCTGCATTGCATACTAGAGTTTTTAAAAAAAATCATGAAAATCTCTTACTGCAACATCCTACAAAAACTAATAAACATGCCCAATTTTTTCCCCACACAACATTTAACCAATTATCAAAGAAATTCCTATATGGGAGTGCATTTTTATTTAAGCAAACAAAAAACATCCCAACATTTTTAATCCTAGTTTCCTTTTGTTGTAGGTTAATTTCCATGGAAACATTAGAAGTGATGGTTATGGTGATAGGGGGGCTAGGAGTCTTACCAATTTGGCCTTCCCTGAACTAGAGATTACCATTATCTTCCCTTGTAGCCATGAACTTTGATCCTTTTGAATGTCTATCTACTTCCTCCAACCATAGGATTTCATTGAATAACCACTTTGAAGGTTCAAAGGTTTCAGTTTCCACTTGAGCTATATTATGGTTAGTACTCAAAGTATCATCACCCTTATCACCCCCCACAACAAAACTTACTTCATTAAAATCACCATGATCCTCCCTCTCTACACGTTCTCGATTGTCAAATCCAAGAATTACCATATCCTTCAATTAATACAAACATGCCCTTTACCAAATCCAAGAATTATAGGAAAAAAGGCTAAGGAAAGACATGCATGTTAGTAGCACATGGATGTCAAGGCACCCCACATGAGAATTTCCACCCTGCGCTATGCATATTTAGTTGTTATGGTATTATGGTAAGCATTTGTACATTGACCTATATGTCCCACCATCCTGTGCATACCTCTGTTGACTGATGTGGTAGTGCGGTATTATATTTTTTTTGTAATTTAGGTGGAAATATAGGGGTATATTATGAATTCATTAATTTAGATATCATTTTATTGAAAAGATTAAACATTTTTCTAATTTTTTATTCTCTTAGTTTTAGTTTTCAGTGTCAGTCAGACCTAAGAGATCATTTATTTGTTTGTAATGAGGAGGCTTAGTCAAGTAGTGAGACTTTAAGCATATGAATCAGGGCTTTATTCACTTGGCTCAAGGCTCGTTATGATAATAAAACTAGGCAAATTTTGGAGGTTCTAACATAGGGGTTGTCATTTTTCAAAATTTTGCCTAAGTATGGAACCCTTGTACCTTGAGGATTTTGGTCTTATAATTCATCATTGACCTCTTATTCTGGTTCCAATCTTTTAAAGTTATCTCACTACAAGTTGATGAGGAGATTTAATTTAGGGGGTTAATTGACTAGCACCTTTGCCACTAATGTCAAAGGGGAGAATTGAAGCAATAAGACATAACATGATCTAGAACAACATGACAGTACTAAAGTTAGGGGGAGCATAACAGTAAGGGGGAAAATGACAGGGAATTCTACTTGTTTTTTCACATAAATTGTTTAATAGTATAGGTTAAATATTTTTTTCACCTAATGTTAAGATATCTATATATATTATTAAATCATAGATGTTCATTATTGTTTCCTTCACACAAGCATATTTAATGCATGTGGAAGATAGAAGTTGTATTACAAACTAAAGCTATCCAAATATCAGAGAAATGACTACAATTTATTGCCAAGATTTTAAAGAATTGTTTACTTTCATAGGTATCTTGTTGTATTATTTGATACCTTTAGACCTTGCTTGCTTCTTTTCATATCTAGCAGTTCTAGAGAATTTAGAAAAGTCTAGCATCTAGAAAATATATTGGACATACAAGAAATTATATTCTAACTAAACAAAATTAATTTCAACCAAAGTAAGAAAACTAAGAAGAATGATTGAACCTAACTTTAAATGCACTTCAAATCAGTAGTGATCATCTCAGGTTTTGTATACAATGTACCAATAGAATAATGATGATTACATTTAGAAATGTATCAATAAACCAATAGTGAATAAGCACACCTATACTCAGATCTTTATTACATTCAATAATAAATTACACCATAAATATGACCAAAGTTTATGTGATAAGATAACAAGTTAAGGTGATAAAACATCATCATAATCATCTACATTTCCAGCAAGATCAAAATCTTGATCACTCATGTCTACATCTACTTGATTTTCTTCCTCATCTTGATCTATGACATTATTTCTCCCAATCTCTTCATTGGCAATCAAAATATATTCTTCAAACACTCCATCATCATCTTCATCCACTTCTTCTAATGTTTCTTGTAAATTAACATATTGCCCATCAAGCATTATATCGATAACTTACATGAATTTTTGTTTCAAATGAGATTCTATTTGAATGACATATGACCATCTTGGGCTTCTTACATCATAAATTATAAATGATTCGTTAATTTGAAGAGGGGAACATATGGCTCATTCATCTTTGAAATAAAAAGAGGTTACCCTAATGATTAGTGTTATATCTACTAATTTAGAATCTATAATAGAGGAATGGATTGATTTTATGAATCTAATGATACAAGTTGCCCATAGCAACTATAGACTTTCACTTATGGATTGCTCCTAGCAATTGCCAAGCTATAGTGTTTCCACCTATAGGTTGCATGTAGACACTATAGGTTTTCACCTACAGGTTACCCATAGCAATTGTAGACTTTCACCTATAGGAGCCTGCAGCCACTACATAAAACCAATTATTACTATGATAATAAGTAATTGGTTTTTACAAACATATCCATCTATCTTAGAAACCAATTAAATGATTAAAGAGGATCCTCCATAGTAGCTATACGGATCCCTCACATGCATAGAAACTTAGATGTGATGCCAAAAGATGAATAAGATAAGAATAATGGAAAGGAGAAAAAGAAGCAAAAAAGTAAAATATAATATATTGTCCTTTACCCAGTCAGGGATAAAAACAAGTAAATTTAGTTACTAACCACCTGAAGGTTGACTGGGTTAGTTGTAAATTATTTGTACCTTTCCTAGTTTAGTATCTACTTTTAGAATTGAGAAAATTAAGTTCTTATACACTTGTTATAGAGGGTTTCTATGAATTTACCCAATGAAATAATAGCTATAGATTCTTCCTCCTTGAACTCCCTTACCTCTGGTATGTTGAGTTGTGTGAATGATTGTAAAAATGGCATCGAATCTCAAGTATATTTGCTGTTGAGCTCGATCACCTCACTATTAATGTCAATTCTTGAAAAATATTTCATAATCTATCCATATTTTGAGTTTGAATACATGCCTTTGATCTTGGGAAATCAAATGGTTCATGTTTAGAGGTGTAATCATTAACACTAATGATTTAAATGCTTTGAAAACTTATACCATAATACCGCTCTATAATATCAAGACCATTGTGGGTTAGTGGTATGGTAGAGTTATCATTTTACTCTCCCCACTATAATGAACACCTTCACTTTACTTTTTATAGGATATTAGATCAAATCATCTCATACCACCACCTTGCACACACCCCTTTGGACTCCCACAAGATGGTGGGTTAATTTTAGTAGTTGAGTGATTGTTCACTACCATGCTACAATGTCACTGTTTACCCCTTATGGGGCTTTGGTATTGGATTTTTTATGTATTTTAGGTAGGAATATAGGGCATATTATGAATATAATATTTTAGATATCTTTTTATTAAAAAGATTGAACAATTTTCTAATTTTTTAGTCTCTTAGTTTTAGTTTTCAATGTCAGTTAGACCTAAGAGATCCTTTCTTTGTTTGTAATGAGGATGCTTAGTCAGGTTGAGAGACTTTTATCATAGGAATAAGGGCTTTAGTAATTGGGCTCAAGGATAGTTATGATAATGAAACTAGGCAAATTTTAGAGGTTTTAACATAGGAGTTATCATTTTTCAAAATTTTTCCTAAGTATGGAACACTTGTACCTTGAGGATTTTGGTTTCATAATTCATCATTGACCTCTTGTTCTATTTCTAATATTTTAAATTTCTCACACTACAAGTTGATGAGGAGATTTAAGTTAGGGTTTAATTGACTAGCACGTTTTCCATTGATGTCAAAGGGGAAGAATTGAAGTAGTAAAACATATCATGATCTAGAACAACATGACAGTACTAAAGTTAGGGGGAAAATAACTGTAAGGGGGAGAGTGACATGGAGCTATACTTATCTTTTCACACACATTGTTTAATAGTATAGGTTAAATATTTTGTTCACCTAATGTTAAGATATCTATATGTATTATTAAATCACAGTTGGTCATTATTATTTACTTCATAAAAGCATATTCAATGCATGTGGAAGCTAGAAGTTGTATTACAAACTAAAGCTATCCAAATGACTACAATTTATTGCCAAGATTTTAAAGAGTTGTTTACTTTCACAAGTATCTTGTTGCATTATTTGATACCTTTAAACCTTGCTTGCTTATTTTATCTAGCAGTTCTAGACAAGTTAGAAAAGTTTAACATCTAGAAAACATATAGGACATACAAGAAATTATATTATAACTAAACAAAATTAATTTCAACCAAAGTAAGAAAACTGAGAAGAATGATTGAACTTAATTTTAAATACACTTCAAATCAATAGTGAGAATCTCATGTTTTATATATAATGTACCAATAGAATAATGATGATTACACTTAGAAATGTATCAATAAAACAATAGTGAATAAGCACAACTATACTCAGATATTTATTAAATTCAATAATAAATTACACCATACATACAACCAAAGTTTAGGTGATAAGTTAACAAGTTAAGGTGACAAAACATCATCATAATCATCTGCATTGCCAATAAGATCAGAATCTTGATCACTCATGTTTGCATCTACTTGATTTTATTCCTCATCCTCATCTATGAAATTTAATACATTCTCTCCCCAAATATCTTCATTGGTAATAAAAGTCTCTTCTTCAAACACTCCATCATCATCTTCATCCACTTCTTTTAATGTTTCTTATAAATTAACATATTGCCCATCAGGCATTATATCGACAACTTCCATGAATTTTCATTTTAAATGAGACTCTATTTAAATGACATATGACCATCCTAGGATTCTTACATCATCAATTAGAAATGATTGGTTGATTTGAAGAGGGGAAACATATGGTTCATCTATCTCTAATAAAAATTGTCATGTATTTTCACATATAAATCCATACTCATCAAATTATAAATAGATGGTTAGATCCACTTAAATGTTAATAATATAGGACTATTTCACCAAAATATACTTGAATAATTTATTGGATGAATCGAACATAAAATTTCTTCTTAGTTTCGTGAATAAATTCATCACTAATAACACAATCACAATTTGTCTTTCTTTTATCTTTTTCTTCCACTCTTAAACAACTACCATAGGCCCACATTTCACTAAAATGCACAACCATAAATATGGATATTGTGAAAGCTCACTTTCCTCTGTTGTTATATCTTGACCTTCTTCTTTTTCATCACTGACTATATTAACAATTTGTTCTTCAAATTTTGGAAAAGAATCACCTCCAATCAAATCATGATGTCTATGCTTTTGAGGTCGATGTTGCGTCCAAGTTTGATTATCTTCTTCATATTTTCTACATATAATATTAACGTAAAAATAGTAAGATTAATAATATAAATGTGTAAATGCAATTGAGTAAATAAATTATTATGTAATTTTTTTTACCTGTATCACTTATCGAATAAAGATGTGTTTTGAAGAATATAGGCATGTATCACAGTTATTTCTTGATGTGATAGCTTGAAGTGACATCCATTGCCTTATAATACTTCACCTAAAACTATCTCATCTTTGCCATCATCCCATACATGTTTGACATTTTTAAAATCCTTCATATATTCTATGCAAAATCCCATGGCCTCTTGCATTGAATATCCCTCAAACATGCTACCTTTCAGTTTTTCCCTAGTATGAACAATTTTTTTCAAAAACTTCATATATCATTCTAAGGATACATCCATCTTATTCTTACTAGGCCAAAATGCTCTAGTTCATATTCTAGATGTATCAAAAGAAATAGATAAATGTTAAAGATTTTTGGTGGAAATTCCTATTCCAATAGACAAAGGAATTTAACAACCTCCTCCCTCAAAATATCAAAGTTTGAAGGATATAATACATGTAAACTCATTCTCTTTAATATTAGGCCCAAACTTATAATTGCCAATCTTGGCCCCTTTTCCAAACTTGATATATTTACCACAATAGGTAAAATATTCTTGATTATGACATAATAGTCATCGGTCTTGAGGCCTCTTAAGCTTTTAATGTCATTTTGGGTTCTAATACTAATACTCACATATATAGTGGGAAATCTAGTTTGAGACATTAACTGTAAGAATTGTGCATGTTGTTCCTTCATCCAGACATGAGCACTAGGTTTTCTATATTTTTCATCATCATATTTTTCAACCCAAATATTTTGATAAATATTTAGTTATCAAAAGTATTCACATGCTGAAATAATATCAAAATCACCGAGAAGAGATTTTATAATAGCATAGGCTATATTTTTCTCAATATGCATAAAGTCAATAGTATGCCTAATGGCTATATCCTTAAAGTATGACAACTTATAAAATATGCACAACTATTTTACACTGCTTTCATTATATGAATCATATCTACTACTAGAAATTCCATCATTTTTAATTATAAATGACATTCTTTTTTGTCTATTCTCAATAATTTAATCACCCGTTACTAGCAATGGTGCTTCATGATTCTCTTCTTGACCATTGAAAAGTGTTTTTCATCAAGATATGCATGATTCATTTTAAGGTAAGCATGTTGTCCACAATAAATACACTTATGCAAACTTCTTGAATGCCTCATAAAATCCTTAAAGTTGCAAGTAGGACATCCATGGTATCCATGAATAGTGAGACTAGACAATGTGCCATATGTAGGAAGATCATGAATCATAAATAATAAGGAATCTCTTAAAGTGGATTTGATTGAATAAACATCCCTTAAAGATTGAATTGATTCAATTCCTTTCCAAAATTCCATTAGCTCATCATATAATGGCTCTAGATAAGCATCGATTGTATTTGAAGTCACACTTTTGTTTCTTGGTATAATCAATGATAGCATTAAGAAAAATGGTTTAGTTGCTAACCATGGAGGCAAGTTATAATTTATTAAAAACACTAGCCAAGTTGACTATTTAGTACTTTGATTTGAGAATGGGTTCACCCCATCTAGAGCCAAACCCAACCTTATATTATGAGGATCTTGAGAAAAATTAGGCCATCTGTTATCAAATTCCATCCATGTCTTAGAATCAGACACATGCCATTGTTTTCCATCAAGTCTCTTATTTTGGGAATGTCATTGCATAAGTTCAACAATGTCTCTACACCTATACATTCATAGTAATCATGGGATTATCAAAAAGTGGTGAAGAACCTTTCTAGGAACCACAAATATTTTCAACCCTTGTCTATACCTCACTTCATGACATTTTAGACATTCACTCCCACTTCAAAAATTATTACAAAATAATACACAACCATTCACACATGTGTGGATATTTTCATACCCTAAGCATAGCTTAGTGATTTTATTTTTCATTGACTTCATTTTGGTGGGAATGTGGAGTCAGGTGGTAATAATGAACTTAATAATGCCAATAATTGATCTACACTCTCATTTGCCCAACCAAACACCACTTGCAAGTTAAGAATTTGAAGGATTGTTGTCAAATGAATTAAATTGCAATTGGTATACATAATATTTAAATCATCCTCCATTGACTTGGCCCAATCATCATTTAGACCCTCATTCAACATTCTATCAACTTCAAACCCTTAATCTAGCATTGCTGCCTCTTTAATCTATGTTTGGTGCCACTTCATCTATGTTTGTTACCTCTTCATCTCTCACACCTTAAAATTATATAAGATCTTCATAATAATTATAATTCCAAGGGATTATACCACTATGCCCATATCTTATCATATGTCGATAAATCACATTTAGTTTTTTCACCTTTCCACCAAGGCAATCGTTACATGGACATGGATATTTGTCCATGTCCCTCTCATCAGCTACTCTCTCATCATATGAATGGTATTGATCCATAGTCAACCTTCAACATTGATCCATCTATAATGTTCTGCATTCCAATATTAATTTAGTTTCCTATTTTAATAAAAAATAGAAATCTAAAAAACTCAACTTACTCAGGATCTAATACATGTAAACTCATTCTCTTCAACACTCTTTAGCACTTACCTAGAATTCAGAGAACTTCATAGAATTAGGATATAAATCACTTTATAAAATTATAATTATAGCACTCTGTAGCAATTTGAATTCAAGAAATACAGCTAGGCATCACTCTATAGAATCAAATGTTCTTTTTATGACTAGAAATAAATAAATGTTATTTTTATCCGTGTTTTATTGAGGGCCTTCCTTGTCTACATGATAATTAAATACATGATTTAGTAATGGAACACATAATTTATGATTTTTCTATTGATGAACCACAAGTATTTAAACATATGGCAATCTTGTCAATGTTAATGAATACACAAACACTAACAAACATGCTAATGAATTATTTGTTGTAACTTTGAGCATTACTTACTAGCATAAATCATTAACATGTTGAGATAAGATGACTTGTTATAACAATTAATATAATCCCATGTGTGGACATATAGTATCAATTAAAATAGCTTGGTGACCACATTGATTTGATGACCAAGCATAAATTTCAACTATGCCATACGAGAACATCTTCTAGGATTCCATGTAATTAATAGATTAGGCTTGAAGACAATGTTACCAAAGCATTGAGGTCTAGGCTAGGGACATGAGCCCATGGTTTAATGGAAAAGTGATCAAAAGAATTAAAATTTGGATGCATGTTAAAAATTGAATTCCCATATGCTCCAAAATGCATAGAGGAAACTAATGAAAAAATAGTCTGCTAAAATTATAATTGCCTGCATGGTTCTAGTACTCAGTTGTTTATGTAACTACTGTAAGTTATACCAACCAATAACAAACTAATTATGATGTACATGTACTACCTATGCCATAAATACTTAGTGAAAAGGAGTCTTAGGGATTAGGTTGGTGAATTGGTTATAAAATTAGAAATTAATACCATACCCATGCATGATAACATGGAACACAAATAGACAACTTCAAGATATGGTCACTACATTGTATTGATTATACAATGAATAAAAGCATCCAATTCTTTCACAATCTCAAAAACTCTAAATTGTTACATGGTAGTCAATGTCTTATGACAAGATAACCTCCTATTTATGTAAGTCATCTCTTATAATACACTAATTTTTTTCTCTTATATAGATACAATTTCCAATCATAAAGCTATATATTTTGTGTTTAATGTAATGAGGGTTTTGAATTACCTTTGAATTCATTATAGAGGGCATCCCCAAATTTGAATTCACTGCAGAGGGCCTTGCCAACTTCAAATTTGTTACAACAAACTATGAATTCTTTAATTTCCTTTTTATAAGTCTCTAGGTCCTCTCCAAACAAGCTTTATCTCCATTGTATGTAGCTGCTATACTTATATGCTAAAACCCAAAATGCCTCATGCCATCAAATTAGCACACAAACCCTCTTTGGTTGGATCTGGATCCATAAATAATTAATAAACCCTCCTATTTATAGAGGTGTATTACAAAAATAATGCCAATTGTACTCCCCACTCCCCCATCAAATTACCTCTACCAAATTCTGCACTCTACTGTACTCCCCACTCCTACCAATAATTTCCCAGTTTGCTATTAACCCTACATGTGTAATAGAACCCATTCCCACTAATTATTTCCCAATTTGATTTTTTTTAATCACCCACTTTAATATCATATCATCTAATTTTTATTTATGTGACTAATTATTAATCATTTTTATTTGTGTGACTAATTATTTAGTTGTGTTTTTTACTTGATGATTAAACTAGTCATTTATTTAGTCATTTATAACTGTGTTGCAAAACATTAATAGAATTTAGTCATTTTTAGTTTTCATGACTAAAAGTTTTAGTCACGTTGTCATTTATTTGCCAAATTCTACTAGTGTGCTTATCTCTTAGTATAACATATGTATTTTGATGACTTAGATATGCTATCTTTCCCAAAATATTACAAAACTACTTATCTTCCATCTCTGCAAGTTTGTGGACTTGTACCTACTTTTCTACCGCCTAGACACTTGCATCCCAATTAGACACTTGCATCAACGAAAGTGTTCTAATCTAATGCAAGTGTACAATACCCTAAAATCATCCAATTTACAAATGAAATATATTCCTATGGTTAGCCTAAGTTCTTTAATGTAAGATATTCTCTAAGGGGATTGGTATAAATATAAGATTAATCCTCATTCATTCCTCACATATAAAATAACTAAAGAGACCAAGAAAAATTTCCAAAAACATTCTATCAAGCACTCAAGTGATCAAAAGCTTCCCTATTTTCTCTTATTTCCATATCCATCATAGGGACAACATATCTATAGGTTTGAAGTACTGAACAAGCAACCCAATAGCTATATTTTCCAAGTTACAAGTTATGTCACTATTGTACTTAATTGTCATAAATTACATGATTTACACACTAGACAACACATAGGGGAGAACTACAAAAGTCTAAGGCCATCTTTGAAATATTGGCTATGTAGATATTGATTATTGACAAATAGTCTTTGGGTCAACTAGACACCATGTGCCCACTAACCCATTTTTTCCATAGCCACTATGAAGATGAATGATAGTTTCACTATTTGAGAAGGAGTGACAGTCCATGACCTAAATCTAAATGCACTAGAGTGAAGGTGATGAAAACCCTAGGATCATCTAGGTGGCTATATCTAGTTTCAATAAGTATTCCATACTAGACACCTGCATCCATGTCAAATAATAGCATTGATGTAACCATCCCAAGTCAAAGCAAGTGTATACAACTACATAGGTGCAAATTATAAAATCAAGTGATTCTTCCAAAATCTAGATCTAGTCCACTTTCTACATGGTCTATATCTAAATCTATATTAACATCAGAACTAACTAAGTATATTATTTTTCATTGTTATTGAAATATCTAGCATAGATGTACTTTTTATTCTTAGCATCTCAACATAATAAATTTAGTATATGTTTGTCTGAGTTTCATAAATAATTGGCTTAATTTAGGGATAGTTTACCATACTTATACCCTAGGATATCTCTACCCATTTAACCCTAGATCCCCCATAATTTGGATTTTGGGGTTAAACATTCTAGTGAACTCATCCTCTATTTGTTGAACTAAAACCTATTTTACATGTAGGTTTTTGTCCGCTTCTAAAGTCTATTTCAGATTTTTGTATTTATTTTTCAGATCTAGTTTCTTGCCTAGGCATTGCTTAAGGAATGCTTATTTATAGCTTTTCTCTAGGCATCTTGCTTGATATTTTTGTGATTGGGTACAAAGTTTAAGTTATTATGTATTTTATTACACAAGACCCCACAAATCCCACCCTTTAGATCATTTATTTAATATTCTTGATGATCAATGTATTGCATATGAAGATCTTATGGCAAATAAAAAATAGGCTAACACCTCTTATTTTGATTATAACTACGATAATGAAAGAACCAATGATGAAAATACAAGTATATATTATGCACATTATTGGATAAATTAATGATAAATATTCATCCTAATTCTCATTACCCACCACAAAAATTTGAAAAGGTAAAAGGACAACACTTTTTCACTTACCATAATAGTAACCAAGGTAATTATTATTTTTCTCTTGAGCAAAAGCTTGCATAGTTAGCCAATCAATAAATTCCTACAATTTGAAAAGACACATCTAGAACTATTTCACATACTTATAGATTCTATTGTAAGAAAGTTGAGACATCCCATTTTTATCCATTTGAGGAACACATGGTCCATTGGCCTTCATATAAGATTACCACTAGTATAAGTCCTTTTCCTAGTGCACCTTATCCTAGGAATGATCTCTCCCACATTGATCCTACTAAGGAACCATTGGCTGATCGAGTACTTTATAAGAAGCATGTGGAGAAGGTAAAACTATAAAAAAATATGGGTACCTAAATAGATACATACAATTTCACATGATATTTATATAAATTCTTCAAAGTCAGAGACAAAAATAAAACTAGTGGTTCCATTACCACATGATCATTATATTTTAAATTTGCTATTTCTATCCAGATTTCATTGTAAATGATTATTTATTTATTACCACTATAATAAAAATATTTAATTAAATTGAAATATTTGTTTTATAATTTACTATATCCAAACATACATTATAGAAACAAATGTAATGAATAAAGAACTAAAAGTACACTTTCATGTGAATCAAAGATACCAAATATAAACTTACTAAAAGATCATGATACAATTCCTAATTCTACTACACACCATATTCAGATATCAAGAGAACCTAAATATGTTCCTATTACTACTACTTCAAAGAAACCACATATCATGATAGATTATACATTAACAAATATTGCACCTATACATGCTTCTTGGCAGTACTACCAGTTTATTACACTAGGTTCCTAGTTGGGAGATACTTATGAGTATCCTTTAGATGAGATCATAGGATATTTATTTCTTTTCAAATATTCCAAAAATAATAAAAAAATAAAAACTTCAAAAATCCATAAATATTTTCACCATCTGCATGTTCTTTTAGCTCCTTGGCATATATGTTATTGGTTCCATGTTAGTAGATGACATATTAGTATTTTATATATATGCATGTGTTTCATGCATATTTTGAGTGTGATTCAAGAATAAACACATACATGATCTATGCACTTTTGAATGTTGGGATTTCCCTCTACTCACATCACTAGGACATTTGGAGCATCCACCTTTATGATCATGATACATCTAGGTTATATCATTCTATGGTCACTTTATATTATCATGTTTGATCTCATAAATAATTTTACACATTCCTTTATCCATGCTTATATATTTTTTAGTGTAATTAATATGTTATGTACTTAACATTTTTTACTAACACATATATTCAGGGACTAATATGTTATGTTTACATTGGTTGCTTATGATTTTATTTATGCACTTCCTTGAGTGTCTTGTTTTGCTATTAAATTTTTTGTTTGATCATTTGAATATGCTCCATTATTTATGGTCCTTGTGCCTTTGTTTGCCTATTTGAAATTTGAATGTGTCATTGATTGTTTTATATTGACACTTGAATATGTAATTTCTTGCTTTATGGAATTTTGACTAAGTCATGTCCCTTCAATTGTGTGGAATTTGAATATGCCCCTTGTTTGTAGTGTCCTTGGATAAATATTTTTTAATTTGCTTTTGAGTGCTATTATGTGTGCACTTGATTGCCTGTTGAGCTTGTATTATTACTATCTAGAAATTACCATGATTCAAATCATGCATCTTAAGATTTGGGGTGATCACATTATTTTTATTTAATGATATATCTACTAAATATGTTCCTTATATACGCTACATGGTACATTCATAGATTACATGGTTATCTTACCCTTTTAAGGTAATGTAACTACCAGTTTCTATTTTTCATCACCTTAAAAGTGGGGGCGGGGCGGGGGCATATTAGTGGGGGTGTTCCATTGAGATGTGACTTTCACATTGGTCACAATTTCAAATATACATTGGGGGAATGTTTTGAAAATATGTTCTCCACACTTACTTAGTAAGCAATATACCCAAATTACAATGGGAACATGTTTTGAAAACATTTTTTACACATTGTCACTTATAATTTTTTTCATATTTATCCATATATAGTGGGGGAATTCTTTGGAAACATGTTATCCACACTTACATAGTTTCAAAATTAGCCAAATTAAGCAATTATATGATTTAGATACACATTTGTGGAAAAATTCTATACATTGGTACTATTGTTATACACAATTTCAACATGAAACATATATAAGGTGAATATGCTATGCAATGTGTACCTAATATTTTAAAATCAAATTAGTTTTAGATTTAGAACACTTTTAGGGACTATGATCACCCACCAGGTTGGACTTTTATGGACTAGATTGAGGCAATTTATTACAGTAGTTAGTTCATTTTTTGGTATGGTTGAGGTGATTAAATCACTAAATATTTCCAAATTTATAGGTTAGACCTGATTGTATCATCCAACATCACTAGTTTTATAGTGTAAGTTAATTTGGTTCCTCACACTCACTAGGTTATAAGTAAGATTAGGTTGCATGATTGAACTAGTCTCAACTGCCAAGTGGCAATTCATCTTTTCTCCAAGGTTGGAGGCATGTGTCCTCCTATCCCTCTCTCTCTATATCTTTATATATATGCAATTTTTATATTTATATTTTTCTTAATCTCATTTTTAGTGATTTATAATGATATATCTTTCAAATCAATGTGCCAAAAGGCAAGATGGTTGCATCAATACACATATGTACTCCTAAACCTTGTTCTATTTCAATTTCAAACATTTTAATACTTTCAATTTTAGATTATATGTACTAATTATATATTTTAACATACTCTTGGTTGTAGGTTGGACACCAAAAAAATAGTCAAGTTAGACTCAAGTAATGACAAGGTGTGTTATACACATCCAGGTACACATTCCATTTCCTTTAAACTAGAAATTTCATTACTAGATTAAAGGGGAGGAATGTAGACACTATTTATGAATTAAAATATCACCTTAGTCTTGTACACTTGGTAAATACATATCATGGATATATGTTCAACTTCTAGACCTTTTTCATTACCAAAAGGCTCACATACACTATCTTTATATGCCTAATTACTTATCTTTTATTTTAACCTATGCATTTTGATGACTCATACTTGATATATTTCTCAAAATGTTATAAAATTTATTATCTTCCATCTCTAAAAGTTCTATACATGTACTTAATTTTCTATTGCTCAAACACTTGTGTCCTTGTCAAACACTTATATCGACACAAGTGTCCTATTGTAACCTAAGTATCTCCTGTCCTAAAGTCATCCAATTTACAAATGAAAAATATTTATATGATTGGCATAATGTTTGAAGTAAAATGAATAAAATGTTGGGGGTGAACCAGTCTTCAAAAATTTTATTAACAATCTCAATTAAGCAATCATTTATCATTCAAACAAGCATATAGATCTAACATGCATAAATTCTTATCCACATAAGCATGAAACATAATAACAAATCACATATGTGGGAAACCCTCAAGGGGGAGAAAAAACATTGATATCTAAAAATTTACTAAAATACTATAAGACAAACACCAAATTTAGTGAAGCACCCACTTCACATGGAGTACCAACCCTAACTAGATAAACACCAACGCAGTTAGGCTTTAGCAAGCATCAATTTGAAAGAGGCACCAACCCCATAAATGACTCAAAACCAAATAAACCACATGATTTATTTGATAAAATTCATAACATGTTGTTTCTTAACCAATTGATGATGACAACCTCTTCATCTCTTCACATTCTTAACCCTCTCAAATTGCCTTCTAGGCTTCTTCGCTCAACTAGCCCTCTTCTTGATTTGATTAGGTCATATGACCTTGATCCTCATAAAAATAAACTTTTTAAAATATTCATAAAATATACTATATAATATTTTTATTGTCTAAAATACCTCCTTATACTCTAAAATATGTTATTTTATTCTCTTGCACTCTACACACCCAAATAGGCTTAAAATTACCTTATATTTATACAAGTCTCTCATTAATATCCTTCTTGGTTGGCCAAACACCCTTACCCTCTTAATTTAGGCATATAATATATATTAAGACATATAATAAACATGTATCAAACATTATTTGAGCCCCTTTAGGTTTGACATATCTTAGTTAGGCCTTATTTCATATTTAGGTCTCATGGAGACCTAATCACATTAGGTCTACTTTAGGACACATTACACTTTGCCTTCCTTAGAAAACATTAAAAAAACTAAAATGATATTAAAATAAAATATTTAACTCAAATATACCCCTTATAATCTCATCTAGTCTCCATAACACCTTTCAAGTCCAATCACTACCTAAAGTACATCACTAGTACTGTTCACAAATAGGCTTGTGCATACCCAAAAAGTCTATCTTAAACTACTAAAGATAAAACACAAATTATCTAAAAAACATGATAATAAATTATATATTAATAAACCTAATTATCTAAATTTCATCAAAAACTTCATTAGATATTTCAACTTAGGGTATACCGGCTCAAACTCTTCTCTATAAAATGCTCAATTTGAACTACCAACTAGCCTCAAAACATAGTCATGAATGTCAAGAACCTAGAACAATAAACATGCTCTGATACCCAGTGTCAGGATCTTACTCCAACAACAGAGCACATATGATTACTTCTTGTATTAGCAACTAAACATGGAATTTAACCAGAATCAATAAGTAACTGTAAATATGAAACAACATAGGAGTTGAGAGATAATACACAATTGTATTAATAATCACTCAGAAGAATATACAATAAGGAAGATGCCACTTCTTCCTCCACCTCAAAGGTTTGCCACATCTCAAGACCTTCTTTCATCTCTCTCTTGGTCCCAACAATCAACTCTAATACAGAATTGATGTTCACCTCTCCAACCAGTCAGTAACACGCTACCAGTACGTCAAGTACGCAACCGTACTCCAAGTAGATCTCTTGCTCTCTGCTGCTACCTGCAAATCACTAGACCTTACTCACCATTGTAGATCTCCAAAAGAAGCCATGCTCATCTACTCACTAAGATCATACAAATATGAAGAACCCTGTTGATTCTCCAATCCAGTACCCACCTTGGTACTATGGCACTAGGAAGAACACACCATTGCTCTCCTCTCTCAGAAGGAGCTTATTACTCTCTTACTCTCTAGTTACAAGTTTTACAATACAGCCCATGAGTCCATATATAGATCTCATGCTTACAATAATTAGACTATCTTAATTACAATAATTAGACGTGCAACTCAAGACTACGACTAGCCTCTAACATGCAAACTAACAGTCCAAAAATAGACTCTCCAAAATCAACATGCAAACTGCATGTTCACGTACAGGCTACCGACGTTGGCTCCTCCATGACCAATGTCGACCGACTGGTAACCGATGCCGATTGGTTCTTCGCTACTATTTGACTGATGTCGATTGATCAGACTGATGTCAGTTGCCCTACAACTGATTTTGCAACTCTCCGCAACCTTTGCAAGCTCCGTGACTTCTCCTGTTTACATCCTAGTGAAGCTTTTAGCTCCACAACCTAACAATCTCCCACTTGGAGATAAATAGCTGCACCTGTACTTGTACCTATACACCATCTAAATTATTCCCTAGCTTGTATTCCTCTTCAAGATCATTCCTGAAGACCAACCACCACACAACCTGTGATGCCTTCCCTGTCATTCAAGTAACCTGCCACATCCAAACCTACATATCCATGTAGTGAAGACCTTGACCCTGCATAACAAGAATCCCTACTACTAGTCCCTCTCAGATACCTGAGAATCTATTGAACTACCCTCTAGTACTCCTTCCCTGAATTGGCTCCATACTTTCTGACAACCCCACTACTTGGGAAAACTCAGGTCTACACTAGACCTCATATGATTTCGAACACTTGTTCTAAGCTATGCTTGAACTATCCAGCCCTTGGTGTGCTTTCCGATTCTGCATCTTGAACCTCACCAACACCTTCACATCAGCTTCTTATTTTAGACAAAATCAACCTATGATCCTCTATGTCTCTTATGCTAAAGAATTTTGCTGCTACCAGATTCTTCATAACATACCTCAGAAACTAACTTTACCTTTTAGCTCAGAAAACTCCCTACATATGTAAACCTACAATAAGCAACCACTCCACATACAATAACAAGATGATGTCGAGACTCATCATCCACTTGGTAAAGAAAAGAACACAATAGTTACACTGACATTGACTAAATCCATGCTTAGTCATCCACCTATCAAAACATGTACCACTGTCCTACAGTTACCTCAAGACCATGTACCTTGGCCTTCTGTCTCACTTATCCATTCACTCTCGTCTCTTATAAGGGAATCCACTCCTCTCCCAGTGCTCTCTCTTAGCTGACAAATCTACCAAATCTCCTGCTTGGTTCTCTTCTAAAGAATTCATGCCATGCTCCCACTGTTTCTGGATTCTACCTACATTGCCTCTATACATCTTCCTGGTTCTCAACCATCAGTAAGTAATAATAAAGAAGGTGAACAACAAATATGAGGTTCACTTACCATTTCTGACCTCTATATGAGCATTTGAGACTTGTTGACAGCTTGCTGTCCGCCCAACATTCATTCCAGTGACTGATCTTGGCCATCTCCCAACCTGCAACTGACAGATGTCGGTTCCCTGTGATTGCCTCCTCACCGACGTTGGTCCTCGTGATCGATGCCAGTTTTTACCTGCCCCTATTTTACTGATGTCGGTCTTCACATAGCTGACATCGGTTACTGTGAGGATGCTAATGTTAATTTTCTAATCGACGTCAGTTTTTGTGTTTTCCTTGTGAGTGATAACTTTTACCTGTGAGCTCCTTTTGGGTCAAAACCTTGTTAAAATTAACACAACCCTACTCAAAATAAATCAGTTTCCTCACCTAATCTCTATCTGTTATCTCCTCCATGAAAACCAAGGCTTTTTAGTTCTTTAGCTTGTCAAAGACATCTAACTTTTGATTCAAAACCTGCATTCTCCTTCTACATATGTGACTAAGCCTATGAAGCCACATCTCTATAACAAAAGGTGAATCAGTAATATAAGTAGATAGATAAAGGATACCTACTTTCTTACCACCATCTAATTCAAGTGTATCCACTGTGAGAGTTACAGTGCATCTCCCATCACCCAAATTTCCAAAAGAAATTAGACTCATCTCCAAGATTGGTACTTGCATGACTTCCTTCAACCACTATGTGTCATCCGTCTGTAATTTTAGATTCACTTCCCCTTTGTCAATAATCTGACAAGGCTCTCCAACCCCTAAATAAATCTCTCCAAAGTCTCCAAAGACATACCCATGAAAAGATGCTCTATTTTGGGCTGCATGGAAAGAGGCAAAAGAATCTGTAAACAAAGATTCTACTTTATCCAGAGCAACCTGTGCAACGTCACCTACAACATCTGCTTTTACACGCTGATCTTCTGCCGACCAACAATCTCTTTTTACCTGCTCTTTCTTTCCATCAATCAGACCATTCGTGCTATTCAGTTTCTCCATTCATAGCTTACTATCTTTTGCCATTGCTATACTCCCACTCAATTTGAAACCCCTACGAGTGACCTATAATTAGAAACACTACCAGATCTGAACCACCTGTTAGTCAACCCAAACCAAAAGCTCTAATACCAACTGTCAGGAACCTAGAACAATAAACATGCTTTGATACCACATGTCAGGATTTTGCTCCAATAGTAGAGCACATATGATTACTTCTTGTATTAGCAACTAAACATAGAATTTAACTAGAATCAATAAGTAACTATAAATATGAAACAACATAGGAGTTGAGAGACAATACACAATTGTATTAATAATCACTCAGAAGAATATACAATAAGGAAGATGCCACTTCTTCCTCCACCTCAAAGGTTTGCCACACCTCAAGACCTTCTTTCCTCTCTCTCTTGGTCCCAATAATCAACTCTAATATAGAATTGATGTTCACCTCTCCAACCAGTCAGTAACACGCTGCCAGTACGTCAAGTACGCAATCGTACTCCAAGTAGATCTCCTGCTCTCTGCTGTTACCTGTAAATCACTAGACCTTACTCACCATTGTAGATCTCCAAAAGAAGCCATGCTCATCTGCTGACTAAGATCATACAAATATGAAGAACCTTATTGATTCTCCAATCCAGTACCCACCTTGGTACTGCGGCACTAGGAGGAACACACCATTGCTCTCCTCTCTCAGAAGGAGCTTATTGCTCTCTTACTCTCTAGTTACAAGTTTTACAATACAACCCATGAGTCCATATATAGATCTCATGCTTACAATAATTAGACATGCAACTCAAGACTACGACTAGCCTTTAACATGCAAACTAACAATCCAAAAATAGACTCTCCAGAATCAACATACAAACTGCATGTTCATGTACAGGCGGCTGACGTTGGCTCCTCCATGACCGATGTCGGCCGACTGATAACTGATGCCAGTTGGTTCTTTGCTACTATCTGACTAACGTCAATTGATCAGACTAACGTCGGTTGCCCTGCAACTGATTCTGCAACTCTCCTGAACCTTCACAAGCTCCATGACTTCTCTTGTTTGCATCCTGGTGAAACTTTTAGCTCCACAACCTAACAATGAAAACTTGAACTTTTAACACTTGAAAAAATAAAATTAAGGAATTAAAATGAATTAAAATTATCCTAAAAAATTATCATAACAACCTCCAATATAAATATCATAATATATAATGTCAATTATTGGTCTTGTAGACTAATTTGTTGACTCTCTCTCATAATCCTCACTTAGCCAATCAAGTCATTTTGGATTCAACATTTTCAATAATTTCACTAATTAAAAAAAATTATTAAAATAATGGATAGGACATAGAATTACCAAATAGAAACATCATGCATCTTATATGCTTTAACTTAGGGCATAAAGTCTTAAACTTCAATGCTTTAACTTACTTACCCATAATTGCCAGTTTGCCTTCAAGACCAGTCACGATGATTTTGACCTTCAACACATGTATGGCCACTTATAGATACTCATGATTTATGTGTATGATATTATGAGATAATTATACCATTATTATATATAAATATAACATGGTCAAATGGTAGAATTGTTCTTGTAGACCAATCTCATAAACTTGTACCTCACTATCTCATCTAAATAAGATAGGTCAACTTATGAGCAAAATTTTCATCATATCCACTAATATCCAAAAACAACATGTATTAAAATTATTTAACCATGTATCCATGTACTTGGATTCATACTTATTCCATGATAACACATCCCTAATCAACTTCTCACTACTACTTAGGTTTCTCACTATTTTTACCATTAGGTTTGTTAGTGAATGGTCAACTTAGATGATCGGTTTAGCACCCTTAAGGGATATAAAATATCCAAAAAACACCATTGAAACAAAATAAAAGTCTCAAAATTTTTCCTCCATCCATTTAGAAAATTTGACTTGGTCAAATTTAACTAATACAATAAATATTTGTGAAATTAGTACTTACTTGTAAGGTTTACTCACACATTTGGAGGTGCCTGGGAGAGTTGAATAAAAATTAAAATTAATTAAATATCCATACCAAACCATTATGAGCACTTTTAAACAACTTATTTCATATTGGTCACTATTAGGGTTCTTTGAGGGTTTAAACCATCTTTCACTATTAGCAATCATTCATAAAACTTAGCCCCTAATTCCAGAAACCAATACCTATAAATTTGAGATAGGACCATTAACATATATAATGAATATATTAGGTTCACATGCAGAGGTCACACATGCCAATAAACACTTAAATGTCCTTCTCAAGTTGAAAACCCTTCATTCTATGTACATGAGAGACCTCAAAACCACTTTTCATGCTTTATCTTGTAAATCATGACCTCAAACATTTTGAAAATCCTTGAAACAACATTTAATACCTTTTTAAATAATAATATGATCTCAAACATCTTTAAATCTGATCATGACCCCTCATTAGGCTGCATCCTCTCTATATGCTTACTTAGACCTTGACCTATAAACCATATTAGGTCTTGAAACTAATGTTTATGCCTCGTTACATGTGATATCCAAATCAATAACATAAAAAATAAACCTATCTCATGATAAAACATTGATTTACGTCCTTCATAGGCCTTGACAATAGATCATGATGCGTCATTAGTTCAAGTAGGGTCTAAAACTAGTCTAGTTGCACATTTGGAATTAAGGTTTTACCCCTGTAGGCTCACCTTGAAAATATATCAAGTGATAAAATTAATTATTTACATGATAAAATAACCTAATATATCCTCTTAATCCTTTATACATCTATCTCACCAGGTCACCATGGTCAAACCTTCTCACTAGGTCTTTAAATATCATGACTAGTGCCATGACTAGGCTTCTCAAGTACTTTGAAACCTTGACAACTGAACTTGAAACACTCCTTAATGATTATACACCTTATTAAAATTCCTTACATGTTCCTAAAACAATTTCATATCTCTATACATACCTCTTCAATCTCACCATGCACATGCGCATGATATGACTATGTTTTTTATGACTAGACTTCTCAAGATACCTTGTACTCAAGGACCAGTAATAAAACATTATTTAATGCTCACTTGAGATAAAAATTAACATAAATAAATTGAAGAATCATGAGATTTCCTTCAAATTATCTCTTATAATATGGCTTCCTTGTCATATCAAGCACACAAGTACATATCTCATAGACCACTCACCAAGCATCTTCACCAGATGCACCTTGACATCAAATGACATCAACCTTGACATAAATGACAACAATTATTAATAAACTCCCCATTTTTCATTGATGGCAAAACATTCTTCAAAATTATCACTCTCATCTCCCCTAGTCTGTTCAATCTCCCTTCTTGGACTTTCTCCTCCTTTGACATTAATGACAAAGGATCATACATACTGTAACTTATAGAACCACATATTATTGCAGCAAAATCTCAACACACAAAATATGAAGCATTACAAGAACATGTTTCCCCTTACTTCATTCATGCCTCTTTTAAATTAAATTAGATTACAAGACCATTTCTCAACATAAATCAAAGTCAACAACTCGAATAGCTCACCCCTCAAACTAGGCATCCACCATGCTTATGATAAATTTAAGTGTATATCCATGAAGCATAATGGATTCACCCCTTTCCATATGAAACTAAAACAATACAAGCTTAGGAGATTCCTAGATCTCCATGTTCTCACAAGACTTAATATTCTTCAGTATCCTTTTATCTTGATTGGAAATATAGGAATGACCTCTTCATCAATTATTTGATCATCAATGTGAGCTGACAACATACATTCTTGACTTGATTTTATATTTAAAGTATGATCTATCATATTAAATAGTCTAATTGAGCTTATAAATTGATCATGACTCATCTTTACTATCTTTGGTTTCCATACATTCATTTGCCTTCTTTCTTGCACTCTAGGGGCTTCAAACCTCCTATTTTGACTTGATGACCTTCTAAATCTATTAGGATGGAATCTCACAATGTGTCATACATGATGAAAACTATAGTAAACCACCTTATACATACCATTTGACTGATGTGAATTGTGAGTCCTTCCATAGTCTCATGAGTACTCATTATTAGAGGGTCATCTACACTCTCTTGCGCTATGACCAAACTGATTATATATAAAATAGTAACCATTGAATGAATTAGCATACCTCATAGCATTAGGCTATATGATTGGTTTTTTGTGTTGAATTTCTTATCTTCAATAGCCTTCTCTTTGAATTGAGTTTCCTCCTTTTGGTCTTGTTTGAAACCAAGTCCTATCTTATCAATCATAGATTTTTGACTACTCAAGATATCATCTAGAGCCTCAATGCTCTTTTCAAACTTCAAAAAGTTATTCACCTTGATATATGCTTGATCCATCTCAAATTTCAAGGATTCCACTTTAGTTTCACACTTGGTGAATTCTTCCTCTTTAGCCTTTAGGTTTTTATTGACTATCTCCATCTATTCTTTAATATGATTGATGATCTCATCATACTTCTTAGAAGTGTTACTTAGTATCTCCTCAAATAACCAAATCTGCTCCTCATAGTCCTTAACTAATGATCTTAGTTTGTGATTCTTTCTTCTTTAGAATTTTAACTCTTCTAGGTCACTCACAAATTTTGCCTCAAGGTTCATTTTAGATTCTTATTCATCTAATTTTACATCAACTATAAGGCCTTTCCCATTTGAATAACCCTCATTATCTGATTCTATGTCCATAAATAAGGTTTATTTATTGTTATGTTTAAGTTAATTACGTACATCATCACCATCAGATATATTTGTGTCACTTACATCAGATGAGTTATTATCTTCTTTGGTGTAGAAACTTCTCTTATTCTTGAATAATCCTTTCCTACCTTCATACTTCCTAAAATCTTTCTTGTTCTTGTCAAGCTTATAGACCTTCCTATCATCTTCATGATGTTCATCATGTTCTTCATCATGCTCATTTTTATCCTTATTAGGAAAGTTGGATGCAAAGTGATCAATCTTACCATAGTTGAAAAATTTGAAAGGTAACTTACCCTTGTACTTACCAAATCCAAACGTTAGCTTCCTAACAAACATGGCTATTAGTTCATCATTATCAACATCTGAACAATTCTCATTCTTGGCCGTTTTGGCTTTTGGTTTCTTATCAAATTTTAAATTTTCCGCTTTCTTGGGAGGTCTTCCTTCATTTATTCTCATCTCATAAGCAGTCAAGATGCCATGAAGCCCATCCATTTCAAGCTTGTCTAAATCTTGCATCTCTTCTACTACATACACCTTAAAAATCAAACTTAGGAGTTAGTGATATCAATACCTTTTTAACAACTATAGATTCTTTCACTTCTTCTCCTAATCCTATAATGACATTGACAACTTCATCAACCTTTAACATGTAAGATTCAATTGTTCCTTCTTCAATCATATTCAGACTTTCAAACTATCTCTAGTGGGTTTGCAACTTGGCCATATTCATCTTGATGTCTCATTATTAGATGATATTCAATTTGTCCCATATATATATGGATTATATATAGTGAATCACATTCATAAGATCTACCTCTGATCGGCCACACAGACTAGCATTCATTGCCTTGGAGTTATTTTCACTATCCTTCTTACCTACTGCATCAATTTATGGAATAGGAGTAGTATATCCATCCAAAACTAACTAAAAAATATCATGATATTGATACATAAAATATATCTTCATCCCAATTTTATAAAATTCATAATTAAATCCATTGAATAATGGAGCCTTACTGGTAGTGAAACCACCTTGAGCTTGCTGACTAGCCATCCTTGCTTCTAGGATATCCTTTAGGATTTTATACATACTTCAAAGGACTAACATATAATACCAAATGATGGAATAAAAATTAATGAGATGGGGGGTGACTCAATATTTTAAAAAAATCTTAACAATATCACATAGATCATTCAAACAAGCATATAGATCTAACATGCATAAACACCTATCCACATAAGAATGAAACACAAGGACACATCACATATGTGGGAAAAATTAAAGGGTGATAAAATGAACTTATATATTCAAATGGAATATAATATTATAATATAAACACCAAATTTAGTGAATCACCCACTTCACATGGAGCACCAACCCCAACTAGCTAAGCATTAACTCAACTAGGATTTAACAAGCACCAAATTAAAAGGAGGCACCAACCCTTTAGATGAATTAGAAAAAAATTAAAAAATTGATTTATTTGATAAGATTTATGACAATTTTTCTCAACCAATTAATGATGAACACCTCTTTATCTCTTCACACTCTTACCCCTCTCAAACTACCTTCTAGGTCTCTTCGTTCAACTAGCCCTCTTCTTGACTTTATTAGCTTATATAAACTTGATCCACATTCATATTACCTATATAAAATATTAATAATATATATTATATAATATTTTTATGGTATACAATACCTCATTATACTTGTAAATAGGTTAGTTTATTTGCTTGCACTTTACACACCCAAATAGCCTAAAACTACCTTGTATTTATACAAGTCTCTTGTTCATATACTTCTTGGTCAGCCAAACACCCTTAACCTATTAGGTAATACATATAATATATATTATGACATCTAATAAACATGTATAAAACATTATTTTAGTACCATTAGATCTGACATATCTCAATTAGTCCTTATTTCATCTTTAGGTCTCATGGAGACCTAGTCATATTAGGTCTACTTAAGGACACATTACACTTTGCCTTCCTTGAAACACATTAAAATAAATAAAATGGTATAAAAATATCATATAAAACTCATATATACCCATTATAATCTCATATTTGGTCCATAACACATTTAAAATCCAATCACTACCTAAAGCACACCATTAATACTATTCACAAATAGGCATGTGCATACCCAAAAAGTTTATCTTGAACTACTAAAGATAAAAAAAATTAGATAAAAAAACATGAAAATAAATCATATATTTATAAATTTAATAACCTTAGGGTGATCAAAAAATTTAATATATACTTAAATTTAGGGTATTAGGCTCAATCTCTTCTCTGCAAAATGCTCACTCTAAATTGTCGACTAGCCTCAAAACACAGTCATAGAAACATGAAATTTTAACCCCTGAATAAATACACTCAAGGAATTAAAATTAATTAAAATTATCCTAAAAAATTATCATAAAAAACTAAAATATAAATATAATAATCTCTAATGTTAATTATTGGTCTTGCAGACCAATTTGTTGACCTTTTTTCTCACAACCCCCACTCAGCCAGTCAAGTCATTTTGGCTTTAACATTTTCAATAATTTAAATGACTACCAAAATTTATACAAAAAATATATAGGAAATAAAATTACCAAATATAAAAAACATGTAAATTATATGATTAAACTTAGGCCATAGAGTCTCAAACTCATCACTTCAACTTGCTTACTCAGAACTGCTAGTTTGCCTTGAAGACTAGTCATGGTGATTTTAACCTTCAACACCTATATGACCACTTCCAGAGACTCCTAATACATGTGTATTATCTTATTAAATAATCATACCATTATTATATAGAAATATAACATGGTCAAATGGTAATATTTGTCTTGCAAACCAATCTCACAAACTTGTACTTCACTATCAACTTATAAACAACATTTTCATCATATCCATTGATCTTTAAAAAAAAATAAAACATGAAAATATATTTCAAGTCTTGAATCATGTCTCCATGCACTTTTATTCATCCTTATTCCATGATAGCATATCCCTAATCAACTTCTAACTGTTGCTTGGGTTTATCACTATTTTCACCATTAGGTCCGTAAAAGAATGGTCAACTTAGATGATTGGTTTAGCACCTTTGGGGGATATAAAATATCTAAAAAACACCATGGAAAAAAAATAAAAGTCTCAAAATTTTTTCTCCATCCATTTAGCAAATTTGACTTGGTCAACTTTGACTGCTACAACAAATCTCTAAGAAACTAACACTTATTTATAGTGTCTAATCACACACTTGACAAACCAATCACACCTATAGGTGTCTATAAGAGTTTAATACAACATAAAATCACTTAAGTATCCATATAAATCTATTTTTATCACTTTATAACAACTTGTTTCATATCAGGTCATTATTAGGGTTTTTTGAGGGTTTAAACCAATCATTCAAAAATCTTAGCCACTCATTCTAGAAATAATTACATGGAAATTTGATCTAATACCCTTAAAAATATACCATGAATATATTAGGTTCCAATATAGAGGTTAAACATGCCAATTATCACTTGAAATTCCTTCTTAGGTTGAGAACCCTTCATTCTGTACACATGAGAGACCTCAAAATCGCTTTTCATGCCTTATTTTGTAAACCATGAACTCAAACCTTGTGAACATAATTAAAAAAACATATAATACCTCTATCCATTCTCATATGATCTCAAAAATATTTAAATATGATCATGAACCCTCATTAGGCCACACTCTCTCTCTTTTCTTGCTTAGACCTTGACCTATAAACCACATTAGGTCTTGAAACTGACCTTCATGCCTCTTTCCATGTGATATCCACATCACAAAAAAATGAAATAAACCTATATCATGCTAAAACATTACTTTAAATCCTTCATAGGACTTGAAAATAGGTCATGATGCCTCATTAGGTTAGGTAGGGTCTAGAACTAGTCTAGTTGCAAATTTGGACTTAAGGTCTTACCCCTGTAGGCTCACCTTGAAAATATCATGAGTTATACAAGCCTCATATGTATGATTAATTAACCTAATATATAATATTAATCCTTTGTGCATATATCTCACTAGGTCACCATTCTCAAACCTTATCACTAGGTCTTTACATATCATGACTAGTGCCATGACTAGGCTTCTCAAGCACTTTATAATTGAAACACTCCTTAATGCTTATACACCTTTTTAAAAATGCATTACATGTTCCTAAAACAATGTCATATATTTTTACATACCTCTTCATGCTCACCATGCACATACTCATGATATGATTATTCTTGTTTTGACTAAGCTTCTCAAGACACCTTTTACTCAAAGACTAGTATTCAAACATGCTTTAATGCTCACTTGACCTAAACCTTGACATCAATAAACAATAGAATAGTTAGTTACCTTCAAATTATCTATTTTCATATGTCTTCCTTGTCACATTAGACACAAAAGTACATATCTCATAGATCACTCACCAAACATCTTCACTATATACACCATAACATCAATGACACCAACCTTGACATCAATGAAAACACTTCTCAACACCTAAGTGTTTTAATGTGAGATATTATTCAAGGGGATTGGTATAAATATAAGATAAAACCTCATTCATTCCTCCAATATTAAATACCTATAGAGACCAAGAAAACTTACCAAAAGTATTTAATCAAGCACTCAAGTGATCAAAGGCTTCATTATTTTATCTTATTTCCATATCAATCATAGGGAAAACATATATACAAGTATTAAGTCTTGAAGGATCATCCCAAGAGTTATATTTTCCAAGTTACAAGCTATGTCACTATTGTAATTTTTTTGATTTATGATATCTTTTGATCGAAGCATAGACTAGTCTGAGATACAATCAGGGACATAGATTCCCATGTAATTTATTAACAACCTATATACCAGATATTAGTAAATGTATACCAACTATTACCAATATCATACACCACTAGCCTTGAGGATAAATAATGATCATTAATGTCCTTGAAAATACAACTAATGGCCACAACCTACCTCATACACCTTTTTAGATATTTGAACCTGGGTGGGTATTGAAAAAACCAAACCACTTTACCAACTCACCCACATCTCATTCGCAGGTCAATATTATACTTATCATACATTTCATAATTTACACAAAATCTAACATATAGGGGAGAACTATATAAGTCTGAGGCCCTCTTTAAAGTATTGGCTATGTAGGTAGAACTTGTTAATAGAGGGGTCTTTAGGGAAGCTCGACACCATGCTTCCACTAACCCATTTTTCTCACAACCAATATAAATATGAATAAATAAGATTTTGTTATTTGATATGGAGTGATATTCCATGACCCACATTTGAATGCACAAGAGTGAAGGTGACAAAAAGCTATAAGCATCTAGGTGTTCACATCTAGTTTCAATAAGTATTCTATACTAGACACCTACGTCCAATTCAGATAATAACATCGATGGAACCATCCCATGATAATAAATGTCCATGACCACATAGGTATAATTTATAGAATTAGGTGACTATTTTAGAATTTAGATCTAGTTCACTTTCTATCTGTTTTAGATCCAGATTTGTATTAACATCAAAACCAACTATCTTATTTTTTCATTGTTATTGCAATATCTAGTATAGTTATACTTTATATTCTTAACATCTCAACATAATAAATTTAGTATATGTTTATTTGAGTTTCATAAATAATTGGCCCACTCTATCTATAATTTACCATCTTTATATCCTAGGCTATCTCTACCCCTTTAACCCTAGATCCCTCATAATCTAGATTTTAGGGTTAAACACATGCATTGATATAAGTGTCCAGGCCTATAAAAACAATATTAATAGAACATGATGATTGGACCCTAATCTTGTTCTTGCCTGTTTCGACCTTTGCACTTTTTAAATCTATCCACGCATTTGAAAATAAGATAAGTATTATTTCTTATCCGTATTTATACAATTGAATTACTATTTTTAATGTACTTTATATATTTATCATAACTCAAAATTTTAATTCAAGATATTTATTTATCTAAATTTTCAATTAATTGGAATATTTTAAAATATTTTTATTCATCCTTGTGTATAGGCTATTTTACCATTTAACCCTCATACGAAAAAATTAAAAGGGTTAAACACTAACCTATTAAAACCAATAAATTAAATAAAGCTCAAAATAGTTTAAATGTAATTTAGAAGCTACTTTAAATTTTATACACAACTATACATTAAATTTTTTAACAATAATAATAGCACAAACATGCATGACCATCATTGTTAAATTAACCTTATCATCATTTAGAAGATATTCTACATTTTATGCACAAACATAAATTATCCTTTTACCCCACACACACACACACACACACAGATATATATATATATATATATATATATATATATATATATATATATATAACCATCATTTTAAAATTAACCTTATCAAAGTTAGTTAATTAGTTTTTAAGGATCAAAATAGTTTAACTAAAAATTAGAATCTATTCTTTTTTTTTCATACAATACGATTATTTATTTAACTTATTATAGTTAAGTAGTTAATATTAGTTTAAATAATTTAAATAATGATTAGAATATATTCAAATCTTTAAGAGCAACTATCATTATTATGTAAATAGGTGTATTTTATAATTGGGAGATGAAAGTTGTATTATATTTTAATATATTTGAGAGATGTTAACAATTAATAGTATATATTAAATTTGATATTCATTTGATTGTCATAGTCCAATTTTAAATTTAAATTTGATATCCATTTGAAAATTATAAGAATTTGTTTCAATTTCTACCATTTAAATACTTTCAGTTTCAGATTATAAGTTTTGATTATATACTGTAACATGCTCTTGGTTGTAGGTCAGTCACCAACAAAGCACTCAAGTTGAACTCAAGCAAAGATAAGGTGTGTTCTATACATCCAAGTATGTATTCCTTTTCCTTTAAAATAAAAATTTCATTACTAGATTAAAGGGGAGGTATGTAAACACTATTTCTAAATTATATAGCACCTTAGTCTTGTACAATTGGTAAATACATATCATAGATGTACCTTCAACTTTTAGACCTTTCTCATTTATAAAAGGCTCTCATACACTATCTTTATGTGCCTAATTACTTATCTCTTAGTTTGAACTATTTATTTTGATGACTCATACCTACTATCTTTCTAAAAAAGTTATAAACTTGCTTATCTTCCATCTCTATAATTTCTAGACATGTACCTACTTTTCTACTACCTGGACACTTATGCCCCAGTCAAACACTTGCATCAATGCAAGTTTCCTACCCTAATGCAAGTGTCTAGTGCCCTAAAATCATCCAATTTACAAATTAAATGTATTCTTATGGTCAGCCTAAGTGTTTTAATGTGAGATATTCTTCAAGGGGATTAGTATAAATATAAGATCAAACCTTATTCATTCTTGACCTAGAAAATACCTAAAGAGACCAAGGTAACTTACCAAAAGTATTCTATCAAGGACTCAAGTGATCATAAACTTCTTTATTTTATCCTATTTCCATATAAATCATATGGATAACATATCTAAAAGTCTGAAGTACTGAAGGAGAAACCCAAGAATTATATTTTCCAAGTTACAATGTATGCCACTATTATACTTTTTTTTATTGATGATGGATTTTAACTAAAGCATAGATCAGTTTGGGACATAATCGGGCCCCTAAAACCCTATGGAATTTATTAATGACCTATATATGATATATTATCATATATATACTAAATATTACTGATAACATCCACCACTAGCCTTGAGGATAACCAACGGTCATTAACAGCCTTGAGAATACAACCAATGGCTGCAACAGACCTCATATGCCTTGTCAGAGATTTAAATCAGGGTGGGGCTTGAAAAAACCAATCCACTTTACTAACTCACCCATATTTAATTGGAAGGTCACTATTGTAATTACTTATTACACACTGCATGATTTACACACAAGCCAACACATAGGTGATAACTACATAAGTTGAGGCCTTCTTTAGAGTATTAGGTATATAGTTAGTGTTGATTGATAGAGGAATTTTTGGGGAAGCTTGACACTATGTGCACACTAACCCATCTTTCTCACACCTAATATAAATATGAAGAAATAGGGTTTTATTATTTGATAAAGAATGATAGTATATGACCTATATTTGAATGCACTGAAGTGCAGGTGACAAAAAACCTATAAGAATCTAGGTGGTCATATCTAGTTTCAATAGGTATTCTATAATATACACCTACATCTAATTCATAAAATAGTGTAATTCAACCATCTTAGGCCGACACAAGTGTCCATGACTACAGAGGTACAATTTTTAGAATTATGGAATTATTCTAAAATCTAGATCCAATCCAATTTTTCCTGTTTTAGATCCATATTTGTATTAACATCAGAAACATTGAAGTATCTTATTTTTCATTGTTATTTCAATATCTAGTATAGCTATACTTTCTATTCTTAGCATCTCATCATAATAAATTCAGACTATGTTTATTTGAGTTTCACAAATAATTGGCCCACTCTAGAGATAATTTACCATCTTTATGTCCTAGGGTATATCTACCCCTTTAACACTAGATCCCCCATAATCTATATTTTAGGGTTAAACATATACGTCAATGTAAGTGTCCTAATGCTGATACAAGTTTCCAAACCTCTAAAAATAATATTTATAGAACTTGATGGCTGGACCTTTGGTTTTGTTCTTGCCTGTTTTGACCTTTGCACTTTTTAAATTTGTTTATGCATTTGAAAATAAACTAAGTATTATTTATTACTCATATTTATGTAACTAAATTACTATTTGAATGTACTTTACATATTTACCATAATTCAAAATTTTAAGTCAGAATATTTATTTATCTAAATTTTAATTAATTAGTCTACTTTAAAATAGTTTTATTCATCCTTGTGTATAGGCTATTATACCCTTTAACCCTCATCCAAAACAGTTAAAAGGGTTAAATAATAACGTCTTAAAATTAATCAATTAAAAAAATCTCAAAATAGTTCAAATGTCATTTAGAAGCTATTCTAAATTTTCTACACAACTATAAATTAACCTTTTTACCAATAATAATACTAAAAATATGCATGACCATCATTGCTAAATTAACCTTATCAAAGTTTCAATATCATTTAGAATCAATTATTCTACATTTTTGGCAAAAACATAGATTATCCATTTACTAATATAACCCACACCACCCCTTCTCCCTCCCCCCCCTCCGCCCGCCCACACACACACACACAAACACACATCATTACTAATATAACCTTATCAAAGTTAGTTAATTAATTTACTAAGAATCAACATTTTAAAACTAGAAAATAGAAGCTATTTTATTTTTTTCATATAATATAATTATTTATTTAACTTATTAAAATTAATTAATTAATTATAATTTAAATAGTTTAAATAACAAGTACAATATTTTTAAAATTTTAAAAGCATCTATCATTATTATGTTAATAGGTGTAATTTATAATTGGGAGATGAAATTTGTATTATACTGTAATATGTTTGATAGATGTTAACAATTAATAGTATATCTTAAATTTGATATTCATTTGATTGTCATAGTCCAATTTTAACTTTAAATTTTTTATCCATTTGAAATCATAAGAATTTTTTTCAATTTCAATCATTTCAATGCTTTCAATTTCAGATTATATGTATTAATTATATACTTTAACATACTCTTGGTTGCAGGCCAGTCACCAAAAAAGCACTCAAGTTGCACTCAAGCAAAGATAAGGTATATTATACACATCTATGTACACATTAATTTTCATTTAAACTAATAATTTCATTACAAAATAAAAGGAGAGGAATGTAGACACTATTTTTGAATTATATAGCACCTCAATCTTGTACACTTGGTAAATAGATATCATTGATGTACTTTCAGCTTTTATATGTTTCTCATTTCCAAAAGGCTTGTATACACTATATTTATGGGCCTAATTACTTATCTCTTAGTTTGACCTATGTATTTTGATGTCTCATAACTGTTATCTTTCTCAAAATATTATAAACTTATTTATCTTCCATATCTACAAGTTCTAGACATGTACCTACTTTTATACTATTTGAACACTTATGTCCCAGTCAAACACTTACATCAATGTAAATGTCCTACCCTAACGTAAATGTTATAATTGAAACCAACTCAAATAAATCATGGTGTCTACCTAGGATAAAATTGTTTGAAATATGGTGTATAAAGGCTTCCATACTTCATTAAACCATTTACCATAGTTTACTTTCCCCACACACAATATAGCACGGGGATGGGGGATGGAGGATGGAGGAAATGTTTATGCTTATATTCTTTACCATTGAAATTTGAAATTTTTTAGATGATAATAAATACTTTTATATTTTATTTCAAGTAGTGTTATCACTGAAATTTTTTATAGTATAATAAATAAAAATAATTCATGTTCATGGATTTTAAAAATCCCACTTGTCCATATAAGACATTGTCTTAAATTAAAATTAAAATTAGAATGTGTGTGTGTGTGTTTTTGATAATTTTTTTTATTATTTGTGATAATAAGTGACTCTACTAATTAAAAATATAAGAACTTTTTCCACTGATAATTATAACATTTATATACAAGAATGATATTAAATGTATCAACAAGGTCTAACAATTACTTAAAGAATCTCACAAATCATGGGGATATTCGAACATGAATTGTCTAAACAAAGGCTTGATTATGAAATATATGTAACCATTAATGGCTATATTACAAGTAAAGGGGCAAATTTCACTATGAAATCTTTAAAAAAATGCACCAAGCATGCCCTAACAATTTTTCAATATAAAAATGATAAATCAAGTTTATTTTATCAAATCATTCCAAAAGGGCATAATCCTGAATATAAATATGAAGTAAATAATTCATGATGAAATTGTGCCACAATTAAATAATAAATTAATATGAGTATGCTCTTATCTACTCACCTCTTTAGTCTTCTCAAGGGTATTCCCCATCAATATTTACATGTGTGAGGAATGGTTCTATAACCATCTAAACAAACACACCAACATATTTATAAATACTAATTAACAACTAAATTCTCTTTAAATATGTAAAATCAAATTTAATTAATTAATTATTATCAATAAAAAATATATAAATAATCAAAATATATATTTTGATTGTAATTATTTGATAAAATATCTTTAAATTTGTAAAATCACATTTAATTAATTATTATTAAAAATAAAAATATAGATGTGATATTATTTTTATAATCAAAATATATATTTTGATTGAAATCATTTAAAAAATATAACAAAGTCATCATATTATAAAAATCATATGAATATATTGCATATAAAAAATATTTATAAAAATGAATATACAAGTAATGAAATCTATAAAAAACTATATACATTAGGGAAAATATAGGGTTAAAAAGGACCTTTTAAGTATTACATGAAATAAAGAATTTGTCTCATTTATATAAGAGTATGAGGAGATTTGTTAATAGTCATTGAGAATTGTTATAGGTTCTAGGTTACACCCTTATTGAAATTATAAGTGTTCAAGTCCTACTCTCAAACCTAGTCTAACATGGGGATGACTCTATGTTGTGGGTTACCTAATGATGGGTTAGACCTCTAGGGTTTTTATTGAGGTTAGATCCTTAGATATGATAATTTGAATCTCTCTTCTTAAAAATTAATCTATTGGGATGAAAATGGGAGAAATTACATGAATTAAAACCTACTTCAAGTGTGGTGATGAACCAAATGTTCAATGATCCACTCTCAACTTGGACACTTCCATGACTACTAATGAATCCAATGGAGACAAGGATTGATTAGATTCTATGATAGGGTTCCAAACATGATTATTTCTTATGAAGGTTGAAAATATACCTAAAACTTGAAGGACAAAAAGAGATAGGTCTAAGTAAGACACTATGGACTTATGACACTTTAAGAAAAACCTCACTAGCTAACACTTCACACAACATGCAAGAAACTAACAACCTTAAAGCAAGGTACATGAAGGACCTACAGATGATGAATAGAAAAAATACATTATATAAATCAAACTTCAATAAAGTATACTTAGAATTAAACTAGAATATGAAATTGTCTCATATTGCTTCAAAAAAGGTTTTACAAAGTGATTTTAGTAGAGGTTTTCTATACCTAATTGATGGATGCAAATCAAGATTTCAAAGCTAGTATTTATAAGAAGAAAGAAGGTAATAGAGAGAAATTGGAACTAAAGGGGTCATTAATGAGCCCAATCCCAATTAGAACAACTACCACCATAATATTTCTCAAGCCTTCACCTGCATTAATGTCACTATAAATTTCTTTGATGTGATGGAAAATGTGAAGATCTAGATAAGCTACAAGAAACAATCCCCACTACCACATGAATCCTTCTCAAGTTCACTAATGTTCCTTTTGACATTCCTTACACAGTCATCATTCTACCATTACTTCTAAATCCTATATATAGATCTATTATTGATGAGAACCGATTACCTTATTAGTTTTCATATAGTCATTATTGCACTAGAGATCTATAGGCTAGTGATTTTGATCATAAGATCCAAAAACTATGTTTGAAAACTCTCGAGAGGTTTTGAAAAGATTTAATGGAATTAGATGGATTTTTAGGATATATTCATGGAGACTTAGATCATTTTTTATCTTATATTTACTCATTTTACCTACCTGGGGTGGAAAAATCATTTATCCAGTGCATCTGCACTCATGGCATCTCCTTGAAACATTTCCTCTGGTTTAATCTTGATTGCATGTTTAACCTCTAATAAAGTCCTTTAGTTTTCAACTTTTAATTTTAGTCATTGATGTTAATTTGATCCTTCAAGATTATAACACCTTTGACCTTCATCATTGGCAATCGATCTGTGATCCTAATTGGATGAGCATTGTTAGATCTACTCTTTTGTTCACTATTGGATCCTTTTGTATGAATGAACACAAGCTATAGATCTTCTACTAGTTTAATGTGATTTAGACACTTTTCACCCATAAATTTATCTTCAATATTTGTTAACCCTTTGAACCATTACTTACCATTGATCTACCTTTGCGTGATGAAATGCACACCATTAATCTATTTGGGCCCATAGGTTTTATCTTTGCCTATACACTATTGGATCTACTATGAGTTTGTGAGATCATGCCACTTAACAACCACACATTAATCTTTTGATACATTGACCTTTTGACTTGATACTCACTATTGATCTTTAATGTATGATTAAATGCATTTTGTTGGATCTGATGGACCTATTGACACTATCACGTTACTGCTCACCATTAGATCTTGGTTTAATCATATGTTGACAATTGATCTTAGGACATTTAAATTCAAATAGATATTTTCCAAAGCTTGAAATTGATGTCTATGCACCTATCCAAGACTATTGGTTTAAATTTAAACACTTTTAACTTAAGATATCAAGCTTATCAAGTCACAAAATTTGTAGAACATGATCTAGGCATGAAGAAATTCATGTCCATACAATATTTTTGCCTAAGAGGCTCCATAGGTGCATTTATTAAATGTGCAATTAGATTGACCTATATATTTTTGCATAATGTATTGATGATGGTCTAGCTATTCTATACTTTTGCAATAAATTTCAAGGCTCAAAATGAGTTTTGGAGACCTGTGAAAACTTATTCCATGATCTTGACTACATTGATCACCATGAGAACCTACTTCCTCAAAATTTGACAAATTACACTTTAAGTTTACTTAAGTGTTTCAAAATATTTGCAAGCTATATGTGATATTTAAACCACTCATTTCATCCAAAAATTTGATAATCTATTTAAAACATTTATAGGTAAAAGACCCTTATGTGGGCTAAATTTGGCCAACATTTTTGGTGACTTAGTTGGCTTGACTAGCTTGCTGGTTATAAAACCTAAAATTTGATCAAGCTTGTTCATGATAACTAAAAAATGAAGCATCACTTATAAAATGATTTGAATTAAATATTTGAAACACTTTGAAGCAATAAGACACACACAAACAACAATAAAATAATAAAACACACCAAACAACTACCTAAACAATATAAAAATAATAAATAGAGCAATGTGTAAGAGCATTTGGAGGTAAAGACAAACCTATCTACCTATGTATAAAGATCATGATACAACACTAGTATCAAAAGTTAAGATACCTACCATTGATAGGGATGGGAAGACTCTCTCCATTCAACCTAACAAGCTTAAAGGAATTACTCTCCTTGCAACCTATGATAACATAAGGCCCACTCAAAGAGTGTCAAACTTGGAGTGTTTTCCTAGTTTTGCATGGTCCTCATCCTATTTGAGGACCATATCACCTTGTTAGAATGCATTTGAGGAAGCTCTCTTGTAAAATGACCTCTTTACTAGTGCTAATTGGACCACATAATGTGCATATTAGTGTCTCTTATCTCCTCCAATTGTCTTAGCTCATTCAACCTTATCTACATAGTATCATCCTCTAGGAGCTCTAGGTGTGCAAACTCTAATACATGAAGTTCAAGAGATATATTAAGTTTGTATTATTTACCATAGAGAAGAAGGTATGGGGAGTATATAGTATATTTATTAGGTATCACTATGTGTACCCATAGGGAAGTCCTTAATCTAGTATTCCACTCCCTCTAACTATCCTCCATAATTATCTTGATAATCCTCAACAAGTTCTTATTTATGGACTCTGCTAGTCCATTTCCCTATGGTTAATAGTTAGAGGATGCCTTGAGATAAATTAAATGTGAAATAACACACTCAAAAACCTTGTTACTATTTAAGGACAATGCATTGTCAGAAATGATTGTAGAAGGCACACCAAATCTAGTCGCAAGGCTATCATAAAAGTCCAAAACAAAATCTTCATTATCTTTCTTGAGGGAAGTTGCTTCAACCTAGCTTGTAAAGTAGTATATAGATATAATGATCCATTTAAATTATTTACTTGAAGGGGGGTGTATCATCCCTATGAAATCTAAGCCCCATTGCATGAAAGGTTGTTCTACTTGTATGGGTTATAAGGGAAGGGCAACCAATTTCTTATTGCCAATAAACATTGCACATTTTGGGAATTTCCTTACCAAAGAGTGTGAATATCTAAAAATTATGGGCCAAAAGTACCCAATCTAATGATCTTATAGGTTTTGGTCTTGGTATAAAAAACCCACCAGCTATACCATCATGGAACTGCTCAAGCAATTTGTCTATTTGTTATGATTCCACACACCTCAAAATCATGCCTCCTATATCTCTCTTGAAAATTATTCCATATATCAGGATATAAGGTATAATTTGTAACCTAAAGTGCCTTATCTTGTATCTATCTAGTCCCATAGGACATTGGCTTGATTCAAGAAATCTAATTATATCATGTGTCCAACTGAAAGGTGTGTTGTCTGGAGCTTCCTATTGGCTATCATGGACAACCAATACTCTATATTTATCTTATTTTGCCTCTATTTTATGGTGTTCACATAACCATTTTCCCATAAAAATCATTGTGAATCTAACCTCAAGGTAATATTTCATGTATTTTGTCACCCATCTTGGTCTTTTCTCATTGAGGTCTCTATTGAGTATAAACTCTTTAGTACTTGGGTGTGTCAACATGAGTATGATCTTACTACTAGAGACCATGTACCTAAATTTATTCAAACCTCTCACTACTCTAAGTACATGTTTCTATACAAATATATACCTTTCCTCATACCCCTCTAAGGCTTGACTACAGAAAGCAATAGGTTGTTCTAAACCTTACTCATTCTACTACATCAACATGGCAAAGATTGCATCCAATGTAAAGAAGGCATACAAGTAGAATTCTTTATTAAAATAAGGATTAATAAGTGTAGGGGAATGAGATATGGCCTCCTTGATGGCCTAAAAATTACTCTTACCTTATTTGGTCTATATAAAATCCTTGCATTTTATTAACATGTGAGTAAGAGGCTTGACCATATCTGCAAAGCCTAAGATAAAGAAACTCTACAGAACCTTCTTATGTTTAGGCAAGGGTAAGGATAAGATGGACTCAACTCTTTTTAGGATATATGGAAATGCCATCCTTAAACACTACATGACCTACTAACCTACCCTCATGAACACCAAATATACATTTTTAAGGATTCAGTGACACACCAATTTCTCTACATATTTCAAATACTAACATCAAGTGAGCAATGTGATTAGAGGGGTCTCTTGAGAAAATAGTGATATATTCTAGGTAGATGAGCACCATGTCATTGATCAAACCTTCAAAGGAAAAATCCATTGACCTCTAGAAAGTTGATCGAACATTGGATAGGCCAAAGGGATTTTTTATATATGCATAAGTGCCCCACTTTATGGTGAAGGTAGTGTTATGTCTATCTTCTTCCTTGACCATAATCTGATAATAACCAGAGTAGAGATCAAATAATGAGATTATTTGAGAACTTGACACCTTTTGAAGAATAGAATCCATTGAGGGTAGTGGGTAATGGTCTTTTAGGGACACTTTATTGAGGTCCCTAAAGTCAACACATAAACATATTTCCTTATTCTTCTTCCTCATTGGAACAAGGTTTAACACCCATGAGGAATGGTTAATGGGGAATATTATCCTTGATTCAATCAACTTAAATAGATACCTTCTCATCAACTACTCCACTTTTGGGTTGACAAACCTTTATTTCTACTTGATTGGTCTTGCATTGCTCTCTAATTCAATGGTATGTTGTGTAAGTTTGGGATCAAAACCCTTAACATACTTATATTCCTATTGTCACTTGGATTTTCACCATTTGATGAGATATAAAAGATCTCATAATCCAAGTGGCACAATGGAATCACCTCTAGGCTTGTGGATTTCCTAAGGAATGAGGTGAATCTCTAGACAGGGCTAGCTCCCTTGATGTACCACTTTCGATTGCAACTACTAATTTTTTTTTTGGGGGGGGGGTTGAAAAGGGAGAAGGATAACTGAAATAAAATTAATATAAGGGAGGTAATACACTAGATAACATGATGACATCCAACCATATGCATGTTACACTTGAAATCAAAGGATAAATAAAAATTACATTTCTCCAATCTTCATCTTCTTACATCAATGTTACATTGTTAGGTTATGGATGAATGTGAAAATTCAGGACAAATAGGCAAGATAAATATGAGGGAAATATTGAATAGGATAACTCACTAAATTTTAGACATTTCCTAGAACACTTCACATGCCCTGCAAGAATAAAATTTCTAACTACAAATAGATGATAAAATGAAATAATATGCTAAGGAATCCATAGTCTTCACTTATGAAAAATCAAACATTAAAAATGAGTAAAATAAGAAAATTCATGGAGGAAGTAAAAATTAGTAGTATTATTTATCAAAAGGTATACATTTGATCAGGTCTTCACCATACTCAGGTGGAGCATCCAATACAATGCCAAAATGGCTAGTTCTTATAGAATATGAGAGAGAGGATAAGAGAGAAGTTGAAGGGTTACATGGACACTTGTAATTCTGATAAAACTAGTTAATTTTTCATGTGAATAGAGTATGAGATGAAACATGAAAATAAAATAAGTAAAAATGTCAATCCAAGTCATCAAACTCTTGCAAAGTGACATAAAACTCATTCTCTTGGCTCAGAATAACTGCCTGCATGATTAACCTTGTTTGAATGCCTTATAACTTATTAGTACCAGATATTATGATTTTAATTAAGGTTAAGGAAATAAAAAATTCCTCTCCATACATTATTTTTAGGCTTGGTAATATGGAATCACCTAGAAAGGAGCAATCATCATCTACTGTCTAGAAAATTTCTCTTCCATGCACCCTGTACACTTGTCATCAAATTTGGATTCATTTTCTCATGAAAATAAATGGGAGGAAGTTAATTAAACATATAAATACCCTCCATGTACTTATTATCACCAAGGAAACGTTAAAAATCCATTCACTTAAATTTTCCACACTTCTCTTTTGCTTGTCTACTAGGCTAGTTTTGGTTGGTTGAGTTAAAGCACCTAGTTTGGACACTTATAAGTTTTTAAAAGGCATGATAGTGATATGGGGTGTTAATTAAGTCTTAATATTTCCATCCATGTGATTTTCATCTCTTTAAAGCTCCTAAAACCTACAAAACACACAAAACATTGAAAAAAACCCTACTTTTTCCCCATCTATACAATTCCATACAAAAAAAACATGTGAGGGAGCCTAAGGGAGTCATATACAACCTAAAATTAACATTTTTGTCAAAATGGTCCATTATATTATATTTATAAGCTCATTTTCCCAATTGAGTCTCTGTAAGGGTTTTGGAAGGGTTTCTGAGCAAATTGACCTCTTAAGGTTGTTTCATAAAAACCTGACATTGGATTTGCAAAAAAATTCCATATATTTGTTGTTTAATACCCCTAATATCTTCCCTAAACTCCTCTAATTTCCATGTAAATCCCCATTGAATATGTGAGCATTTGAATGTGACCTATTTGAGTTTGTTTCTTCTATTCCTGCATGTTTGAATTCATTTTGGGCCAAAAATGGCCTTCCTAATGATTAACCTACTTCCAAATGGATTAAAAACATCTTATGTGGTAATAAAAACATTTTTCCATAGTTTTTAACCTATATATAATGATAGGAGTATGAATGACTCCTCATTTGGACACTAGGTCTTAATGTGCCTAGTATGCTTATTTGTAGGTTTTGAGCACAAATGACCCTCTTGATGTTTTTTCATACCTAAAAAGGATCAAAAAATTCCATATATACCTCATAGACATGATTAAATAATGTGTAAAACATGTATCATGCTATAAAATGAAGTGGTTCTCCTTTTGGCCCCTAGGCCTTAATCTTGCCTTTAGGCCTGAATGCACCTTTAAGGCTTTAGGCCATATTACTTAGATATATCCTTATTTTATTGGTATTTTATATTTATTTAGGTTTTATTCAACCTCTAAAACCTTTTTTAAAGTTAAAACTATCTTATATCCTCATCTTCTTACCCATCTCTCAAGATTTTTAAGTTTCATGCATTGGAAAAGTGCCCTTTATCTAAGATAAAATAGAGGGAACTTACCTTATTTACTCATAATAATTAAGATTTTTATGATATTTTTAAAATAATATACATGTTGTGTACCAAATTCTATCCCTTTTTTAGGTGTTTATACCCTCAAACCTCCTCAATTTTTAAGACATACCTCTTGGAGTGCAAACTATGTAGGGTTCCTAAAGTGGACTATATGTTAAAATATTGGAGTCATTTCTATACCTATTTTCACATGATAGGGTATTATATGGATTATATAATTTTTTTTTATATATATAAAATCCATTCATATTACTAGGATTTCACATATACCCCTCATACACCTTGGTCTCTCAAACTATGTGCCAAACCCTACCTGTGCTCTTTTGTGCATGGGATGAGCACCTGTAGGTGTTCTTATCTTGAATTTATATTTGTATAATTGAATAATAATTTAATAAATTATTCCATAATAATTTATAATTTTTTTAACCTAATGTTTGCTTCTATATACACTTCCAATGCGTTTACTCCTCAAAATTGATCATTGTCTAGTCATGACTGCACAGAGCTGTCGGTGTATACAAGGGTTCAAGAAGCCTATGTAGGTTTACTCACTTATTAATTTTTTTTTTTAAGTCATCATGGAATTATATAAGGTTTTCACATGATTTTATTATCAATCCAATTTACTATTTGTCCTTTAACTTTCACCTTTGGTCACACTTAAGCCCTCCACTGCCTGCAACTAAGACACCCCTACCTGTAGGATTTATTGGGATTTAACTAAGATGACTATGATATGTGTGGTCCTAAATTAAACACTTATTTGGTCACCAACAGGTATTTTAACTATAATCCAAATTATATTCGATTTGTATGGCTTAAGACACCATCAAATACCTTGACTGAGACACTAACCTTCTTCTCAGCTATAGGTGCTAATTCAAGGCTATGTACAGATTGTAGTTGGGTATGGGAGTCTAAAACACAATTTTAAATATAATTATGATTATATATTAGCCTATGGATGGTAATTTCCATTATTTTAATCCTATAACCATGGAATCCAAGTTTATTTTGTAACTTTTGGAGCTAAAGTCCATTTTGAGCTCTTTCTTGTTGATCTCACTGCCTTAATTTAGTGCATAAAATGTGATTTTGGGCTCCTCAAAAACCTATCATCCTCTAATAATATACCTCTTATACTTTTATAATTTATTTTAAATATTAAAAAATATAATATTAACATAATAATATGCATCAAATATCACTATAACCTTGCTACAAATTTTCCACCAAACTCTCAGGTTCTCTGTTCTACTAACTTAGGGGCAAAAAGGCCTAAAACACAATCATTGCACCTTGAACATGGTTATCAACTTGTTGATCAACCTATGAATATTAAAAAGGTATGTCAAGATGTTGATAACCTTATATTACCTTAATAAGGATCAAATGCTCACTCCAATACTTCAACTGGCCTTTTGACTTTCTGTCAAGACCACATGTAGGTGGCTATTGACTGTATATATGGACAATGAGTATGAAATAAAGAAAAATGTGGATGAAATTTCTTAAAAGAAATAAAAATAAAATTAAAAATTTCATATATATAATTTACACAAATTAAAACTTGAAACAATTTCCAATACTTCTCCTTCAATGTGAAAACCACTTGCACATGTGAATAGAGCAGGCATAGGTATCTTATGACTGTTTGATGTGGTCAAGACATGGGTGTTTGATCAAAACATGGATTTATGAGATGATAAATTATAAGGAGGTGACCCATAAGGCATTTAAACATGAAATATACCATTTCCTATTCATATGAATCCTCTGTATGTAATTCAAACCTATGCAAGTGGGGAATTGAATGAAACTGCTCATGGTGGTACCTTCTTGAAAATTGAGATATTGGAATTATTAAATAAACTTGAAATATGAAAATAATAATTAAAAACATTATAAGAGGAAACAAATATACTCTGGAACAAAATTTAGCAAGTGAATTATATGGATCTTCCCAAACAAGAGCAAAACCTACAGGGTACATAAATTAGTAGGTAGATTTGAAAGGTCAACTTCATGACAATGTTTAATGAAGCACAAGCCAAAAATTTTCAAAATAATTATATGTAAATTAATTTATATTATTTTAAAACAACCTCCCAATATCATTTTCCATGAAACTTTTTGAGCTGTCCATACCAAGCAAAAACCTGCAAGTCACTTTTATGTGTCTAGAAAGCCAAGAAAAGAGAAAAATGGTTTTGGACTCAAAATGACACTTCAATATAAAACCAAGAATGGTAATGAGCATGGGGAATCTTAATAGTCACATTTAAACCTTTTCCAAGTGGCACACTTCCCAAAGAGGTCATACAAGTGCCTTTTCCTTCTCCTTTCACTAGAAAACTATTATTTCTTCTATACAACTCACCACTTTTAGTTACCAACAATGAATTAAGAATTATAGGGACACATGTCACGTGAAATAACCTCTTTGGACCTTAAAATTTATAAATAAACATGTAAAAAGTATTAAATGCACATTTTTGACCCCTATAATAACCCAAAATGATAAATATACATAAAAACTAATTGACCAAGGCAAACATAACATAATTTTACATTAATTAACACATAATACACCCCATTACACTCATTTTACATCCAATATAGACCTATAAATTCAAATTTTTACCTATAGGTGCCCCAATTTGACTAAAAGTTAAATTTGGTCAAAAAATTGGTGACTCATAGGGGTAGTACCCCTGCTATACTAACTAGACTAGTAGCCTTATCAGTCCATTGGGATTAAGAGTCATATTAATCTTGAGATAAAAAAGGAAAAATTTGACCATTGACTATTGATCAAGACAAGACAACTAAATACAAGCTCAAGCACACAAAGTAATAGACACACACTACAAAGAAATCAAACACACACACACATGTGCTCAAGGCACTTAGGGGAATATAAAAAACAACTATTATATACAACTAAAATTAAATCATACCTCCATTTATAGGATCAAATGGAAAGTTTCTTGAGTCCCCTTTTGTATGAGATGGGTGAGGGTGCCAAGCATGTTTCTCTTTAGATTGAACACTTAATGGACCAGACCTATTCCTTGGCACTTCACATGACTTATTCTAAAGCAGATCATATTAAAATAGGACTCCAATTTATACATATTATTCTTGAACTTGTACACATGCTTCATGTTGTTAACCACTCTCTTTCTCATGATCAATCTTCATCTTATTTGTAGGCATGGTCTCAAAAGGAATGATCTCTTGTTATTTGAAAGATTGAGGCCAATAGAGATTTTTCTTAACCTCCAAAGGTTGATGTGATTTTTTTAATTTATTACATATGAAATATTAGACAATTCCATCTTTCTCATATATGATATCTTAAATAATGTCATCTTTCTTACCATCACTTGTAACCAACTCTAAAGGAGTTATAGACCCCATGAGAGATTCAAAATCTTTGCAAGAGTCCTCAAATCTCTGCCACAAGTCATCATATTCACTTTGATTATCATCATGAATGGGAAAAACAAGAAAATATTCTTCAAATTCTTATTTAGATTCCAATAGGACCTCTTCCAATATTTCTTCTTTAACACAAGGAGTGTATTCTTCATCATCAACCAAACAAGGAGATTCAACATATGAGCTCACCTCTTCTTCAACACTTATGACCTCTTGAGGGTTTTAAAATTTTACCTTAGGTGTCATAATATTATCTTGTTGGTCAAAGGATGCAAAATCTTCAAATTCATTCTTGGTGATGCCAAGACTAGGCATCTTGAAATCTGGTAACCTAGCCCAATAAGGCTGCCAATGAGTTTCAATTTACTCTAGGAAAAGTTCTAAATTTTACTCAACCAATTGATATTATTTAGGTTCCCACACCATATGTAAATCAAGGCAAAGGGTGATGGAATGAGAAAAAAAATAACTAGTTGGTGGAGGTGGAAAATAGGGTTCAAAATCAGATTGAGAATGCAAAGTTGGGAATTCAATTAGAAGCTCTTGAGGAAGGGGAGGTAGACCTTGGGATAAAACATCTTGATATTCTTCCCTCCATTTGATAACCAACTCATTCACATCTGATTTATATTGAGGACTCTCTTGAGGAAGGGTGGATGGGGTGTGTTTAGGCATAGGATCTTATTTTGGGTTTGAACCTTCCATCACACCTTGCTTTAGCAACCTCATCTTTGACTCTAACTCCTCAATTTGCTTGGATATGTTTTCTTGGAAAATTTTCTTTTGAATTTCATAGGAACCATCCTATTCATAATGAATACATGAGGGCTAACATGGGACACAAGAAACTTCTTGAGGAAAAGTAGGAGGAACTTGCAAAGGATCAACTTCATTCACCGTTTCACACTCCTTATCGATCAAACTTTCATCCCCTTTATTTCCCCATGACTCCACTATATTACTCCATCTTAGGATATTAGGATTATAATTATTTTCTTGAGGAATATTGTTATTATTTTGTCTAGGATCAAGATCCTCAATTTCACATTCTTTGTCAAGACTTTTCTCCTCTTTCTTTCCCCATGACTCCACTATCTTGCTCCAACTTAGGACATTGAAATTATGAGTCTCTTTTTGAGGTGATGGGGATGAAATGTGAGAGGGAAATGAAGGATTTAAATATAATTCCTTTGATAAAAACATGGATTACTAAATATGCATATTATCTAGCTTAATTTGCCTATCAATATTAGCTTCAAACACAAGATTTCTTCTTTCAACTCTTTCCTCTAACTGATTGGGAAAAGAATGACTTTGATAGGGTTAATTTGGACCATGAGTATACATCATGTATGGATATTAGGAAACTTTTGGAGGTGGATATGATTACTGATAGGTATGGTGAGGTTTCCTTTCATGATCTCATAGCCTATCCTCTAAGGAAGAAACTAGACCACTCACATCAAACATCTCACTTATGAGCCTTTGCCAATTGGCTCTCTCAATAGGTACACACTCTATTTTGACCAAATATAATGATTTTGTAACCTTATGAATTACATTATTAGGAACCTATTTATCACATACCCTTTGAGGATTAAGATCTAACATATATCTCTCATAGCCTAAGAGTGTCTTTTTTAAGGTGGAAATGAGTTGGCTTGAGAAGTGGCTCGGTTGACTAGGATCAAGACATGGAGAAGGCTGATTGTAGGACTAATATAATTAATTAATGGGATGAAAAGGATAATATTGGGGTTGATGAAGGTCATATTGAGTCTAGTAAGGATCATTACAAGATTGACCAAGGACTTGTTCATAGTGATAGGGAATGGTACAAGCTTGAAATGTCTCACCAACTTGTAGAGAACAAAAATCAACACCAAATTCAGCCATGTAACCTCATTGAAATTAATAAAACAAATAAATACATTTTTAAAAATATTTAAAGGATAAACTAGGCTGCTTGACCAGATTATATATCTTTGGAGTTGCCATTGATCCTTGAATAGATGCCTCCAAATGCTGAATGTTGAGAGATAACATCAAAAATATCTCAGCTTCTTAGACCAAGAGTCCCATTAGGAATGATAGAAACTATTTTAACTTAGATTTATACCCTTTTAGGATATGTAAAATATCTCCTCGTCCAAGTGGCACAATGGAATCACCTCTAGGCTTGTGGGTTGCCTAAGGAATGAGGTGAATCTCTAGATAGGGCTAGCTTCATTGATGTACCACTTTAGATTGCAAGTACTACTAAAATTGGGGGTTGAAAATGGAGAAGGATAACTAAAATAAAACTAATATAAGGGATTTGATACACAAAATAACATTATGACATCCAACCATATACATGTTACACTTGAAATCAAAGGACAAACTAAAAATACACTTCTCCAATCTTCATCTTCTTACATCAATGTTACATTATGAGGTTATGGATGAGTGTGAAAAGATAGGAGGAATATAAAAGATGAATATGAGGTAAATAATGAATATTATAACTCAATAAATCTTATAAATTTCCTATAACACTTCACATGCCCTGCAAGAATAAGATTTCCAACTGCAAATATATGATAGAATGAAATAACATGCTAAGGAATCCATAGTCTTCACTTATGAAAAAAAAAAAATTCAAAATGATAAAACTAAGAATATTAATGGAAGAGGTAAAAATGAGTATTATTATTGATCAAAATGTATACATTTGAGCAGGGCTTCACCATACTTAGGTGGAGCATCCAATACAATACCAAAATGGCTAGTTTTTACAGAACTTGAGAGAGAGAGAGAGGAGAAGAGAGAAGTCAAAGGGTCATAAGGACAGTTTTAAATGTGATAAAATAAGTTAATTTTTCATTTGAATATGGTATGGTATGAACCATATAAGGCCAATAAGTACAAATGTCAATCCAAGTCATCAAACTCTTACAAAGTGGCATAAAATTCCTCTTGGCTCATAAAACTTGCCTACATGATTATCCCTATTTGAATGCCTTATAACTGATTGATACCAGGAATTATGATTTGAATTAAGGTTAAGGACATAAAAAATTCTTTTGCATTTGTTATAGGCTTGGTCATCTGAAATCACTTGGAAAGGAGCAATCATAGTCTGTTGTCTAGAAAACTACTCTTCCATGCACCCTACACACTTGTCATCAAATTTGGATTCATTTTCTCATGAAAATGTATGGGAGGAAATTAATTACACATTTAAATACCCTTAATTTCCTTATAATCACCAAGGACACCTTAAAAATCCATTCACCTGAAGTTTTCACACTTATCCATAGCTTGTCTACTCGGCTAGTTTTGACTGGCTGAATTGAAGCACCTAGTTTGAACACTTATAAATTTTTAAAGGTAATGGGAGTGATATGGTGATTTATATTAAGTATTAATATTTCCATCCATGTTATTTTTATCTCTTGAAACCTCATAAAACTTGAAAAACACACAAAATAGTGAGAAAAACCATGTTTTTGCCCCCATCAATACAAGTTCATATAGAAAAAAAGAATTTGAGGGAGATTTAAGGAGTAATATACAAAATAAAATCAATATTATAGTAAAAATACTCCATTAGATTATTTTTCTAAGATTGTTTTCCTAATCAGGTCTTTACAAGGGTTTTGGAAGGGTTTCTAAGCAGTTTGACCTCTTAAGGTTGTTTCATGAAAAATTGACGTTGGAGTTGAAAAAAATTACAAAAATTGGTTTTTTAAGACCCCTCCTAGATTACTTAAACTCCTTTGGTTTCCTTAAAAATCCCCATTGAATATGTGAGCATTTGAATGTGACCTATTTGAGCTTGTTTCTTCCATTCCTACATGTCTAAATTAATTTTTGGCCAAAAATGGCCTTTATTGATGATTAACCTAATTACCAATGGATTAAAAAAATATTAATTGGTACCAAAATTATGTTTCCATATGTTATAAGATATATCTAATTATAGGAGTATGATTGACTCCTCATTTGGACACTATGTCTTAATGTGCCTAGTATGCTTGTCTACAAGTTTAGAGCAAAAATGAACCTCTTGATGTTTTTTCCTACCTTAAAATGCTAAAAAAATTACATAGTGACATAATAAACATTATAAAATAAATTGGAAATCATGTATCATGCTATAAAATGAAGTGGTTCTCCTTTTGGCCTCTGGGCCTTAATCTTGCCTTTAGGCCTAACTGCACCCCTGAGGGTTTAGGCCATATTTATCAGATATATCCTTATATTATTGGTATTTTATATATTATTAGGTTTTATTAAACCTAAAAAACTTTTTTTAAAGTTCCAATTAGCAACTATATTCATCTTCTTACCCATCTCTCAAGATTTGTACGTTTCATGCATGGGGAAAGTTCTCTTTGTTTGAGAAAAAATAGAGGGAACTTCACCTATTTTATCATAATAATTGAGTGTTTTAGGATCTTAATTAACTAATATAAATGTTTTGTACCAAATTTTATCCCTTTTTCAGGTTTTTATACCCTCAAACCTCCTCAATTTCCAAGATAGACCTCTTGGAGTGCAAACTGTGCAAGGTTCCTAAAGTGGACTGTATGTTGCAATATTGGAGTCCTTTATCTACCTATTTTCACATGATAGGGTATTATATTGATTATAATTTTTTTATATATATCTAAAATCCATTAATATTACTAGGCTTTCATCTATACCCCTCATACACCTTGAGCTCTCAATTTGTGTGCTAAACCCTGACTGTGCTCTTTTGTGCATGGGATGGGTGCCTATAGGTGTTGTTATATTGAATTTACCTTTGGATAATTTAATAATACTTTAATAAATTATTAAATATTCATTTATTATTTTTTTGGCCCATTATTTACTTTTATATACACTGCCAATGCTTTTACTCCTCAAAATTGCTCATTGTCTAGTTATGATTGCACACAGCTGTAGGTGTATATAGGGGTTAAAGAAGCCTATGTAGGTTTAATAACATATTAAAAAGTTTTTTTAAGTAATAATTTAATTGAATAATGTGGTCACATTATTTTATTATCAATCTAGTCTCCCATTTTGACTTAAACTTACACCTTTGGTCACACTTAAGCCCTCCACTGCCTGCAATTGAGACACCCCTGCCTATAGGATTTATTGGGCTTACAATAAGATGAATATGATATGTGTGGTCCCCAATTGAAAAATTATTTCTTAAAAAATACATATTTTCACTAGAATTCACCTTATATTCAATTTTGATGGCTTAAGACACCATCAAATACCTTGACTGAGACACTAACCTTCTTCCTAGCTATAGGTGGGTATGGGAGTCTAGAAAACAACTTTCCATCTCCTTATGATGATATCTTATCCTATGGAGGTCCTTTCCACTATTTTAATCCTCTAACCATAGAATCCAAGTATAGTTTGTAACTTTTGGAGCTAAAGTCCACTTTGAGCTCTTTCTTGTAGATCTCACTTAGTTTAGTGCATAAAATGTGATTTTGGGCTCCTCAAAAACCTATCCTCCTCTAATCCTCTACCTATTAGACTTTGATAAGTTATTTTCCCTATTATGTTCTATAGTATTATCATAATATTATATATCAAATATCACTATAACCTTGTTATAAAGTTTCCACAAAACTCTGAGGTTCTCCATTTTGCTAATTTAGGGACAAAAAGGCCTAAAACATTGTGATTACACCTTGAACATGGTTCTCAATTTGTTGATCAACATATCAATCTTAAAAAGGTTTTTAAAATTTTTTCTAACCTTCTATGACCTTAAGAAGGCTCAAATTCTCACTCCAATACTTCAACATGGCCTTTTGACTTTTTGTCAAGACCACCTGTAGGTGATTATTGATTGTATATATGGATAGTGAGTATGAAATCAGGTAAAATGTGGATGAAAGGTCTTTAAAAAAACTCAAAATCAAATTAATATTTTCAAATACACAATTTACACCAAGGAAAACTTGAAATAAGTCCCAATACTTCTTCTTCAATGTGAAAACCACTTGCACATGTGAATAGAGTAGGCAAAGGTATCTTTTGATTGTTTGATATGGTCAAGACATGGGTGTTTGATCAAAACATGGAGTTATGAGACAATAAATTATAAGGAGGTGACCCCCATGGAATTTCAACATGAAAGACACCATTTCCTATTAATATGAAGCCTTTATATGTAATTGAAACCTCTGCAAGTGGGGAAATGACTAAAAATGCTTATGGTGGTACCTTCTTGTAAAGTGAGTTATTGGAATTATAAAATAAAATTTAAATATGAAACTAATCATGAAAACCATTAGAGGAGAAAAAAAATATGCTCTAGAACCAAATTCAACAAGTGAGTTGTATGTACCTTCCCAAACAAGAGCAAAACCTATAGGGTACATAGATTAGCAGGCAAATTTAAAAGGTCAACTTCATGAGGATGGTTCATGAAGTAAAATCCACCATTTTTAAAAATAATAATTATTAAATTAAGGTATCTAAGTTTAAAACAACCTCCCAAATTCATTTTCCATGAAACTTCTTGAGCTGTCCATACCAAGCAAAAACATGCAAACCACTTTTATGTGTCTAGAAAGATAAGAAAGGAGAAGAATAGTTTTGGATTGAAAATGGCACTTAAAGATAAAAAAATCATGGTACTAAGTATATGGAAGATTAATAGTCACATTCAAACCTGTTCCAAGTGGTACACTTCACAAGGAGGCTATACAAGTGCCATTTTCTTCTCATTTCATAAGAAAATTGCCTTTTCTTCTAAACAACCTACCAATTTTTAGTTACCAACATTGGATTAAGACTTATAAGGACACATGTCATGTGAAATCACCTATTTATACATTTAAAATTCCCAATAAACCCATAGAAAGCATTAAATTAACCTTTTTGACCCCTAAAATGAACCAAAATGATAAATGGACATAACAAATAATTGACCAAGGCCTATATAACATCATTTGACATTAATTAACATGGAATACACTGAATAAAACTCATATTTAATCCCTTATATAACTATAAATTCATGTTTTTACCTATAGGTTCCCTAATTTTACTAAAAAGTCAAATTTGGTCAACAATTCCCATGCAAATACATTAGAGAACACTTAGCATAAAGTAACAAATGCAACTCTCTCTTTTGATGTGTTAATATTCCCTAACTTCAAAAATTTATCTTTGAATATCTCTATCTTTTCATAATGTTCCTCTTTGGCTGAGAGACATGCCTTTATTTTTCTCACTTGGTCATCTTCATTAAAGACAATTTCCAATGTCACAAGCCCCTTATGTAGCTTGTTAAATCTCAGTTTCACTATCTAATCATCATACTAATGTTGGAATTTGTTTTGATTATTATGGCAGAATTTTTCCTCCTATATTAAAAAACATATAATTTTGTCATCATTGTCAAACACCTACCAACTCACCTCATTATTAGGTACAACTGGCCTGCATATGACCTTGATCTTGTCTTGACTTTAGTTACCTTTGACTCCTTATACAACCTCATACTGAGCTCTAATGGATACAAGCCTATCTAAATTTTGATTTGCCTCTCTTGGTATGGATTGTATATTTAATTCTAAGAATTTCTCTATTAATCCCATACATGATGCTTGTAATATTTCAAATGATGGTTCTTGATTGCACTTATGCCTCTCACTTGTTGCACAACAAGCTCACTATCACCTTTGACTTGAAGAAGTTTTTCACCTCTTCTTATTTATTCTTGTAAACCATGTAAAAGGGCTTCATATTCAGCTATGTTTGAAGTTTAATTGAATTGAAATCTTGTAGTTGAATAGTACTTTTGATATGAGGGTGAAATTAGCATGGTTCTAGCTCCACTACCATTCTTTAACCCTGCGACATCAAAGAATAATGTCCATAGACCATCTTCCTCTTGAGTGGTGTTAGTTAAGCAAGGTATAGCAGCACCCTCCTCCTACATATAATACACCCCTACTCTTGCTTCCTCAATATTAGTGTAGAGATGAAATCCATGATTGTTAGTTGCCCATTCATCCAAGTACAAATCTGAAATGACTTCAAGATGATCATGAGGCTCTTGTTCACTAACATTTTCATCCTCTTCAATTATGGTACAATTGACATTTGCAAAGTTAGGCATATAAGGCTCTAAATGGAACCTAGAGATGGGTTTTCACCTAACAATGACCCTAGTCCCATATCTAGTCTTGAAAACCATGTATGACCAGTCAGAAGATAAATAACCCCCAATTTTTGTAGTAAAGTCCCTAGATAGGCATAGGGAAAAATATGGGGGTAGGTCTACAACCATTACATCTTAAGTGATGACACAATTTGGGCAAGCTACCAATGTAATCTTAAGATATTTCAATATACCTACTATTTTAGTGGGGGAACCATCCAATTGGAGAACACTTTTTTCATTAAGCACATACTTAAGATCAAGATTATTTGTTATGGCTTTAGGCATAATTGAGGTTGAAGCTCTTGAATCTATCACACAATTGTGCACTAAATAGTCCCTTGTGATGATTGACAAATATAATTGATGGGGTTTGACAACTTTAGGGGAATGAATAACATTATGAGCTTGATCTTGACTAGGAGCTTGAATATAAACTTGAATTTGAATGGGATAATTACTATTTGTATAAATTATGTTCACCTTATTAGCTAACTCATTCACATGAGAAGGCTTGGAGATCTCTTGTTGAATAATCTATTTCTATCCTAGAATAGATAGAGCATCATATATAGACATAGTGACATTATCCTTTTTCATATGATCTATAATATTGAAAGGAAGACTAGTACCTTTGGATTGCACCTTGAAAGTAGAAGTATCACTTGGCACTTGAGTGACATGAGGAACAAAATGAGACTTCTATTATTGTCTATGATGTTAAGGTATTTGTTAAGTTGAAAGATCTTTAGAAATTATATTTGAAGTGGTAGGCTATTAAATGACTTTGGAGGTTTTGAAGAAGCTTTAGGCTACCCCAAATTGTCATCCAACATCCTATTCTTAAACCTTATATGAGATGCAATTGCTTCATCTACCCTTTGTGTAGTCTACCCCATGTTTGATGCTAAATGATCAAACATAAGGTATCAGATGGTGCCTTACCCATGCCATCTTTTTATTAAATTTGAGATTCTGATGATGTCATGGTAGGCATACTATCTTGGTTCATTGGAGGGCCTTGTGGTGGAGGAGGCATTGTGTCATGGCCTTGGAATGAAGGAGCATGCTACCAACTAGGATCATGATACATTTCTCCACTTATATCCATTACCATCTCATTGGACTTCCCTCCTAGTTTCCATTGACCCTCTTGTGTAAGGTTATTTTGTGTGGGGACCATTACTCCTGAGCTACTTGCAGCTGTGGGGTTATAACTATTATAAGATCTAACTTGAGTAATTTGGATTTGGGACTGATAATTTGATGAATAAGGGGGTATATTTTAGGATTGATTAGGATATTGGGATTAGAAGGGACCTTGATATGGACTATATGAAGTCTGTTGCTATCTCTCTAGAGCCACTAGCTTGATGTTTTATATCTTTAACATGATCTCAATCCTTGCAAATTTATCCACTTGACTATCATTAGGTCATACTTGATTATTTGGAGTTGGAAATGGAGAAATGGTATGTGGGGTTAGATAAATATTAGGAAAAAATGGCATGAGAGGTCTTGGAATGAGTTTCCCTTCTTGTATAAAATAGTTTTCTACCCTTATAGATATTTCATAAGCCCCAAGTAGAGTTGTCCTACCCATAGATTGGATCATGACTGCAATGTCTAATTCAATGTTCTCAAATATTAAACAAAACATAATTGGGTATGGGTTCAATAATGATAGGGATCATATCCAAAGTATTTTGGAATCTATAGTTGAAATTAATCATGGATTCTTGGGATACCCTCTTGATTCAGGTGAGTTATTCGACAAGTGACACATTGTCACTTCTATCCTCGAAATGTTTACATAGGCACTCACCAAACTCAAGCCAAGTATTGATTAAGGTAGGATATAGAATCCTATACCATTTCATGGCTTTACCTCTCAAGGATGTGGCTAGTAGTCTTATGGCTACATTCTCTTGTATAATGTTATGCATTGAGCAAAGGTTTGCAATTTCAGTTATGTGCTCTATAGGGGTGGTAGAGTTTTCTCCTATAAAATATGGTAGACTCTTTAAAGAGGCAATAGGAATATCATCATATTTCTAAAGGTTAAGAGGGATTACACCATTTAAGGGTATAAAATCTTGCATTTTAGGCCTTACCATTTGCATAGTGGGGGTTACACTACTTAAAATAATAGTATGACTAGAAGATGAATATTTATTTTGGGGATAGGGACTTGTAAAATTGAATCTTGATATTTTATATGAAGTAAAAGGTATCTTAATGAATTTAAATGGAATACCTTTACCAACTGAACTTCTTGTAACCTTCGACATGAGAGGTGATGTCTAGATGATGCTATGGACCCTACAACTTGGAAAATCTTTAGTTTCTATTGATGGTGGATGTCTCCCTCTGCTAAAAATACTTATTCTCAACTCTAAACTCTGGTCATGCCAAAGATAATGGGTCTTAATAGGCATGCCAGAAACTATTGAAGGTTATAGGTTACACCCTTGCTAAAAGTAGAAGTGTTCAAATCCTACTCTCAAACCTAGTCCAACATGGGAATGACCTTAGGTTGTGGGTTACCTAACGCTAGGTCAGACCTATAGGGTTTTTAATGAGGCTAGCTCCTCAGATATGAAAATTTAAATATCTATTCTTAAAACTTAATCTATTGGGATGAAAAGGGGAGAAAGTACTTGAATGAAAACCTAATTCAAGTGTGGTGATGCACCAAATGTTCAATGATCCACTCTAAACTTGGACACTTCCATGACTATTAATGAATCCAATGGAGACAAGGATTGATTAGATTATATGATAGGGTTCTAAACATGAGTATTTTTTATGAAGGTTGAAAAGATACTTGAAACTTGAAGGATAGAAAGAGATAGGTCTAAGTAAGATACTCTGGACTTATGACACTTCAATAGAAACCTCACTAGCTAACACTTCACATAACTTGTAAGAAACTAATAGCCTTAAAGCAAGGTATATAAAGGACCTATAAATGATGAATAGATAATATAAATTCTATACACTTAGCATTAAAATAGAATCTAAAAATGTCTCATATTGCTTCAAAAAAGGTTTTACAAAGTGATTTCAGTAGAGGTTTATTATACCCAGCTGAGGGATGCAAATCAAGAGTTCAAAGCTAGTATTTATAGGAAGAAAAAAAATAAGAGAGAGAAATTGGCATTGATGGGGTCATTAATGAGCCCAATCCCAGTAAAAAAACTACCACCATAATCTTTCTTGAGCCTTCCCCTACATTAATGTCACTATATCTTTCTTTGGCGTGATGGAGAATGTGAAGATCAAGATAAGTTGCAGGAAGCAATCCCCACTACTGCATGAATCTTTCTAGAGCTCCTCAATGTTCCTTCTAACATTCCTTATGAAGTCATCATTACACCATTGCTTCTAAATCTTGAATATATATGTATTATGGATGAAAATGAATCACCCTATTAGTTTTAATATAATCATGATTTTATTGGAGACCTGTAGGCTAGGGATTTTGATTATAAGATGTAAAACCTACGTTTGAAAGATATCAAGAGGTTTGTAAAGATTTAATGGTGTTATATGGATTTATAATTTCTACTCCTAGTGAATTAGATCATTTTTGATCTTGAATTTACTCATTTTACCTACCTTAGGTGGTGAAATCTTTTATCCAATGCATTTGCCCTCATTGCATCTCTTTGAAACATTTTATCTAGTTTGATCTCAACCTCATATTCAACATCTATCAAAGTAATTTAGCTTTTTAATTTTACTTTTAGTCATTAATATTAATATGATCCTTCGATATTATATCACCTTCAACCTTCATCATTGGTCATTGATCTTTGATCCTCATTAGATGAGCACCGTTGGATCCTTATGTACAAAAGGATGCGAGCCATAGATCTTCTTACAATTTAATATAGTTGAGATGATTATCACCTATGCATCATTTTTATTCAATATTTATTGACCCTTTGACCCATCACTTGCCGTTGATCCACCTTTGCATGATGAAATGTGCATCATTGATCTGTTTGGGCCCACATGTTCTATCTTTGCTTGTGCACCATTAGATCTACTACAAGTTCATGAGATCATGCCACTTGGTAGTTTAATGTTCATTCTTAGATATGTTAACCTTTTGAATTGATTCTCATCATTGATATTCAATGTATAATTAAATGAACTATGTTGGATCCTCCAGACCCATTGACACTGTCAGATTGTTACTCACCATTAGATCTTAGTTTGATCAAATGTCGATCATTGATCTTGGGACATTTGAGTTCAAATAGATATTTTCATAAGCTTGAGATTAATGTCTACATGCCCATACCAAACTATTTGTTCAACTTTAAATGCTTGTAACTTGAGATAACAAACTCATCAAGTCACAAAATTTACAAATCATGATCTAGGCATGAATAAATTCATGTCCATACAATATTTTGGCCTGAGAGGCTCTCCAAGTGTATTTATTAAATGTTTAATTATATTGAACCATTTATTTATTCATGATGTGATGATGATGGTGTGGCTCTTCTATGCTTTTTTAATAACTATCAAGGCTCAAAATGATTATTTGAGACCTATGAAAACTCATTCCACGATCCTAATTGCATTGATCACCATGAGAACCCACTTCCTCAAAATTCGACAAACTACACTTTAAGTTTACTTAAAGTGTTTAAAAATATGTTTAATATACATGTGATTATTGGACCACTCATTCCTTCTATAACTCTGCTCATCTGTTCAAACCATTTTTAGGTAAGACCCTTATGTGGGCCAAATTTGGCCAATAGGAATTACGCATTAATGAATTGTTTGCTATAGTATGGTGTTGTCATTCTAAGTGATTTATATTAAATAAAGGAGACAAATTTATTATTTCATAAATTTCTTATAATTATTACTTTCAATACATATTTACCCTAAAATAAAATACCAAAAATTAATTAAAATAAATCATATAAATAAAAAGTGTCCAATTTTCATTATAATTATAAGGGATTGATATACTAAGGGATTAATGATTATCTTCATAAAATATAAAATATTAGGAATTATGATCATCCAAGTCATGTAAAAGGTGATAATATTCATATAAAAATTAATATACTAAATCATCATCTTAACAATCATTCTTAAGATTAATGTCTTGTACACAGTGTATTTTCATCTAATTTTTGCTTTTTCTTAAGTGTGAAAAGAAGAAACTAGTTAAGAAGGGTGTGTAGAATAATACCTATTGAATATGCACATGTTGAATCTAAACTTTGTGATAACTCATCTTTTTCTAGGGAATAATGACTTGCAATAAGAAAGCACTACCACGAAAACTTGTTGGTTAGACAAGTAGTTGGGTGGATTGCCTAGCATGAGTTAGATCCTATAAGCAAAAGCTTTCTAGGAGGATGTCAATCCACCTAATTTTAACACTTAAGTTTTTGAATAAAAAGGAAATATACTTGAATTTTTTTAAAAAAAAACTAAAATTAAAAACAAGTAAATAACAACAAATAACTGAATTAAGACAAGAAAGTTAAGTGCTTTTAAAATAATGACTAAATAAAGCAACTAATGCTGAAAATTAGTCAAAGTAAGGTTATGGTTTTGGTTTGGAAACTTAACAAGGGATTAAAGAAAGGTGGTTTGGTTAGTTTATAATTATTTAAGGTAATGAAAAGGTAAAGGTTCAAATGGGATAAATGGGTAATTGGTTGATGAGGTAAGAAGGTAAGTAGTTAAGATGGAAAAAGGGGAAGATGATAAGGAGGGTAAAAGTGGCAAAGAAGTGAATGGATAAAAGATGGCAAGGGAGAAAATAGATTGAGATAATTTAATTACAAAGGGATAAAATGGATAAGTTAGGATGAAGAGATTAAAAACCAAGGGATGATAAAATGAAATTGAAGAAACAAAATCAAATGTTACCTTCCAAGCTTGAAGAAGAATGTTTTTTTTGTTGATGATGTTGTTGAAGATGTCTTGAGGCAATTTTGGTAGAGCTTTGATACTTTGAATTATTTTCCTCTAAGATGTGGATGACCTCCAAAATGATGAATTCCTTCAAATAACTACAACAAGATGTTAATAACCAAATAATAACTTTCCACTTAACCTTAGGTGAAGGGGAGGGGGGTGTTTATAGCATTTATTGTCAATAATCATGTCAAAAGAGGGAATAATAGAAGTATGATGCCATTTCCCATGTGGTGCATGAATGAGTCAAAATATTAGGGTGGTGAGATTCCCACCTTGATCATAAGTCTCCCATTTGGGTTGGTTTGTCTCCCACCTTGCCCATGAGTCCAATTTTGAATGGGATTCATGTACATGGGTCTAAATGAGGCCAAAAGACTTTTCACCACCCTTTCTTGTCTTCATCCAAGAACTTAAAGGGATTCCCCAAGAAATATGGTGCCATTTTCCATGTGAGTGCATAAATGATTCAAAATATGATGGTGGTAGGATTCCCACATTAATCATGGGTCTCCCATTTGGGTTGGTATGTTTTACACCTTGCACATGAGTCCAATTTTGAATGGGAATCATGCACATGGGCCTAAATGAGGATAAAATAATTTTCACCACCCTTTCTTATCTTCATCCAAGAAATTAAAGAGATTACCCACAAAATGTGGCACCATTCTCCATATGGGTGCATGAATGAGTCAAAAGATGAGGGTGGTGAGATTCCCACCTTGATCATGGGTCTCCCATTTGGGTTAAAAAGTCAAAAATGGGTGGATATAGTGCCCTTTATCTTTCCCAAAGCACTAAAGAGGTGGGTATCCCATTTTTAAGGCTAATTTCATGTGTGAAGATAAAATATATGTTTAATGATGACCCCTTAAGGGGAAATTTGCCATATTTCAAGGGGGACCCTTGTGATGCTTAAATGAGGTCATTAAACACCTTGGGAAAGGGTCCCAAGTGGGGTATGATGTCTCACATCAAACCACCTCACTTATAAGCCATGTCACTTGCCATGTTACTTACCATATCACCTCCCAAATGACCTTCCATGTCACTTTCCATTTCACATACCATGTCACTTGCCATGTCACTTACCATGTCATCATGAATAGTGATAATGGGTCCCACAATGAATAGTGATCATGAATAATAATTTCAAATAGTATTTTTGAATAGTAATATGTGAATAGAACAATAATGATTTAGTTAAGTTAAGAAGTTTTGGTTAAGGTTTAAGAAGGTTTAGGGGGTCTTGAGGCATTTAGTCATCAAAGATTGTAAGTGTGCAGTTTTTTAGTGTTTACATTTTACCCCTTTTTGTTATGCAGCTTTGAATTAATAAGATATAAAATTAAAATGAATCACTTGGTTAAAGGTTAGGGTACCCTGATTATGGGAGGATGTTTTCCCCCCTCAAACTAAGAGTTGATGAGGAAAGGTTGAATCAAGTGCAGGTTTGATAAGTAGTTGGTGGGGAGGCACTAGGTGGTGCCACAAGGTAGTTGGGCATGTGAAATGCCAATGGGTTCATAAAATATGACTAAGCATGATAGTCAAGATTACATAGAGACTAAAGATACCAATGTTGATAAAAATAAGGATAGGTTCTAGATGGATATATGATAGAGTAATCAGACTATAATGTTAGTCATAGTTGATCAGATTAAGCTTATCAAGTCATCTAGACAAGGTCAGTGTTATTTATAGGTATCTAGGGTAGGAAGTGATCCTATAGAACAATAAAAATGGTCTGGTTACACATGAGGTGGGGTGTAAAAAGTATAGCATGACAAGCATAGTCAATACAGTCAAAAGGACCAAGGCAATGTTATTGTAAAACATGCAAAGAGGTCAGGTCAAAAATGGCCAATGTCCAGATAGACATAGGTAAGTGGGTTTATTTGTTGGAATGGGGTGGTCGAGCAAACTCCATATGCACTAGGAAGGTGGATGCTACCTACATAGTTCCATGAACATAATGTCCAAAATGAACTTCAGGCCTAATGTAGTTATTCTAAGGTGGGGAGTGTTGGTTAACTTGGTTTCCCTAATTTGATGTATCATGTAGTTAGGTTTGGTTGAAGAATGTTGGAGAAAGGGAAGCTTCAAAGGGTGGAAAAGATGGCTATCAAATAGTTTTCTAATTGGTTTAGTAGAAATAGTGGATGAGATTACCTAGGATATAATTAGATGATTGCTTTAACTATGCAAAAGGAATTTGAAGCCATGGATAAGTCGGTTCAAACATGTAATTTAGGCCACCATTTTAAATAAAAAAGGAGAAATGTGCTTTACTAGGCTTTAAAAAATCTAGCACTACTTGAATTGCCACAATGATCGATGGGTTCTTTCATCACCATCCAAATAAGATAACATTGTGCACACTCCACAATAATGTCATTACGAGGCAATGGAATGGTATTATTCAACAATTTAGGGAAGAAAAGTAGTAAAGTGGGTAAATGAGAAGTGGCAAAGATTAACCCTTGACCCTTGAGCCAATAGGGCCTCAAAATAAGTAAGCATTAAGTTTTGAGGGAATTTAAAGAAAGACTCTGAGGGGTTTTAGAATATAAAGTGAGACAAATAATAATATTATTAATTAAATGAGAGATTAGGATGAAATAAGATGGAAAATAAATGGTATAAATGGAAAACCAAGAGGGAAAACAAAAGAAGAATGTATGAAGATAGATGGATTTGGGAGTTGAAAAAGAAGGTGGGAAAAATAGGTTTAAAATAGACTAAGGAGAAAATAGTTTTATAGAAGAGGTAACTCCTATAAAAGGTTACTGGGTGAAATGAAATTAAGTGGTAGGGATATTACAGTGCAAAGGAGGATGTAGGTTAGGTAGGGAATATCAAGGGAAATTATTGGTTGGGAGGTAGGTCATGTGAGAGGGTATAACTAGCATCCACATGTGGGTACCCCAAATATTCCATTTGAAGGTGGGTTTAGTTTTGATTCTAACATCTCTGAAGTTTAGAGTAAAAGGGGTTTGAAATAGGCAAGATTAGAGGGGGTGGGGAAGGAATGTTCATTTCAATGGCTTAGCAGAGATCATGCTCGCTTGTTGGTCATATGAGCCTATGGGCTTGGCCAATTGTGTTATAGAGTTATAGTATTAGTATATATCTCATAGTAAACCAAAATTGAATGGAAGACATACATGTCCATATCATGATGTATGTTGTGATCATATAAGCTCAAAATGGGTAGAGGGTTTAAAAGGGAAAAAAGTGATAGGTAAGGTGAAGGGAGTAGCTAGAGATGGAAAAAAAGAGGATTGAGGCTCAACATGCAAAGGCATTAAAGGAATAAAGGGATGCACTTGAAGTAACAAAACTAACCAAATTTTGTGCATTAAAGCAAGGGCATGGAAGATATGAGGAATTAGACAAGGAGATGTACATAAAAGTTATACAACTAGTAACCACACTCTAATGAGTGAGAAGCTAGAGGTTGAATGGGAGAAAATAAAGGGGATCCAACAAGGGATGAGGTGAAGGTAGACCAACAGATGGATGAAGAGATAGGTGAATAAAATAATGAGGTTTCATATAAAGATGAAGGTGGAGAAGGATGGAAGGAGCCAAGCATGGACATATAGGAGGAAAAAAAGGTTGAGAAGAACAAAGAATGTCCTTAAGATGATAAAAATTAAATGAAATAGAGAAAAGGGAGAGGATGGTGGAAAACAATGAAAGGGAATGAGATGAAGATAAAGGATGAAGATCAGGGATGATAAGAAGAAAAAATAAGAATGGAAGTAGGGATGTAAAACATGAATAATCACATAGATGCAAAAAATAATTGAGTACCAAGATGGATGGAGGAAAAGGGGAATGCAAAAGGCAAAAGGCAAGAACTGATAAGAATAAAAAGGGGCAATTATGGAAGGCTTCTCAAAGAATAAATACTTAGGTAAAAACTAGTTGTGGAGGAAAAAAAGAACAAAAGGATGAAAATAAAAAAAACAAGAAGAATGGAAAATGGGAAAGGTGGGAAGAGTGGTGAAATGATAGAGAATGGTGGTACACATAAAGAAAAAGTGCAGCAATATAAGAAACAAAAAGCTTGCAAGATGCATAGTATGATATGGAATTGGTGAGGAAATGAGAGTGACAAAGAGGGTGTGATAAATTGCCAAGGACAAGGGGAAATAATGAGGATGGAAAAAGAAGACAAAGGAAATAGGGGGCAAGGTTGGTAAAAAGTGGAGAGAGAGGCAAAAAATGTAAAAATTGGGTGGGGAAGTGAGCCATGAAGCATGCACAAGAAAAGGTGTTGGGGAGGCCAATGAAATAGAGTAGGCGATGGATTTATGGGAGATAAGAGGGGCCAATGAGGAAGGCTGTCAATCCTTATGTTAAAAGATATTGACAAGATGAAGGGAGGGAGGTGGTGAGGAGATAGGTAGAGGGGTGAAGGAAAATATATTAGGTGAGAAGGGAAAATAAAGGATGTCACTAAGATGACCTCATTAAATGAATGCTTCCTACATAGTCCAAAAAGACCTTATGCCAATGTAGTTCTCCCAGTAATGGGGGAAAAGTGAAGATGAATTATTAGATGATGTTAGAATATAAGGATGCTAGGAAGAATCCAAAGCTTCCTTGACATAAGATGCCCTATGCAAGAGGGAATTGTTATCAATAGAAGTTAATGAGAAGGAAAATGGGAGGGTAATTAGTTGTTAGTGGCTAGACTACCCTTAGAAGTTAAGCAATGCCTACATATTAAATGGACATTAGGCCAATATAGTTCAACTAGTGTTGGAAAATGGTGCTCAAATTGGTTACCCCAATTTGATGGAGCACATGGGTTGGTTTGGGCTGATGGAGAAGGTTTTTTAAAATAGAGGTTTTGGGTTTTGGTGATGGTGATGGTGCATGGTGTAGATTGGTGAATAGTTACCATAATAATCCCACATTTAGTAGGATGAGAGACATGGATGGGTAAGGTAGGATAAATTAGAAGGGAATGCAATGATAAGAACTAAAAATGACCTTTAATGGAGATAATCCAAAGAAGAGGTGCATTTTTAAAGAGGTTTCACGTTATAAAATTATTTGAGGGTATAATTACATTACTGGCACCGATTGCTATGAGTTGAGTTTTAGGAGGTGGGTGTCTATCAAGATCTACATAGTCATGTTGGTGAAAGGTCATCATTGCTACAAGTCAAGTTTTAAGGGTAGTAGTGAAGTGATGACCTATAAAGATTTTCATTGATGGATAAGTAGATTTTATGAGTTAAAAAATTGGTAGAGTGGTGAGTGATAGAGGATGGACCATGCCTGATTTAAGAACTACATGGGTAGGCTAGACAAAATGCTATAATGTCTGTATCCTCTATCCTAATTACTTAGAATTGATGACTTGGGGTTCCACTTAGAAGAGGCCCTAGTATTAGGGAGCTACATGGTCCAAGATATTGGTTATACATTTGGATCAAATGGGGGAGCTTCTACAATGGCAAGCATTTGAGAGTTACCATGACTATCAATACTGGTAGTTTCAAAGATGAAATCATTATAATGGCCTATGGTTGGAATCCAATTTATGTTAACCAAGCTAAAGGTGAAAATGATGTAAATGACCACTAGGTCTATAATGACCACAATATGACAAATCAATTAAAGACATCAGATGCAAATCAGATGATAAGGGTAATAAAATGATATCATGATGGTGCATAATGGATTTATCGAGATGACCAATCATATCGAGGGTGATGTGTCCATAGGAAAAGGTAAGTAGACATGACCATTTCAAGTGGGAAGACTATTCAAGGGAATTAATGACATCATTTGACCTTCCCTGTCGATGGAATGGAGAATCATGTCAGTGAGGAAGAATGGTCAGGTATTCTATTTAAAGAATCATGATAAGGAGGAATGTCTATCATTGAGTTATTTGGTTTTATAGGTTATAGAGAGTGTAAAGAACTAACAAGGTTAAATATGGTGAATAATGGAAATAATGGTGGAGATAATTAGTAACCCCCATGACCCCAAATAATTAATATGGTGAATGTGTAGATCTACCAGATATTACAATATGTAATGGCAATAATGGAAGTACTATTAAACCAAAAACAAGAGGAAAGGCACCCATGACCTAAGATTGAGCCTAAAATATTACCTCTATAGCAATAAATAAGGTGAGAATTTCATTACACAAGATGCAGGGTTGGAGAACATGACCATCAGCGTATCTATAGAGGGAACCCTCACTATCCAAGGGGATGTGCATTGAGGAAACAACTAATGGTACCTATGTGAGCAAAAAAATTAGATCAGAGGGATGCAGTGGCTATGATAGGTGAGTAGGGTGAAAGACCTAGAGAAAAACATGATTCTCATCCTATGGGGATGAATGTGGAAGAGGATAATAGAGTACACCCTTTAGTAACTACTGAGACAAGGAATGTTACAGATGTTAGTTTAAGGAGAAATAAAGTAAAAGGATGGTTGAACTCAAATCCATAGTCACCAGATAATCAACCTAGTGCTTAGGTAGGAAAATAATGTATGTAGGGGCCTTAGGTGAAGTGTGGATAGTCTGATAATTTTGTATGTGTCATGTGACTGCTTGCACCCTAAATAAAATATTGCACAGTTTACTATAAACATGTAAAAAGTATTTTGGATGTCATCAGTCAAATTTTATCATGCATAAGGTTGTGTGGATACTTATGGATGTTATGGTTATGGTTCTTTTAATCTTGCTTAATGTAAAAATAATGATTATTTTTATTACAACACTAGATGGTAAAAGTCATGAAAAAAACATCAACTAAGCACATTAAGATAAGAATAGGGCATGATGCTTTATTTTTGACAAGGACTAAAAATAAACCCAAAGTGGGATTAACTTAATGAATATAAGCCCTTCAAACACCATTCATGAATGGTTGTGGGATGATAAAAAGAGGTTTCTTGATCACAGGGTGTCAAGTAAGATCTAAATCCCCTAATTTATAGATAGTCTAAAGGGAAGATGGGTGATAGGTGGTGTGAAGGGTAATGGGTGATATGTATGATAACCTCATGTGAATTAGTTTGTCCCTTCTATAGGTGGCCTAAGAATGGTAATAGATAAGTCCATGTCATATTCTATATGTATACAAATCAATATGAGAAGTCTACATGTGAAATTTGATTGTGGCTTCTAACTTATTATGCTACTTGAGAGCCAATTATGGCTTTAGATTTTTTTGTGATAGTGGATCTTTTACTTTATTACTATATATGGGAAGTTGATCTATGTGGGAATGTTCCAAGAAATTGCTCTATTTTTTACAAATTTAACTTATCCATCCTTCAAGGAAGTGGTCTAATATTATTGGATTTGTTTAATGCTCTTGATAGCTATCCTTCAAAAGAGAAGTCTACCGTATATTTGAAAAAAAATATTTTGTTTTTGGGTAGCTGTCCTTCAAGAGAACAGTCTGAATGCTTAATATATTGACCTAAGTAGTATTTTGGTATCCAAATTATTTCTAGATGCAATGTTTTTAGACATGGATAAGTATAATTAGGTTCAAATGTTTGCCTTTATGGAGGCAAAATTTTGACATAAGAAGGTTAATGACATGAAAAGGTGTGGTTTTTGAGAGATAATGACAATGTGATTTAATATTGTTAGAGATGAAAAGTATCCATGAGAACCATGATATGGGTAGAGCCATGGTACCAACATTTAGGATTAGGCTATGATTGTGATGGTTAATCACATGGTTCTATGTTGTAATCAATTGTCCTCAAAAGGAGAGGAGAAAGATGGGTGAAGGTTAAAATCTAATAATCAAGGGATGAGCTTAAGTTAGACAAAAAGAGTGATCTTGATCCTTATTTAATAGAAAAATAGATGTAGATGCAAAGCATTGAGAGGCTCAAGTTTTGGTTTGCCTTCAAGAGAGGAAACATGATAAGCTCTTGATCCATACTTATGGGTAATGATGTAGGGTCTAAGCCAATTGAAATAAAAAATTGCCTCATTTACTCTTCTCTATGTTTCTCAAGTGTTGGTTTTATTTTAGGATGAGGTCTCTAATATTGAAGTCTCATTATTTGAGACACTTGTTATAAACACATTTGGTATGCTCTTGATAGGTATGGAGGTGGGTAAGGGCTGTTAAATGACACTCATCATAATCTTCTTCAGAAATGAAATCCTATAAAGATATGTGAAGAGAGGGAATTTGGACTTTAAGAGGCAAGAATAATGTTAAGGTGTGGAGCCTAAAAGCTTCACATATGAGTGCATTATCAAAGTTGTAGGTTTACACAGTCATCGACATCGGTCAGGAGCGACCGACGTTAGTCCAGTGCAGTTGAAGAGACGTCGGCGTCGATAGAGGATCGGCCAATGTCAGTCACAGGCAAGCAGGCAGGAACCGACATCGATTACCTGTTAGTCCAAAATGTTATTTTTGAGGACAAAAGCGAGTGTTTGCATGATGAGTTCAAGTCTTAGTCTTAAGTTCGCATTTCTATTATTAGCAAGATTGTTTTTAGAGCCCTTGTTCAAGAGGCTTAACTGTTGGTTGTAAGTGCATGCGCAAGTTTCCTAATTCTATATGTAGAATTAGATCTTCTTAGCTTAGTGTGATCATTGCAGTAGTTCATTGTATGTGAATGTTGAAGAACAGTATAGAGTTGTATCAACCCAGGTTGTTGGAGTTGATTGTACTTGAGAGAGAGAGCTCTTAAGGGATAGAGATCTAGAGAGAGATCTTGTCCATCTGAGAGAGGTGTGGAAGAAAGAAGTTTATTCAATTGTATTCCTTTTGTAAAGAGTTTTAATACAAGTTTTTAGGGTGGTTTCTTGTATCTCTTGTTCGTTGCTATTATTTGATTCTAGTTACTTATCTATCTAATTTAATCTTGTGATTTATTACTTTCATAAGTGTAATCTATTGTTGGTTGATCCCCAAAAAGTGGTATCAAAGCCTTGGTTGTAGGTTTAGAGTTTGATATCCAATAATTGGTATCAAAGCTCAGGTTCACTAACAGGCGGTTCAGATCTGTGTAGTGTATTGATTATAGGTTGCTCACAGGAGTTTCTACAGGGATTTCTGTTTGAGTGGGAGAAGCAATGGCAGATGAAAGTAAACTGAGAATGGAGAAGTTCAATGGCAAAAACTCTCAACATTGGAGAATGTAGATAAAGGACTATCTGTATCAGAAGGATCTATACTTACCGTTAGGTGGGATTGCAAAGAAGCCCATAGACATGGAGGATGAAGAATGGGAAGTTCTTGACAGAAAGGCTCTAGGGTCTATAAGATTGAGTCTAGCATCTACTGTGATATCTAATTTATCACAGGAAAAAACAACGGTAGAGTTGATGACTACTCTAGCAAATTTGTATGAAAAACCCTCAACTTCTAATAAGGTATATCTTATGAAGCAACTATTCAATTTGCATATGCAGGAAGGTGGATCTGTATCTAATCACCTGAATGATTTCCATGGTATTGTAAATCAATCAAGTTCAGTCAAAATTGTATTTGATGATGAAATAAAAGCTCTTTTAATATTATGTTCTTTGCCTGAAAGCTGGCATAGCTTAGTAATGGCAGTTAGCAATACTGCATCTGCATCAAATATTTTAAAAGTAGAGGATGTTGTTAGTGTTATCTTGAATGAGGAAATTCACAGGAAAAGCACAGAAGAGACATCTAGGAATGCTTTAAGTTTTGAGAGCAGGGGAAGGCAAAAAGAGAAGAGCAAGAAAGGGAGATCAAGATCCAAGTCTAAGGGGAAAGGCAGATCCAAATCTAGAAATGGCAGAAGGCCACAATGCTAGAATTGTGGAAAGATGGGGCACATAAGCAGAGATTGCTGGTCAAAGCCTAAGGAGGACAATCAGCATGAAGGAAAAGAAGAAGCAAAGGTTGCAGGTATTGCACAAGATGCTTTAATATTCTCTTTGCATAATAATATAGAATCTTGGGTGTTAGATTCTGGTGCATCTTTTCATGCTACCCCTAATAGGGAATATTTTTGTGACTATATCCATGGAGATTTTGGAATAGTATATCTGGGGGATGATGAACCCTGTAAAATTATTGGCAAAGGTAAAGTGCAGCTAAAAATGCAGAATGGCAACACATGGGTGTTGAGAGAAGTTATGCATGTTCCAAGCTTGAAGAGAAATTTGATTTCTGTAGGAAAGTTAGGGGATGAGGGTTGTACAGTAACTCTCACAGTAGAATCTTGGAAGGTGACCAAGGGTGCACTTGTTATGGCCAGAGGTAAGAGAGTAGGTACTCTCTATTTGTGTAATTGTGTTACTAACAATTCTCCTTCTGTATTATCTACTTTAGATGTGGATGCAAAATTGTGGCACTCAAGGCTTGGCCACATGAGTGAGAAGGGGATGTCAATTCTTAAGTCTAAAGGTAAGCTTTCAGATTTGAAAAGCATGGATCTAGAATTTTGTGAGCACTGTGTATTTAGAAAATAGAAAAGGGTTAGTTTTCTCAAGATTGGGTCTACAAAGAAGAAGCATAAGTTGCAGCTTGTTCACACAGACGTGTGGGGACCGGCTCAGGTAGCTTCTATTGGAGGATCACAGTACTATGTTTCGTTCATAGATGATGCTACAAGAAAGGTATGGATCTACTGTATTAAGAGGAAATCTGATGTATTTGAGACTTTTAAGATTTGGAAAGCTATGTTTGAGAATGAAACATGCAAAAGATTAAAGTGCCTGAGATCTGACAATGGTGGAGAGTTCTGCAGTTATAAGTTCAACTGGTATTGTTACATGCATGGAATTCGTAGGCAAAGGACGGTTCCAAAGACACCTCAGCAGAATGGGATTGCTGAAAGGATGAATAGAACAATCATGGAGTGTGCAAGATGTATGAGATTGCATGCTGGTTTGCCTTTAGAGTTTTCGGCAGAAGCTGTTGACACTGCAGTGTACCTGATTAATAGAGGACCCTCTACAGCTCTGGATGGTGGAATTCCAGAAGAGGCTTGGATAGGTAAAAAGGTAGATCTCTCTTTTCTCAAAGTTTTTAGTTGTAAAGCCTTTGTGCACGTAGATAAGGAAAATAGAAAGAAGCTCGATGCTAAGTCTATGAGGTGCACATTTATTAGCTATGGCTCAGATGATTTTAGTTTCAAATTTTGGAATCTAGGAACTAACAAGATAATTAGGAGCCATGACATTGTTTTCAATGAAAAAGTGATGTATAGTGATCAGCTGAAGAAGCTAAATCAATCTAGGCAAAGCAATAGTGAATTGGACAAGGTGATGGTCCAAAATGAGCTCGCAGGAAAAAGAAATAATCACTTGCAGGAAAACACAGAGACCAACATCGGCAGTATAGGAACCGGCATCGGCAGAACAAAAAATGATGTTGGTCATATAGAGACCAATGTCGGTAGGACAGGCATCGGCGTCGATCAGGCAAAACTGGCGTCGGCTAGTAACAGGTCTGGTGGTGACTGAGGTCGGTCACTGTCAGAGAATTTGGGTGGACAATGTATTGTGAACGAGTCTCAGACACCCATCAGGAGGTCTAAAAGGGTAAGCAAGCCTCCAATTAGGTATTCTCCTTCATTATTCTATTTATTACTAACTGATGGTGGAGAACCATAAAGTTTTGAAGAAGCAATACAGGTGGAGTCCAAGAGTCAGTGGGAGCATGGCATGGTTGAGGAGATGGAGTCCTTAAGAGAGAACCAAACATGGGATTTGGTTAAATTGCTAGCTGGTAAGAGGACACTGAAGAACAGATGGACCTACAAGTTGAAAGAAGGTGAGAATGGATAGATGAGATATAAGGCCATATTGGTAGTGAAAGGATTTGCGCAAAAGCCAGGTATTGATTTTGGTGAGATTTTTTCTCCTGTTGTTAAAATGACTTCTATACGGATTGTACTGTCTTTGGTTGCTATTGAGGATTTACATCTTGAGCGGCTAGATGTTAAGAGAGCATTTCTTCATGGAGATTTGGATGAGGAAATCTATATGGAACAACCGGAAGGATTTGAGGTCAAAGGTAAGGAGAAGTTAGTGTGCAGATTGAAGAAAAGCTTGTATGGCCTCAAGCAAGCTCCTAGACAGTGGTATTTGAAATGTGACAGGTTTATGACTGAGCATGGCTATAGTAGGTGTCAATCTAACCATTGTGTGTATTTTAAGAGATTGGATAATGGTAGATATATTATTCTATTGCTATATGTAGATGATATGCTGGTTGCAGGATCACACATGCAGGATATCTCTGAGCTTAAGGTGAAATTAGCTCAAACATTTGCTATGAAGGATTTAGGAGTAGCAAAGAAAATCCTTGGCATGAGCATTAAGAGAGATAGGAAAAATCACAGGTTGATATTGTCTCAAGAGGATTATGTGGACAAGGTGTTGAAACAGTTCAATATGCAAGATGCTAAATCGGTAAGCACACCTTTGGCTGGACATTTTAAGTTGAGTAAAGAACAATGTCCTAATTCACATGATGAGGTAGAGTACATGAGTAAGGTTCCATATTCTTCTGCAATAGGAAGTTTGATGTATGCAATGGTGTGTACTAGACCGGATATTGCCCAAGCGGTGGGAGTTGTAAGTAAGTATATGGCCAATCCAGGTAAGGAACATTGGAAAGCAGTTCAGTGGATCCTTAGATATCTGAGATGAACCAATAGTAGGCACTTGTGCTATGGAGGTTCAGATACTTCTCTACATGGCTATGTCGATTCAGACATGGCAGGTGATTTGGATGGCAGGAGGAGCACTACAGGTTATGTTTTCACTGTAGGTGGAATGACGGTTATCTGGATATCTAAGTTACAGAAGGTTGTTGCCTGGTCAACTACAAAAGCAGAGTATATTGCAGCCACAGAAGCTAGTAAGGAGATGATATGGATGACACGATTTATGGAAGAGCTTGGAAGGGAGCATGGGAGTTGCAGATTGTATAGTGACAGTCAGAGTGCAATCCATTTGGCTAATAATTTAGCCTTTCATTCAAGAACCAAGCACATACAGCTAAGGTACCATTTCATACGACAGGTATTGGAAGATGGTGATTTGAAGCTAGAGAAGATCCATACAGATAGGAATCCTGCTGATATGTTAACCAAGCCGGTTACAAAGGAGAAGTTGAATCTTCATTCAAATTTTGTTGGTCTTCATGATTGAGTTGAAGATAGAGGAGCTAGAAGATGTTGCTGTAAAGGTACTGGTGTAGCTGTTTATCTCTAAGTGGGAGATTGTTAAGGTGTGGAGCCTAAAAGCTTCACATATGAGCGCATTATCAAAGTTGTAGGTTTACGCAGTCATCAATGTCAGTCAGGAGCGATTGACATCGGTCCAGTGCAGTTGAAGAGACATTGGCATCGGTAGAGGATCGACTGACGTCGGTCACAGGCAAGCAGGTAGGAACCGGCGTCAGTTACCTGTGCATCCAGAATGCTATTTCCAAGGATAGAAGCGAGTGTTTGCATGATGAGTTCAAGTCTTAGTCTTAAGTTCACGTTTCTATTATTAGCAAGATTGTTTTTAGATCCCTTGTTCAAGAGGCTTAACTGTTGGTTGTAAGTGCATGCACAAGTTTCCTAATTCTATATGTAGAATTAGATCTTCTTAGCTTAGTGTGATCATTGCAGTAGTTCATTGTATGTGAATGTTGAAGAACAGTACAGAGTTGTATCAACCTAGGTTGTTGGAGTTGATTGTACTTGAGAGAGAGAGCTCTTAAGGGATAGAGATCTAGAGAGAGATCTTGTGCATCTGAGAGAGGTGTGGAAGAAAGAAGTTTCTTCAATTGTATTCCTTTTGTAAAGAGTTTTAATACAAGTTTTCAGGGTGGTTTCTTGTATCTCTTGTTCATTGCTATTATTTGATTCTAGTTACTTATCTATCTAATTTAATCCTGCAATTTATTGCTTTCATAAGTGTAATCTATTGTTGGTTGATCCCCAACAAATAACTCTACTTCAAATACTAGAGAGAAGGGAGTAGTACCCATAGAGGTTCAAATTTTAGTATAATAGGCCCATAAGGTGAATGGGATGTGCAAGTGCTAATCCCAACCTGAAGCACATATAACTTTGATTAGTATTTTGTTAAGGATTTTATTAGAGGCTTTCACCTATCCATTTGCTTGTGGTTAGTAAGGTGAATAAATGCTTAAATTGATGCCAAACGCATCACATAAACCTTGGACTTGCTTTTTTTGAAGGATTTTCCATTATCGATGGTGATCTTGTGAGGAATGCCAAAGTGGTAGATGATATGATGGTTGATAAAGTAGATGATATTATCCACTTTGATCGAGATAAGAGTAATATCTTCCACCCAATTGGTGAAGTATTCAATGGCTATGATGATGGAGCTATGTTTCTATGAAGAATAGGGGTTGATTTCCCTAATGAGATCGAGCCCCCATTGTGAGAAAGGCTAAAAGTCCTTTAATAATTGGAGGCCATTAGCTAGTGTCTGATGAAAATTAGTGTGCTATTGACATTTTTTTTTCATAATCACAATAGTCTTGGTTGAGGGTGGGCTAATAGTAACTAAGATGAAGGATACATTTAGCAACCACTAGACCGCTAAAGTGTTCCCCAAATATCCCATTATGTGCTTCCCTGATGGCATGGAAAGCTTCATGGCTATGTATGAAATGAAGAAGGAGACCATCAAAAACATGTTTGTTAAGGATTCCCCTTATTATGGTGTAATGAGATGTACTCTAAACAAAGTTTTTGGAGGCATTCCTAGAGAGGTTAGGAGGAATGATGCCTAGGTTGATGTAGTTGAAAGTTTGGTCATACCAAATGTTGGATGGGGATTCCTCCACATTATAAATGGTAGGTAGGTTGGATTGGTTATAAGAGGGTATGGTAAAATGATGAATGGTGACAAATATTTTGGAATTATGAATCTGAGAAAGGATCTGGGAAGTAAGGCAAGCCATTGTATCTATGAATTCATTAGTAGATTAGGGAACGAATTGAACTAGGTAATGTTCAAATGATGTTAAGAGTCTGTCAACTAAAAGTTTATATTTTTCAAGACATAATTTTTACATTGGTAGGATCCATTGACTTGGTTGACGACAAGCTAGGAATCACCAAAGACATAGATTGTCTTAATTCCCAAGGTTAAATCAATTCGGAGACCTATCACAAGGGCTTTGTACTCAACCATATTATTATTGCATTCAAAGTCAAGTTTGAAGGAGATAAGAAGGGGTTCACCATAGAGAGGAATGAGAATAACTTTGGTACCCCCTCCTTGTTGGCACTTTGAGCCATCAAAGAACATGGTCATTTGGTAGGTTATGCCATCTTCTTGAAAAAGAGTGGTGATAGACTCATCTAGAAAGGAAAGAGGAGGTGGTTGGTTGTTTGGTAAAGGAGTTTTAGCCAATTAGTTGGTAATGAACTACCCTTTAATTGAATTTTACTATAGGAATTCAAGGTTGAATTTAGTTAGGAGCATGAGCCACTTAGCCATACATTAATTTTGGTATGGTTTAGAGTGCATGTACTTGAGTGGGTCAGTATTAGTTATGGCATAGGTTTTATGGTTAAAAAGGTAGTGGTGGAGTTTGGTGGCCACAAATGTCAATGCTAAATAGAGTTTCTTGATATGTGTTTACCAATTTTCATATTCTATAAGTGTGTAATTAATGTAGTAAATGGCTTGCTCTTTGTGTTGTTAATCTTGGTGAGCCAACACTGCCCCTAGGGAATGGTTGGTGGCAAAGATATATAGGTAAAAGTGGTGGTCATCCTTAGGAAGGGTGAGGATAGGTGGTGACAAAATATACTATTTGAAGAAATCAAAGGCCATTTTACAATTGTTATTCCATTTGAAAGAGACATCCTTATTCATAAGGTTATAGAAAGGTTGGTACCGGTCTGAAAGTTAGGAAATGAAATGATGAATAGATTGACATTTTCCCTGCAAGATATGGAGCTGCTTAAGTTTGGTTAGAGGGGGAATGCCTAAGGTTACTATGAATTTAGTAGGGTCTACTTCTATTCCATGAAGAGAGATGATAAAGCCAAGAATATTTCCTGAAAGGACCCTAAAAATGCATTTCTTGGGATTAAGGCAAACCTGATAACATATGAGGCATTCAAATATGATCGTAAGAACAGTCAGGTGATCTTTTTATATTTTAGATTTCCCAAGAAGGTCATCCACATATTCTTATACAATATTATGGATGATATAATTCATGGCATGTTGGTAGGTTGCACCAATGATCTTTAACCCAAAACACATGCCTCTATAACAAAAAGTTCTCAAAGGGGTGGTAAAGGTGGTTTTATGCTGATATTTAGGAGCAATCAAGATATGATTATAACTCAAAAAACCATCCATGAGAGATAACATCTCATGGCTAGCTATAATATCAACAAGCTAGTTAATGATAGGTGGAGAAAATTCATCCTTAGGGTAGGTGAGGTTAAGGTCACAAAAGTCCACACAAATGCATAGACACCTAGTGACATTGGTGATAGGTATGGTATTCAAGACCCATTGGGGGTAGTTAATGGGTTGAATGAATTTTATAGATAGGAGACATTGAAGCTCTTCTTTAATGAGAAGGGATATGTAAGGATACATGTATCAAAGTTTTTGTTTAATAGGCTTGGCATCATGATGAGTGACTATGTTATGGGTAGAAATGGTGGGGTAAATCCTGGGCATATCATTTTAAGACACGATAAATGCTATGTTTTAGTCTTAGAAAAAAGAGAAGTCCTTATGTTATTTATCATTTAGTGATCGGCCCAATTTGATAATGTAGGGGTTGTCTAGAGTGGCCAAATTGATATTTGTGGTGGATTCATTTGACATGGTCAAGGCCTCAAGAGGAATGGATTTGTGGATAGAAAAATCTCCTGTACCAAGGTAGGTAAGAATAAAATCACCATCTTGATTTTGGATGGTCTTGATGGTAAGAGAATAATTCTCTACCATTTCAGGGTGTACGAGTGGAAGGACTTTGGTTTAGCCACCCTTTTGGTAGATGAGAGGGCCCTAACTAATGGTATTAACTAGATAAAAAAGTTAGGGGGATGATGTCAAGATCTTCAGGTGGGGAAAGTGGTTGGGTTGGTGAGGATAGGATATCTTCCTCCATGGTGGTAATGGATTTGGTTAAATTTTGGGTTCTTTAGGTGGTTCATACCCAAGGCTAAATGACTTATGAGGTTACAAAGTTTTGATATGGGGAAACTCATGAGTCTCTTGTTCATAGCGACCAAGGCCAAATCCTTTCTAAGTTCATCTATGAAGATACAACTTAGTGAACTCTGGTTTGCTAAGATAGGAAAAGTTAGAGGTAAATGGTTGGATGGATGAAGTAGTAGTAGGACCTAGAAGTGGCTGATTAATTCCCCCATAAATGAACTTTATTTGATGGCTAGGGAGCCCAAAAGGGATGATGGTTCCAACATTAGGGTCGTAGAAAGGGTCATGTATGAGATTCCCATATTCTTGAGGAATCAAGAAGGCATCCAAGGCTAAGATTTTATATTCCCTGAGGGAAAGACGTTAGAATGTGGTTACCATGGGGTTCTCTATAGGAATGTGGGAAGAAGGGATAGACAAGTTAGTAGAAGCTTCATCGGCATTTGGTGTGGAAGTGTCACAAATTTTGGTTGGTGAGGTTGTGTTATTATTAGATGGTTTTGAGGTGGATTAAGGAGGAAGAAGGATGTCATTAGGATGATATGTCATATTCAAAGATGTGAAAGGACTAGGGTCAACCTAGAAAGTCACAACTTATCCTTTGTGCTCAAATTTGACACATCAATGTAAAGTGGAAGGGACACAACTCATGGCACAAATTTCAGGGTGCTTGAGTAAAACATTGTATTGGAATTATCCTTATACAACATAAAAAAGTTTAGGAATTGTATAAATCCCTACATAGATATGGAGGATAACTATGCCCAAGGTAGTAGCCATGGTATCATTGAAAGAATGAAGGACCACTGTGCTTTTAGACATGATGTTCATGGGTAAGTGTACCTGGTCATAGGCATGGGAGGAGATAATATTGATACTAGATCCTCCATCAATCATCACCCTTTTGATGTAGGTTTGATTAATGTATGTTGTAATGAAGAGGGGGGATTAGGATCCTTCAGATGAATAGAAGGTATTTCTAAAATTTTGAAGGTGACAAGGTTGGAAGTTTGAAGGGCACTAACAATGGAGGCTAGAGGTTGAGGGTCATTGTGTTGGAATTTGTAAGGTTTCTATAAGTGCCTAGTAGTGATGGGGAGAGGTAGAGACTAAATCATACAAGCTCATTTTTTCTAGAGTTTGGTGAAGTTGATTGAGGATGGCTTTATGAATGGATGTTTCATATGGGTTAGGGTTTGGAGGTTAGATGGGGATGAACCTAAGATAGAAACCTTAGGCTTCTTTGATGATGGAGATGTTTGGGTATTGTTAGCTTGGGAGTTTGGAGAGGGATAAGTCCAAGGCATGGATGCCTTAGCCTTCCCTTTATCCTTCTATTATGATCTTGTGACCAAATTGATTATATGGATAACAAGAGAGGCTAAGGTAATGGAGTTGTTCGACTCACCTTTATTATTAGGTGAAGGTGGAGGAGTGGGTAGGTGTTGGGTAGGTCTAGTTTTTATTTGGGTTGGTAGGGATGGCATAAGAGGTTCATCTATTAATAGATCATCCTCATATTAAATTTGATGGATAATAGTTTGGAGAGATTTATAGTTCTCCATGTCATGCCGAGGTTTCTTATGATATAGGAAAATCAAATTATCATTGAACCATGATGGTTTAGAACATGAAGGGTAAAAAGGTTTTATGGGTGGTAAGGCCAAGGAAGAGGTTTGTAACAAACTTTGTAGAATGGTTGAATAGGAATTAGCTAAAGGTGGTAAATATTTAGCATTTTTTTCTTTGGGTGTTATAGTTGAAGGTTGTTTAGATGTGGGTTTGGTGATTGGTGTCTTAGGTAAGGTGATATGCTTTGATGGTTTTGGTTTAGGCAATAAAAATTGATGAAATAGAGGCATAGGATGAAAAGATAGGTAACTTAAGAATCATCAGTGTAGTGAAGAGAGGTGTCTTAGAAAGAAAGTATGAAAGTGTGAACAACAAAGGTGGTGGGGTTTTGGTAAAAATAATTAGCTTCATGCTCAAGGTAGAGGGATGAGGACCCAAAATGGAGGGCAAGTTTGAGGGAGGTAAAATTTGGGGTTTTGAGTCTTTTTGTGGGTTTACCTCTTTGGTTATTTTAGTTTCCAATTTTGAAGGGGGTTTAGTTACTTGGGTCTTATTTTTAATGGTTAATCCCTTAGGTGGATAAGGAATGATTCTTTTACCTTTGCCTTAGTTTTTGAGAGAAGGTTACAAAATCAGAGGTTGGATGGATAAAGTTATCTTCTCTTGTGAGCTAGCTTCCAAAGAGGGAGTGGATGGTTCTATGATAGGGGAGGTAGGTGTGGTATCCTATAATGGAGGTGTAGGTACGGTGGCTTCCTTTATTTGGGTGTCTAAAGAAATAAAAGTAAGTTTCTCCCCTTCTATTAGGGGGATGGGGAAAGAGGTAGTTGAGATAATGTTTTATTCAAAAGTGGGTTTATTAGTAACTGAATTAATAGTATGTGCCTCATGGAATGGTTCTGGTTTATTTTCATGATAAGGGGTAGAAGGAGCATGATTAGGAAAAGGTTTGTGGAATATGTCAAGGGCTTGGTTTGGTGGTGCATTAGGATTGTCCAACATAAGATCCCCCTTGTCAATGAGGGATTGTATAAGGTATTTAAAGGTGTTACACTTATTGATGTCATGTCCTATGACTTGGTGAAATGCACAATGGTCATTCTCATTATACCAATCTAGTATGGGGAAAGAAGCATCAAACTATTGGGGTGGTTTAATTCGTAGAAGTTGGATGATATTGGCTTTTAGTAACTTTTCAAAAATAGAAGGATAGGGATCCCCAAGTGGAGTTAATTGCTTATGATTAGTCCAAGTTTGGTTTTTTTGGTTTTGGTTTAAATAATTATAGGAGTTAGAGGTTTGGTTCCTTGGGTTCTATTGGTTGGTAGATGATAGTGGTATGGATTTGAGGATAATAACGTTGGTGGTTTCTTTGTTTTTAGTATTGGGATTGGTTTGGTTGTTTGGTTTGGAAGAAAATGGCTCATTGGGTTTGTAAGTTGAGTTCTTTCTCTTGAAATTTATCCTTCATTAATGGCTTTGTTCTCTAGTTTATGATCCATGGTAAAAGCTTCATCAAAGGTCCAAAAGCTTTAGACACGCAATGTGGATGAAATATGTTTTACACATGCCCAAGTAAAGAGCTATATAAGCTCAAGTTGAGTTAATGAAAAGGAGATTTGGTTGAATAGGCTCCTCTAATGAGCGATAAAATCGATAATAGATTCATCTTTAAATTGATGAATAGAGTAGAGGTTGGTAATATAAAATTTCTTGGATATATTGATCGAAAAGTGATTCAAGAAGTTTTGGGTTAATTGGGTGAAAGAGAGGATGGAATGTGTGGGTATGACACTATACCAATATAATGATAGTCTAGATAATGACATGGGAAAGGCATGGAGGAGAAGAGTGTCATCATGGGAAATCAAGTAGCATGAATGCTGAAATGATCTTAACTATTGTTGAGGGTCTTCTTTACTATTAAACTTAGTAAATTTTGAAAGTTCCCACTGGGTTGGATAAGGTCTGATGGGGACCAAAGGGTGAATAGGATCATTGAAAATTTGATCATAGGATAAGAGATTATGAGCTCCAAGTATGGATGACTTAAGGTTAGTCATCTTGTCCATGATCAAATTCATGAAGTCTACTTGAGGTTGTTGGGATGTGTAGTTATATGGTATGTTTTGTTGAGGTTGGGCAATGTGTGAATAGTTAGTAGATGGTTGAGATGATTCCACATATTGGTATGTGGTATTTAGAGGTTGGGTGGAAAATATATATTGTTATGTGGATGTTAATGGTTGGGTAGAGGTAGATGCTTAGATAGTAGACATATGCCCTTATGGGTTATGAAGATAGATAAAGGTTACGTGTTGGGTCGGAGTGGTGGTTGGGTTAGTGGTTAATGGAAGGGTAATGAATCTTGTGTTGATTGGTGGTAACATATAGGGTATGGAGAACACAAGGATTGGAAGTGGAGTTGTGTTTCATGGATTGGAGGTAACCATAGGAAGATGGGTAGCACTAGAGGTATGCACTCTTATTATGGGGGATTGATTAGTAAGAGGCATATAGATAGTGGTAGTTTGTGTTGGTGGGTTAGTTTTGAGGGAGTCATTGGTTGATGATAAAATTTGGGAAACTAAATGTTGATTACTTCTTGTGATAGTGGAGGTGTTCTCCATGATGTGGAGAGGCATGCCATAAGGTAGATTTATGGGTGGGTTCAAAACTAGGATTTGGTAAGATGTGGTTCTTAGGTAGTGTTGTAAGGTTGCATGATTGTTGTTTAGGAAGAAAAAAATCCACATCTCTTGGGAATACCAAAGTAAGACTTCTTAGAGAGTGAGGGAATTCTATGGGTTCAAAAATTTGTTCCATAGATGAAGAGGTGGAAGATGGTGATGATTGATTTGGTGGTGGGTTTTGTTCCTCAAGGTCTTTTTGCTATTGGTGAGTGAGAACCATAAGAAAAAATAAGAAAAGGATGATAAATTCTCACACCTCAAATAAAGATAAATAAAAAAAATACTCAAGGCAAACAATGCATTAAACAAGAGTGTGTTAAATCCTAGGATTCTTTTTAATTTTTCTTTTAGCTTATACCTTAGAAAAGTGTGAAGAGGAAATTGGCTTGAATAGGTCCTAAACAAGATAGTCTATTTTTGGTTTTGGGTTAAGTTTAGGTACTCAATATAAGTTTGTATTGGTCTGAGTATGTGGCCTAGTACTTTGGGCTTGCTCCCCTCATGTCACAATCCTACAACTAGTGTGGGTGCTTAGCCAATATGTACCGATTTCTAGAGTTTATACTCAGCCAAAGAACTGAGTTGGTTATCCCCTTGGTTATTAAATCCAGGTAAGATATCCAGGAAAGGGTAAGGTGATATGATAGGTGATGAAATCTTAGTTAGGACTTGTCTCAAGTGTGTTTTTACATTTTTTTTTGAAAGTGGTTTGGTTTGTGTAACATTTGTGAACTATGATTAATTCATAATGTTTTTAATTAAACTAGGTGAGCTAAAATCAAGCAAGCAACCAATAGATGCACTCAATTTTAATCAAAATATTTTTTTTGATTTATTTGAATTAAGACAAGAATAAATAAAATGCACCTAAATTCAACATGAAAATTCAAATCTATTTCTAGGATGAATGCTCTTTTCTTTCTTTTTAGAAATGCAATAAAATTTATTTATTTTCTAAAAAAACAACTAAAACTCTTTTTTTGTCCCCCCTTTTTTTGTAAAGAAAGAAGCTTAATTTTATAAGAATTAAAATAAATGAATGTCACAATTATAAATGTCCTAAAACATCTAATAACCCAAGAAAACTTAAGGATCCCACCGAGCGTGCCAAAATGTTTTTGTCTAAATTTAACTTTTTCTTTAGTGTGAAAAAAAGAAACTAGTTTAGAAGGGTGTGTAGAAGAATACCTATTGAATTTTCATGTGTTAAATATATAATTTGTGAGAAATAATCTTTGGCTATGTAATAATTACCTACAATAATAAATAACTACCACAAAACTTGTTGGTTAGACAAGTAGTTGGGTGGATTGCCTAGCATGAGCTAGATCCTAGAAGCGAAAGCTTTCCAAGAGGCTGTCAATCCATCTTATTTTAACACTTAAGTTTATGAATAAAAAGGAAATATACTTAAATTTAAAACAAAAAATAACTAAAATTAAAAAAAATTAAATAACAACAAATAACTAAATTAAGACAAGAAGTTAAGTGCTTTTAAAACAATGACTAAATAAAGCAACTAATGCTGAAAATTAGTCAAAGCAAGGTTATGGTTTTGGTTTGGAAATTTAACAAGGGATTAAAGAAAGGTGGTTTGGTTGGTTGATAAATGGTTAAGGTAATGAAAAGGTAAAGGTTCAAATGGGATAAATGGGTGAATTTTTGATGAGGTAAGAAGGTAAGTAGTTAATATGAAAAAAGGGGAAGAGGATAAGGAGGGTAAAAGTGGCAAAGGTGTGAATGGATAAAAGATGGAAAGGGAGAAAATGGATAAGTGTGGATAAAAATATTAAAAATACAAGGGTATGATAAAATTAAATTGAATAAACAAAATCAAGTGTTACCTTTCAAGCTTGAAGAAGAATGTTGTTGGTGTTGATGATGTTGTTGAAGATGTTTTGAGGCAATTTCAACAGAGCTTCATTGCTTTGAATTATTTTCCTCCAAGATGTGGATGAACTCTAAAATTATGACCTCCTTAAAATACCTAAAACAATATGTTAATAACCAAATACTAACTTTCCACTCAGCATTGGGTGGAGGGGGGGTATTTATAGCATTTGTTGTCAAGAACCATGCCAAAAGAGGGAATAGTATAAGTATGGCATCATTTCCCATGTGGTAAATGAATGAGTCAAAAGATGAGGGTGGTGGGATTCCCACCTTGATTATTGGTCTCCAATTTGGGTTGGTATGTCTCCCATCTTTCACATGAGTCAAATTCTGAATGGGAATTATGCACATGGGTCTAAATGAAGCCAAAAGACTTTTCACTACCCTTTCTTGTCTTCATCCAAGCACTTAAAGAGATGCACCACAAAATGTGGTGCCATTTTCCATGTGAGTTTATAAATTATTCAAATAATGAGGGTGGTGGGATTCATACATTGATCATAGATCTCCCATTTGGGTTGATGTGTCTCTCACCTTACACATGAGTCCAATTGTGAATGGGAATCATGCACATGGGCATAAATGACGCTAAAAGACTTTTCACCACCATTTCTTATCTTCATCGAAGAACTTATAGAGATTCCCCATAAAATGTGGTGCCATTTTCCATGTGGGTGAATGAATGAGTCAAAATATGAGGGTGGTGGTATTCCCAACTTGATAATGGGTCTCCCATTTGGGTTATGAGGTCATTAATCACCTTGGGAAAGGGTCCTAAGTGGGGTATGATGTCCCACATCAAGCCACCTCACTTATAAGCCATGTCACTTTCTATATCACCTCCCAAATCACCTTCCATGTCACTTGACATGTCACATTTCATGTCAATTTCCATGTCACATGCCATGTCACTTACCATGTCATTATGAATAGTGATAGTGGGTCCCATAGTGAATAGTGATAATGAATAGTACTATGTGAATAGGAGAATAGTGATTTTATTAAGTTAAGAGGGGTTGGTTAAGGTTTAAGAAGTTTTAGGGGGTCTTAAGGCATTTAGTCATTGAAAACTATAAGTGTGCAATTTTTTAGTGTCTACATAGTGATTCACTTTCAAAGGCTTTTGTGATTTTTTAAAAGTAATAGGATGTGAAAAACACCCTTATTTGGGAATATTTATGCAATTTTTACCTTATTAACTCTTTATTTGGGTATAAATATTATTATTTTCTTTCACATAACATATTCTTTACTTTTGTTTTTAAAAATTTAATGTATTTTTTGCATGTAAACACTTTATTTTGATTTCTAAATATTAAACATTGATTTAAAGTAGAATGAATTACTCATATTTGATGTAATCATCGTATACCAAGTAAAATATTACATGATATATTATTTGGTACCACATGAAATAATTTTATAATGATATTTGGGCCCACTTTAATAGGTAAGATAATACACCCAAAAGGTCCTCTACTAATACTATCATAACATGTAACATTTTTGTGTGTGTATGCTAAATCATATTATATAAGCTCAAGAATATAGATAATTTTTTTAAAAATATGTTTAATATTGATCCATTATTTTTAGATACTCCTTTTTGACTAATTCAGTGCCTAAACGGACTTCAGATTAATTTCTACCAAACTATGCAAACTAATCCTAGAAATCACTAAACATCTCAAATTAGTTTGCATATTGGACATAAGTGCCCAAAATTATGTCAGGGCATCCCTAGTTGGTGTATTACCCTATATTCAATGATAAAATATCACAAATTCATCCCTAATCAAATTGTAACCAAGAAAACTAATATTTTCAACCAATTAAGCAGGGCATTTAACCTAGTTCTTGAAATGAGTAAAAGACTAAGCATAATTAGTTAACCAAGAAAATAAAATTAATTGTTTATGTGAAATTTTCATGTTGAATTAGTGAATATGTAATTTATAAAAAGGATTTTTAACAAAATATGAGGTCATGATGATGTCATCATCCTCAAAGTAAATAATTGTAAAATATCAATATAAATGCCATAAAAATTAGAAATGTTGAGCCATGTATCCATAAATACATAATAAAAGCCTTCATTAATTAAATTTGTATTTCTAATCTTAACCATATCCTAACTAAACTTGGGATAGAGTTAGTTAAAAATGTATAAATGAAAGTGCCATGAACACTCTTAAATAATATTTTTTGTGCACACCTACTATATAGAACTTGTGAGACAAGCTTCATTACCAACACCAAGCTAAGATCCAACTTCCAAGGAGATAAGAGGAGGTTCTAGCAACAAATTATAAATAATAAACAAATACCATTTGTCCAACATACCGAGCAAAATCCACTCTCATGCCAACAAGCCATTCAAATCATCAAGGTAAAGGTGTCATTTTGTCTTCTTGTTGCCTTTTTGTCTTATTTTTTATATTGCTCACCCTAGGTCTTAGGCTTGGAATACTCTTTATCATTGATTTTTTTTGATTTAATCCACTAACAAGAGAAACTAACATCTTCATAATCATATGATACATATTGGCATGTCCTATGGGGCACACACCCCACACTCATCATAAGAGATTTTTTGGACCTATTAGGAGCCAAGAAAAACTCACCATTAACTTTGTTTTTAGCTCTTTTTGATTAGAAATTCCATGTTTTTATTTGTTTATGTATCAATGACTTCATCCTTGAGAATGATGAAATCATCCTTTTTGTCTTGCTAATCAGTGAAATCATCTCTATAAGTGATGAAATCATATTTGTTTTTTCTATTATATTGTAGGTTTTTACCATTAGTAAATTATTCATTATTTCGATGAATTTTTATTGAAATTCATTGAAATCATTAATAATTTCAATGAATTTATTCTTTGTCAGACATAGTCCATTTCATGAGTTTTGATGAAAAATATCACATTACCTTCTTGGTTGTGTTGTCTTGTTCTTTGGCAAAAAAACTCTATTCTTTAGTGAAAATGCTTTGAACTTTGGTGAACATACTCTACACTTTTGTTGAAAAACATTCTACACTTTGATGAAAATGTTTTAGGTTTGATATTCTACCTATTGCCAAATTTGTTTTATTTTTAATGAAATTGTCACTCTATTTAGTGAATCTATCATAAAAACAATGAAATTATCTCTAATAATTAAGAAAATCATCTTTGTAGTTGATGAAATCATTTCTGTCTAGTTTTTTTATTTGCTATATATTTTCTATGCAGGGGCCTAATGACAATGAAATAATTATATTAAACAACAAAATCATTTGAGACCAAAAACCCAAGACTTCAAAAAATCAAAATTCTACTTTGTTTGTGAAATCTAATCAAACATAAATCAATCCTCTAATATTTCTTGTAGGGTATTAAGCAAAAGATAAGGATTCTAACACATGAACAAGGTCATTTAAAATTTAATTTGGTGTTTTCAAATCCATTTCACATTGTCTTTTGGTGCTTTAAAATTTTTGGAAATAAATTTATTTATTTTTATTTAAAAGTTTGAAACAAATGCTAAATTTCAATCACACTTCAAATATGTGATTAAAAATAACATTCACATTTAAATTTAGATCTCTAAGAGCACTCTATTTTTTGTTATTTATTTGTAAGTACTTGTTTAGTTTCATTTCTTATTAGTAATACATTGTGCCTATGCTCTCCCCTTATCCCCTTTAGGGAACTTAGATGACCAAAAATGCGTTGTTTTGATTATTGTTTGAGTCTACTAGAAGAAATGTCACGTATCATGCTCTCTCCTTATTCTTAGGAACTTAGATGACTTACAAATGTCCTATTTCTATTTTTATTTTCTTTTTGGCTTGTGAGTGCTTTATTACCAGTTATTTAGGTGGATTTTGACTTGGGGTTTCATCTTCTAGCATTGTTCCAATCCCACTTATTCGGTGTGGTATATAAAATGAACATACTATCCATTAAGATAGTATTTGAATGGTTAACTTGACCAATTAGAAGGGGAATCAGATCAAGTGACAGTCTAGTCATCAAACTTCATTAAGTAGTACATGGTTGAAGTCATGTGAAAGGGAAAAGAACTTTTCATAAAAATCTAGGTGGTTTGAATCCATTAATAGATATTTATTATGCTCAAGTGTTTTTAGGCACTTTTGGACCATTTAGAAAAACTAATCAAAAGTTTTAGATTAATTGACCCCACTTACTTTGGATTATCCTCCTAATGCCAAGTTGATTTAGTACTCTAAGTTCCATGCCACATATTAGTTATTGAAAGATAGAGAGGGCTTTAAAAAATCTACTGACATGCAATATTTATTTATTAGATTAATAATTAATTCCTTTTAAGAACTTGTATATCGATGAAATTTTGGTAGATACTATGCACACCTTGTATTAGTTTAGAATAAGAGCATGAACTTAAGTGAATCTTCTTATTTACTTTCATTTTGAGTCTAAAATTACTTTTTGAAAAAATAAAACAAGTCCAAAATACCAAATCACTTGATACACACACTGTTTACACAAAGTAGTGTTATACTACCAAAATCACCCAAACTATTTGCCTTGACCAAAGAAACACAATAACCAATGCATGAAATTTGTTTATGAAAGATGTTACACTATCCAAATTATTTCAACCATTTTCCTTATTTCAAACCAATATCAAAACCAATTTGTAACTTTTTTTATAAAGAGTGTTGTTACACTACCAATTTTAGTCTAGACCATTGCTCATTCAAAAATCTAAGTCTTTCAAACCAAGTTCAAAATCCATCTTTAAAAGTTTAGATCTAAAGATGATTGGCTTATGCTTGAGTCTTTCCTACAACTTGTGCTTAATTTTTCACCTTTTGTGTTTATATTGTGCAACTTGAATGAATTTTTAGTTTGGTTTAAAGGCCTTTGCTTAGGTTGAGTTCTCTTTTGGAATCAGACCATGTCTTGCCTTGATTCCAAGTTTCTACTTAGACCAAGTGTGTCATTTATTTCAAATTTTAATATTTATACTTAATATTTTCCAAATTCATGTGCCTAGACCAAGTTTGTTTCTAAATTTTCATTTTCCATTATCAATTTCATGTGCCTAGTTTGATTTCTAAGTTCCCATGTGCCTAGACTAAGTTTAATTTCAAATACCTAGTTATAAGTTTCATGTGTTAAGACCAAATTTGTTTTTAGGACTGATTTTATTTTGCCTAGACCAAGTTTGTTTCCAACACCTAGTTTCCAAGAGCAATTTCATGTGCCTAGTTATATACCTTAGTTTGATTTTCACATAGTTCAAATCTCATGTGCCAAGTTATAAGATTCAAGTTTGTTTAGACCATTTTCCAAGATCAAAATCCAAGTTTTCCTTTTTTGGACTATTTGTTTCAAATACCTTAGAGTGTTAGTGGTAATCTTGAACAAGTTTTGATTGTTATTTTTTAAGCAGAGATCATTTTAGGCTAATTTCTAAGCATTTGCAACACTAGATCAGGTTTTCATGAGATACTTGAGCATTGATTCAATTATGACTCAATATACACATAGTGAAACTATTTATAATCCTTCATATGAGGACTTTGTCATGAGTGATCCCTTTGTTCAAGAGACTTATGGAGATGACATAACTTATGAAATGGATCCATACCCAATGTATGATACCCATTATACATAATAGGGGAAAGACCCATTAAAACACTACCTTGCTAACACACCTTCCTACCTAGGTCAAGAACAAGACCAAACTACCCTACCTTGATAATGTACCACCTAACATAGAACAATTATAACAATAATAGCCTTATTATCTGACCATGCCAACTAGTACCAATTATGATCCCTACTTATTTGATCACCATCTATTGGAGCATACAGACAAAATTCTTATTAGAGAGTTAGAGGTAGGTGATAATTTCCCATTGGTATTCCCACATGAAAGTCTACCTAGCTTGGTTAGAGCACCTAGTAATGCACCTCTTATCAAACCATTAGAGAAAAATTCCTCTAGCAAAAAGTAGGCCCCTAAACCAATGCATAACCAAGAGTTTTCTACACTCAAAAAATGAAAAGTTTAGATTGATAACCAATTAGCATAAATAAAAGAAGCATATCAAAAATATCTTAACCTATCCAAGATTATAAATGCCATGACCATTTCCAATACACTTCTCATAGAGCTATCTCCATCAACTAGGGTATAAATTGACTCATTAGGACCTATTTGTTCAAACTACATATGTTACAAACATGTTCAATGTACTTATAACTAAGAAAGAATACATAGATTTATCAGAAGAACCCTCTCAAAATAGGATAAGTAACATGCAAGTGTATCCCAATCTAAACCAAGTTCATTCAAATGTTTAAAATATAAATTCATAATAGGTTCTTCCTAAAAACACTGTGAGTAGTTCACAACAACAAAGGGTAAGTGTGTCTAGTTCACAAATGCAACATATGGCTACTCCCCTTCAGCCATCCACTTCTTCAAACACACAACAGGGGAAAAAATTAAACATAGACCAATAATCTACCCTAACAAATGGTGAACACTAATCCACCCTAATAGGTGGTGACTAACATTACACAACAAATACAAACTAGTGTTCGACCATAACAAATGGTAAATATTTTACTACAAACATTTTTTAATAAAAAACGTGTCATCATTAGTCAACAATAGCTAGCATCTAGTTAACAACAAGTGCCTAATATTCAAAAAGGGCCTAACATTCCATAATAAGGGCCCAACATATAACAAGTACTCACTAGGAAATAATTTCCCCATACCCAACATGTCCCTCACATACAAAAAGGGCCTAACTTGAAACACCTTCAACAAAATACCTTTAACCAATATTGGGTGCCTTCCATATAACAAAGTTCAACTAGTCAGTAATAAGTTCCCTTCTAAACCCATGTCACATAGTTCATTCCATAATACCAAATACATCCATTTAGGCCATAATTCCCTTAATCAAATCTTATATATGAATCCTAATGCTAATTAATACCAACAAACAATACCATACCAACAATATAATCCTAAATAATGAATACGTTATCTTGGTCAAGTGACCAACCAAAATAACATCCCTTAGTCATCCAGTCCTCCATTTTCCCTTGGTCAAGGTAATTCACCTTAGACCGCCCAATCACAACCATCTATATCATTTTTACCATCCATGTTTTTATCCCAATAACTAAAACAAATTAAGGATGTAATTACATCTATTCAAACTAGAAAGAAGACAAAGAAGTTTAAATAGAATGAGATATGTTCATACCCTTTTAACATGGACCATCTTGAGATACCATTTCTATAAGTTTTGAGCTACCAAAATTTAAGAAATACAAAGGAAAAGGTGACCCAAAGGAACATTTGAAGGAGTTCTATGTTACTGGTTAGCCAATCACATTGAATGATATCTACCTAGTTCTTTTTGTATATAGTTTAGTGGGTCAGGCCTTGGAGTGGTTACTCCAACTTTTGAAGAAATATATGCCAAACTTTGATGACCTCACAAAATAATTTATGCAACATTTATCTTATAATATTGAACTCAAGGTTATTATGGTGTATTTATGTCAAGCACAATAGAGACCTAGTGAGAGTTTTTTGAGTTATTTGTAGCAATGGAGGACACTTTCTCGCCACTTCATGCATAATTTACTAGATAAATAGTTGGTTGTAGTATTTAATTAAAATATACAAAGTGATATATCCTATCACTTAGAGCTTGAGGATATTATAAAAAAAGGCCTACAAATTTAGAAATAACTTATCAACAAAGGGGCAATCAAATTGTATAATCCTGGCCAGAATTAGTACCAAGGCCCAAACTAGAGAAAAACCAACACCAATGACCAAACTAAATCTAAAACCAATACCATGTCCTAAGTTAGAATTAGAGCCCAATTAAAATAAAATATCCTATGCCATCCCAACTTAATACTCCTAATAAGCCCAAATTTTATAATCACAACAAGAACATTATGGGTAATGGAGTTACTAAATCATGTTATGCCTAAATGGTGCAAACACAATTTGCCCAAGCCATTCGACATATGAAACCAATTCCACAAATGTAGGCACTCCCACCTCCTCCATTACAAATGCCTCAACCAAGAGAAAGACCACCTATAAAGATATTTTTCAATGACTTGGGACATCCCATTGAATGCATGTTTCAAAAACTAGCTAATTCTAATATGGTTAGTTGGCCTATTCTCAAACCATTCCCTAACGGTGTTATTTTCTCATATTGTATAAAGATCATGAATTTCATGACTACAATCGAGTCAAAGGCCATTTCATATGTCAAGGTGTGAAATTACAACATCTCATTCAAAACATGTTGGAAAATGGAAAAATAGAATTGGATAATTGGGCCCCTAATTCTAATCAAAATTTGGGAATTTATAATAACCCTTTTCCATAGCATAATGCTAACAACTAGAATCAACAATAGAATTAATAACAACATAGGCCACCACTACAGCCAAAACACCCACAACTACTAAAATAATAATAGCAACAATAAAAAAATACATAAACCATAGCCATATAATGGATATAACCAAGGTTAGAATGATAACCAAAGGGCCTATCATGCCATTGCACATGAATACAACAAGGTTTTAGGACATATCATGGGCAATCATATAGCCAATATTACTATTAACCCAATACAAAGAACCAATTACCAATAACCAATACCAATAATTCCCAAATACCTTCTTATGCTGGATAATCCTCCTATGATCCACATGGGTATACAAACTCAACAATGCCCAAGAATTACCATCCCAAGATCCCCTTCTAGTTATATTGATCCATTACCCAATTTGGATTGCATAATCATAATTAAATGGATGAAGGTTACGATTCTAGGACTGAAACCTCCTTTTACTAATGATCCTATTCAAGCTCCCATGCTAGTTAGAAATAATACAACTACTTATGCCACAGAGAAGATGTATGATATTATGTAATAATTACAAAATATGCCTATTCAAATCTCTATTTTAGATTTGTTGTGTACCTATACTATCCATAAGAATATCCTTATTAAATTTTGAGCCAATCTCAAGTGCCAAATGACATTATGCTAGATAAATTTCAAACTTTGGTAGGACACTTGGCTTGTGGCCAAAAATTTACCTTTGACCAAAGAGATATGTTATCCCTTGGCCCTCTCCATAATAACCCATTATACATCAAAGTTATCAACACTTGACACAAGGTTAAACATGTCCTCATAGATAATGGGTTATGACTCAATATTGTTTCTCTAAAGTTAGACAAGCATCGTTGATGCATGACAAATGACCTTCAAACATATACAATTACCATCAAGGACTAAGATAATGATCAAATGTAATCACATGGAATAATTTCTTTGCCAGTTGTCATTGGGCCCTTGATCCATAACACACTTTTCCATGTCATGGATCTTGAATTCTAATAAAATTAACTTCTAGGCTGATCATGGATACATGAAATTTGGGCCATACCTTCCACATTACACTAGTGCATAAAGTTCCCCCATTCTAGGATGGAGGTGATTGTTTCTACATACTTATAACCATATCAGTTCTTTAAGAATTTAGAAGTCAAGTATAAAATATATAATTACCACTTTAACCTAGACCCTATGCCAAATAAGGACAAGAATATACTTATTAAATTCCCAAATTCCAATTATATTGACCCAAAAATCCTTGCATCTACTTCCCCTACATCCCTTCCTGAGATATCCAATTATTTTAGCATCTTTAACAGAGGCCTAGGAGAATAACTCACACATAATGCCTTCCACATAGCCAAACTTCCATAGGCCCCTAAATCCTATGGAAGACCCAAATCTAATGTTGATCACATGGAATGGTGATAGCAAGGAAATCTTAACACCTAAATACCTATTATTTTCACACCACCCACTAGCCAAGAATAAGAACCCTAGATGAATATGAATCCTAAATTCATAATGATGATTTAATTGATTATTAATGAATTAAAAATTATCCCATCCCTAAACTAATCATAGATAATCAAGATTATAAAATTATAGTCTTGAGGGAAAATCAACAAGGTACTCTTGAGCTCATCTCTATGACTAAACACAAAGGAACTTATGGTAGTGGATTTAAAATATCATATTGTGTCTAATGGGACAAATTTTGACATCTTCTTAGAAAATTGTATTATTTAAGGTACACATCTTGAAGTAGGACAGGGGAGTGATCTTGAGTACATAATATCCAAGGTGTGTTATGTATGGTCCACATAAATATGTGTGACCCCTACCTTAGGATGTCCCCATGGCTACTTTTTTTAAGTGTGTAATGGACCCAATGGGAATGGAACTTAGGTTAGTGATTATAAACTTCTTTTCCTTGCCATTATCCGAAGCTCAAACCCTTGGGCCTTAATTTAGTTTTTTATAGATGTTTGTATTAATCAAGGTAAACCTCTCAAAGTGGGACATGAGGTTTTGCCTAGGTTTATGATATCTAAATTCTATTACATTTGGTCCATATGGATAAGTGTGACCTCTACCTCAAGGTGTCCCCGTGACCACTTATTGAAAGTAACCAATGGGAATAATGGGAAGAGGAACCCAGGTAAATGATTATAAAGTACATATTTCTCACTAGTAGACCAAGCCCTTGGGCATTTTAAAAAAAATTGGAGGGAGGAATTATGGGTGGGTATTTTTTACTCAAACTCAATCTTATTTGGTGGTAATCCTAGAATTCTTACCCATGTACCCAAGCATCTTACCTAGAATTTTAACATCTTTTTTATATGTTTAGATTAATCATGGTATATCTCTCAAAGTGTAAGATATTTTTATTAATTATCACACACACACACACACACACACACACACACACACACACACACACACACACACACACACACACACACACACACACACGTTAAATTTATTCAAATTTATGTTTAAAAAATAATATCATGACATATTTTATTATATATTTATTTTAAAAACTTTATTTAAATATGTCTATAATATTTAAAAATAATTAATTAAATCATGATGTAATAGTGGGTTTTTTTAATTTATAATGAAAAACCTAACATAAACATTCTGATGTAAAACTTGATGCAAATTATTCCCACATAAAAAAAATAAATTGCATTCATGCATAATAATATTACTAATAAAAAATGGCTGACATAAATTGCATTGATCGAAAAATGATCTAAATTTACCTAAAAAATGATCTCCAAATTTTTTGATGCTATTTATTAAGTTGTGTCAATTGGGAGAACCCAAATTACATCAGTGAATATCCTAGTTAATGACTTTTGTTTATTTTCAAGTGTTAATTTTGACCAATTTGATCACGAAACATGAAAATTTACTAGTGTTAGGTGATATATTTTATTTTATGGAGCTATAATTTTTTTTAAACTATATTTATTCACAAATTTTTTTACATATTTTAGGGTAATAATGTTGATCCACTTCATCCACCACTATGAAATAAATATAGATGTTAAAAAGGAGGAATAGTAAGGGATAATAGTTTTAGTAAGAGTATTTCATTTTTTGAGGTAAATCCTAATAGGATTATCTATTTTAACTCTTTATATGTACCCTCTATCCTAAGGTATAATTATTTATTTGATGCACTAGATAACTCACTATGTACTTCTAATTACCATACCTTTTATGAAGAAGAGGAGGTGTAAAGTAATTGGCCAAATAATCATTTTTCAATTATGGTGATGAAACTAACCATATACAAATGGAAAGTACTGTATAGACCTTATGAGGAGTAATATTTTCATGATTTATAACATTCAAGAAAATATATGGGATTATATGATGCATACTTAAAAAAATTCAAAACATTTGGTGCATGGACAATGAAAAAAATTTGGTGCATGGCCAATGAAGGAGAAACTTTCTACTATACATGATTCTTTTAAATTTTAGAGGTAAAAAATTTATGATATGACCATCTACTATTTTTGATGTAGGCCTGTGTCTCTTTATTTTGACCCCAATAATTTTGGGATTAAAAACCTATGAATATCAAGGCATTACCATATTACTAATCTATGGACCTAAGTACTCATTCAAAGATTGAAAAAGGTTGGCTAGGTTCATGTTTAGCATGTTAAATTATGGTTTTTTGTTCAAATGAAAAATAATAAAAGAGAATATTGAGAAGGGCCAAAAAATGTTGAGAATGTATGATAACACATACATAAGTTGGTGTATGTTTTCTTCTAATAATTTTATTGATTTGATAAATAATTATAAATGATGCATGTCAAAGAAAGCTAATTGTCAATTTATGGAGTGTGAAAATGAAAAAGAGAATGACACACCAAACAAATTATATCATTATATAATGGTTGAGTTAATTGAGGATATTAGAGAAAGGTGATACTTTATTACTTATTATAACTATAGTCATCCCACTCCTATAAATTTAAGTAAATGTAATAATAATATGGTCTAGAATTGATGATATCTCATCATCTATTAAATTATGATGTTAAATAGATGGATTGGTTTAAAAACCTTGGAGATATTTTTAATGTATATTTTCAAATATAAAATTTTATTATTAATTTAATATTTTATATATTTATTAAATAATTTATATTTTTTAATCAAAATTATTTAAAATTTATCATGGTTGTTCATTTGTTTATTTCAAATATTGTTTACCGTTGATCGCTTCTTTCAATATAAACATTGTTGCACATATGTTGTGTATACGTATATATGGCCCATTATATCCATTATATTATTATGCACCTTAACAAAAATATTTTTTGATAAATTTCAAATTTGAATGAAATTTTGGATCTAAAAATCTATGGCCAATTGGAGAACACAATCACAACTAGAAGGTAATGAAATACATGAACCTAAAGGTAGTGTTTTACATGAATAAAAATTCAAACATAGACAATATGAGGGTTTATATGATATGAAAACTCAATTTTATCTTACCATTTTGGTCAAATTTATGATCATTATCATATTGGGTAAGATAATGACAATGAAAATGATGATGTTAATATAATGAATGAACCTAGTGAAGGTATTGATGAAGATCCACTTGATGGTGGTGAAGAGGTAAATATATACATGAGGATAATTGAATAATTTATATAAAAATATAGTATAAAATTCATTTTTCAAAGTTGATGAGGTTATAAAAATAATTTTTAATGCCAAGTTAGCATTTACAAACTTAAAGGTTAGATTTGGATTGTCAAATGTTAGTGTAACAACACTACTAAAGTAAGAAATTTTTTATATATTTATAAAATAATGATTTTGTATTATAAACACTATTCTAAATAGATACATAAATTTTATTATGGTTATAAATTAATGTATATATGATGTAATACATATGCAGGCTGCTTTCATGATTTAAGAAAACATGTAAATGAAGGACACATCATATTTATAAGGATGGACCATGAATATCATGGTGAAAAAAGGACAAAGTATTTAAGGTCTAATTTAAATGATATTATGTTTAACCATAAATTGGATAAGGGTATTTATCCTATCTTTTTTGGTGTAAGGTTTAATAATATAGAAGTGACAATGCACAAGGGTGATAATCAGACAGGGTAAATTTTAAGAGTGCTTATAAAAAATCCCCTTGTATTTTTTTGGAAAGTTTATAGATATTTGTTTCAAAGTAATGAAAAATCCAAGGGGAGGAGATTTATGAAACTACATGTATCCAAGACCGATTAGTTGCATTGTGTAATCAGATGGATCTAGTCATCTAGTTGCATTATATATGTAGTCGACTGGTTGCATTGCATATCTTCCTATAAACAAAATATTTTAGTTGCTATTAATATTTATTGTAGGTTGTGGGGTAATGGAAAAATAAATAAAAAACTTCCTTAAACCTAAATCTGATTATATATTTAGATTCTTCCTGAATATTTATGTAATTTAAGAAAAACATCATCTCAATCTAAGTATTTATGCAAAAGTTATGACCTTAATAACTTGGTGTAATTTTCATCACATATGTAACTGGTTGGTTTCTTTGCATATGTAGCCAATCTATTTCATTACAAATGCAACCATATTTTTGAATTGAATATAAAACTATATGGTTTCACTGCATATATAACCGGTTGGTTTCATATGAAATTTAGCCAATTGGTTGCATTTTTAATGCAACCAACCAATTGTACATGAGATGCAAATTATATCAACTTAAAGAGGATGTAAATTTTACATAAAAACTTAGATTGAGATAATTTTTTTAAAAATTACATAAATCTTTGATAGGAATCCAAATATGCTATCATATTTAGGTTTACAAAAGTTTTTGATTTCATTTTTTCCTTCACCCCAAAACCTATTTGTTATAGCTCTTCAATGCACATAGTTACTTCCTAAATTATACTGATGAATCATATTTAATATATATAAAGAAGAAAGGGTCCTATTTTTTTTAGGTATTCTAAGCATCTAGAGAGTTGACCCATAAAATAGATTATATTCTATTTTTTAGGTGACCGAGTATTATGTACTAGCCCTCCAAATTCACCAAAATCAAATTCCAAAAAAATGAATATTTATGAATTAATGAATATTCACCACTAAAATTTACCCTATAATAAGATCTAAAATAGGCCAATTGAGTGATAAACTCATACATAAGCATAAATTGAATTTATAATGATAAGTATAAACTAAACATAGAAATTAAAACTAAGCTATGTATGGAAATGATAAATAAGTAATATACTTAGTTGGTTTTGACGCTAAACATAGTGTTAGATCTAGAACATGAAGGAAATTGGATAGAATATAGTTTAGTAATAGTTGTAAAATTATAGATCTAATGCTTCTAGCACTCTAGACACTAACATTAGCTTAGGATGGTTGAGTCGATGCTAATGTCTATGTTCTATAAAAGTGTCTTATATAGAATAATTGATAAAAGGACATGTGACCACCTAAATGGTTCTAGGTTTGACTTCACCTTCATTATGGTGCATTCAAATATATATCATGGACCATCACTCATAAATTTTCAAAACCCTAGTTCTTCATTGTCATGGTGACCTTGGGGAAAATGGGTTAATGGTCACATGATGTTGAGTTGACCCTAAATCCCTCACTATTAGAGGGCACTAACTATATATCCAATACTCCAAAGAGGGTCTTAGATTGATGTTGTCCTCCCCTATGTGTTGTATTTTGTGTGAATCATGTAATGTATGATAATCAAGTATAATAGTGACTTAATATTTAACATATAAACTTGAGCTTTTATGCTACTCCTTTAGTAATTTAGACTTCTATATGTGTTCTACCTATGAATGGTGTGGAAATGGGGAATCGTTGTTTAATTGAATGCTTGATAGAGTGATTTTGATAAGTTTCCTTCATTTCTTTGGTCCTTTTCTATGTAAGGAATGAACGAGGATTGATATTATATTTAAATCAATCCTATTAGTGTAATAACTTACATTAAAACACTTAGTCCAACCATTAGGATACATTTCATTTGAAAATTGGATGATTTTATGGTATTAGACACTTGTATCATGTCAAGACACTAATGCCGATGTTAGTGTATATCTTAGACATTAGTGTCCAAAGACTAGAAAAGTAGGTACAGGGTTAAAACTTGTAGATATGGAAGTTAAGTATGTTTTAAGAATTTTTGGAAAAATAGGAGACCTAGGTCATTAATATATGAATGGTTAGGTTAAAAGATATAGGTTAATAACATACAATATAGTAGATGCAAGGAATAACCAAGGTATAAGTTTTCTAAGTGTACAAGAATGAGGTGTTATATAATCCATAAATATCATCTACATTCCCCCCTTTAATAAAGTAATGCAATTTCTAGTTTAAAGGAATGTAATGTGTACTTGGGTGTGTATACACATCTTTTCTTTGCGTGTTCCCAACTTAAGTGCTTTGCTATTAATTGAATTGCAATCAAGAGCATATTATTGTGTATAGTTAGTGAATATAATATATAATTGACAATACTTAAAATAGAGTGAAATTTAAAGAGAAAGGTTTATGGGTACATTTTTGTGTCGATGCAATCACCTTGCCTATTGGTAAGTTAATTTTAAAAATATGTATCATTGTAAGGATTTAAAACTAAGATTAGGATAAATAAATATATATATTGAAAGTACATATATCCAAGGAGATAGAGAGAGAGAGAGATTGGAAGACACATGCCCCAAATTTGGTACAAAAGTGAGTTGCCTCTTGGAAGTTGAGATTAGTTCAACTATGTAGCCTAATGATACTTATAACCTAGTGACGCTAGATGATACAATCAAGTCCAATCTAAAAAATTACTAAGATTGAGTGATTTAATCACTTCAACCATTCCAAAAATCAAACCAACTAATGTAGTAGATTGGCTTAATAAAATTTGTAAAAGTCCATGGGTTATAAGTAATTAAAAATCTGTGATGTGGTAATAGATCATAAGAGAATCTTAAAATCTAAAATTGATTGTATTTTTCAATATTAGGCATAAATTTCATAGCATATGTACCTTATATATGTATCATGTTAAAACTGTGTATAATAATGGTACCAATGTATAGAATTTTAACACAACTATGAATTTAAATCATATAATTATGTGATTTGGATAATTCATAAACTATGTAAGTGTGTATAACATGCTTCCAAAGCATGCCCCCACTATATATGGATAAATCTAAAAATTTATATAACTTGTACCAAATTGTAGAATATGTTTCCAAAACATGTCCCTATTATAATTTAGAGATATTGAATATTGAACAGGTGTGGAGAACATGCTTAAAAAACATGCCCCCACTAAATATAAAACTATGAAGCTTTGATATCCATGCATATAATCCCAACTAATATGCCCCCATTTGAGGTGAAAGAAAGATAGAACTGGCAGTTACCTCACCTCAAAAGGATAAGATAATTGTATAATCTGTGAATGGAACCATGTAGTATATATAAGGAACATGTCTAGGTATATATAGCATTGAAGTGTATAAAACCAATGTGATCACATGAAGTCCTAGGATTCATGATAAATATCATAGCATTGTATAGAGAGTAATATTATAACTTCAACAAGTAAACAAGCACACACACAAGAGCACTCAAAATCAAGTCAAAATGCAATGGTCTAAGGAGACCACAAACAAGGGGCATGTTTTAATGTCATAAAATCAAAGGGACATGACTTAGTCAAATTTCCATAAATAAATAATGACATATTCAAATTCCTATACAAAAATAATGACATATATGTCAAATAAGGCATACATAGGCATGGGGGCTGCAAGCAAAGGAGAATATTCAAATGATTAAACAAACAATACAATATCAAGATAAAAAAATCAAGGAATTTCATAAATTAAAACATAATTAACCATCATAAACATGTCATATTAGCCCATGCATCAAGTGTGTTAGGAAAAAATTTCAAGTGTATATTATATAAATAACCCTATGTAAGATATAATCATGGATAAAGGAATGTGTAAGTACATATGTAAGCTCAAAAATTATAATGAAGAGTGATAATTGAATCATATAAAATATGTGTATTAAGATCAAAGAAGTGGATGCCCCCAATGTCTGCATGACATGAGTAGAGGCAAATCCCAACATCTAAAAATAAGAGTAGATCATGTTTATGCATATGCTTGTATCATACTCAAATAGAAGTGTGACACACATATATGTATGTAGAAGTAACTACATATGCCATCCATCAACATGGAAATAACACATATACACCAAGGAGATAATAACACATGTAGGTGCTAGAATGTTTTTGTATTTTTCAATGCTTTTGATATTTTTGATATTTTGTCATAAGTTTAATCAATTAGGTCCTCATCATCAAAAGGTGTAGGTCCACATGGAAATAATTTTAATCTTTGTTTATATCTATGTAGTGTCAACACTTTAATGTTTTTGTGTAGTGGTTTATTGAAGCCAATGGTGTAAGAAAATAATCATGTCCATCATGATGTACGCAAATATCCATACCCATATTATGAAATTTTACACATATGTCTGTAGTATCTAGCTTAGCGTTCCACTCAACTATCTAATTTTATCAAAAATTTAGTTTTAAATTGGTTTGTGTGTTAATATCTGTATAGTTTAAGCTTAAATACATGGGTCACAAGTAATGGGTAACTAAATTTATCATTGATATTCAAGACCCAAGGGAGAATATATTAGTTCATTTTTAGTATGTCATAATTGTGCTAGCAAAGTAGTCCTACAAGTTGTATCTTTTTTTTTTCTTGATGAAACCCAATATGTTGTTAGTATACCCCATCAATATTAGTAGTAATGGTTAAATCTTCGTGTTTTTATAATTTTGAGGGATATTTTTATTTTGAAAGATAGAAAGGATTTGGCCTTTCCTCATGTTGGACATAATATTTATGTGTCCTTATTCTTATATTTTTGAATTTGGTTATTAAATATCTCAAATTGATTGGTATGATGGCCATTGATCTAATGGTATCATGTCTTATGTGGTTAGAAGTATACTACATGATCTATGTCTAGTAGAAGGTAAAGAAATCATTTTATTCTCAAGTAACATATATAACATGTTATTTGGAGTATCTTGTTATGTCGTGATATGGAAAATTTATTTTGAATCCTTTTGAGAATACTCCAAATTGTTCACATGATGAATTTTCATTTGACCCTTGTAATGTTGACTTAGTGTTTTCATCCTTCAAGTTCCAAGTAATATTGATCCTTCTCATGCAATGCCTCATATATGATATCCTTATAGACATTAGATTGATTTAGAAACTCATGGATTGAAATTTTTATATGTGTATTGCTCAATTGGTCAATAATATCATATCCCTTGTATTTTATTAAAATCTTAGGTTTAGGAGGAAATTATTATATATTACCAGGTGGAGGAATAGGTTGAGAAATCCTATCTTTTCAAGTATTAATAACATGGATCATGAAATCCAATATTATTCATGGGTGAATAATGGGTGTGGGATCATAACTATCATTCAAATAAGACTTAGGTAGAATAATGGTTGAGTGCATACATGTTGGCATCTAGGTACTGGCTCTATTGCCTAGTGTTGTTTATGATTTAAAACAATCACATTATAAACATTAGGACAATAAGAGGATGTAGTGGCACATGTTTTTAAAGATCATATGGGTCAAATCAAGCAATCAATGTAGAAAACCATATCAACTATAAGGTATTGGACCATGAAATAATTTATAGAGATATCCATAGCAAACATGATTGTAAAATTATAGAAATTAGTAATGAGTGACATAAAAAACTAAAAAGTCTAATTGTCATAATGTTTAATGGTCAAAGATATGGTTCACCATATGTTTAACTCTAAATTGGATAAGGGTATTTATCTTATCCTTTTTGGTGTGAGGGTTAAGAATATATAAATGACAATGCACAAGGGTGATAATGAAATCAATTTCAAGATAATTGAGTGATAAAATCATATATAAGCATACACCAAATTTATTATGTTGAGTATACACTAAACATAGAAAGTAAAACTAAGCTATACATGGAAATGACAAAGAAGTAATATAGTTACTTGGTTTTGATGCTAAACATAGTGTTGGATCTAGAAAATGTAGGAAATAAGATAGAAGATAATTTATAATAGTCATCATATTCTAGATTTGATGCTTTTGGTGATCTAGACACTAACATCAGCCTGCGATAGTTATATCAATGCTATAATATTTGTTCAACATAAATTCTAGGTATGGAATACTTATTTAAAAGATATGTGACCACCTAGATGCTTCTAGTTTTGACTTCACCTTCTCTCTGGTGCATTTAGATCTAAGTCATGGTTTGCCATTCCTCATGATTTTTTAAAACCCTATTTCTTCATCATCATGGTGACCTTAAGTAAAAATGGGTTAGTGTGAACATAGTGTCAAACTGACCCCAAATACCTCACTGTTAGAGGGTGATATCTATATAACTAACAATTTAAAGATGGCCTCAGACTAATGTAGGTTTTCCATGTGTATTGGATCATGTGTGAATCATGAAACATGTGAAAATAAAGTACAATAATGACATAACTAGTAACTTTTCAAATTGACTTCTTGGGTTGCTCCTTTAGTAGTTCAGATTTGTAGATGTGATTTACTTATTATTGGTGTGGAAATAGGTTAGCTTTGTTCAGTTTAAATCTTGATAGATTACTTTTGATAATTTGCTTTGGCCTCTTTGTTCTTTTTCTAGGTGAGGAATGAATGAGGGTTGATCTTATATTTATATCAATCCCTTTCGAGTAATAAATCACATTAAATCATTTAGGTTTACCATTATGATACATTTCATTTGTAAATTGGATGATTTTATGACACTATACACTTGCATCGAGGCAAGACACTAATTGATGCTAGTGTTTATCCCAAACATTAGTCTCCATGGAGTAGGAAAGTAGGTACATATTTAGAACTTGTAGAGATGGAAGATAAGTACATTTTAAGAATTTTGGGTAAGATAAAAGACATGGGTCATCAATATAAGACTTGTCAAACAAAGAGATATAGGCTGAGGGGAACAAGATAAAATAGATGTGAGACTTGAAAAAGTGGGAAAGGTCTAGAACTGAGAGGAACAACCAAGGTCTGAGTTTGCTAAGTGTAAAATAATTAAGTGTTATATAATCTGTAGATATCATCTATAGGCAACCTCTAATTTCAATGTCTACTAGAGATTGGTTGTAGCTTTATAAACTTGTTTATGATGCAGTGAATATTATTTTAATAGATATATGGTAGAGATCAGAGTCAAAAAATGGTGTAGGTCAAACAGATAGATTTAATTCCTAAGGGAATGATAAGATTTTATATATTATACAATCTTCATTATTGTAAATTTTTAATAGTGGGGAATCTTCTTGAACCAATGATTATATTAAAAAATGTTATTGTATCAATGTGGCTACTTATTATAATTAAAGACAAATATAGATTAAAATTATATAAATACCTAAAATTTTATAGAACTAAGAAAAATATATGGCCAAATAATAGTGAAACATATGCAAAGGCCCCATAGAGTCTAAATAGACCCCATGTTTCAAAAGAGACCAAGTTAATATACACCCACCACAATTCAATGAGTAGTCCCTTAAGAGAGATTTCACTATTTAAGGACATATTATAGGGTTGAAAGCACATGACTAACACAAAATTTTAAAGGTATGTAAATAATATTTTTTTTGAATCTAAAATAAAATGTATGTGTGTGTACACACACACATTTATCCATTTCAACCTCTGACATTGTCTAATAAATGTGTTTGGCACAAAAACATATATTTATAATTGGTTTAAGGTGAGAGAATGTGCTTTCATGTGATCTTGAAAATCCCACTTAGAGAATCTTAAAAATCATTAATTGATTTTAAATAGAGGAGATGTACACCTCTAAGATAAAATATATTATAAATTTGATTATTTTTAATTTTAAAAATGAAATTTCAACTTCATTTTTTGACTCCTAAGTTCATCTACTAGTCCACTTAGTAATGATATTGAGCTAGCAAGTGTTGTCAACAATGAGTTGATTTTTGGACTAAGAGGTACATGAAGACATTGAAATAGTTTTTCAACCATATATATTTTCTAAAGGGTTTCATTTTATAAGGTTATAATATTCAAAAAATGTTATTTTATATAACTATATACAAAAGGAATGCCTTGAGAAACCTTGTATATGTGATGTTAGATAGATGATTATATTATATTAATCTTGATATTTATAAACATGTAATTTGTATATCCTTTACTTATATGAACTTGTATTGATGTTTTTAGGTCAAGCAAAGAAATATTACATCAATAATTTTTTACTCTTTAAAGTGGAGGAAATGAACAAGTGGCTTGATATTTTAAAGTATATAAATGAGAAGCATGATAAGGCTAGGCATACTTATAAAATACAATATCCTTGTAAAATTTTTCCCCAAGACATATGAACTGAATGGCAAGATAATTTTACTTATAATTATGTGCAAAATTTTAGAAAATATTGATGACATAAGCCATGGAAGCATGTTTAAGGATGAATGAATAGACAACTAAATACTATATTTGGTTCACTCATACTTGTGTTATCTTCAAATTATTTATGTTTGTGGTCAAAAAAACTTCATGATATTTATTTTTAACTATAATAGAATGAATTGGATCTATTTTATCAAAACTAAATAAGACACATTTGATACATTCAAAAAGTTTTGAACGATGATTGAAAGTGAATCCCAAACCCACATTAGGATATTAAGGACAGACAATGGTAGTGATTACTCTTCAAAGGAATTAAAGGCTTACCTAAAATAAAATGGGATAAAAAACCATCTCATGGTTCCCCACACTCTTTAACATATTGGAGTAGAGTAAAAAATTAATAAAATTTTGATGAATATGATTTGTACAATGTTATCCTTCAAATGGCTAAATATGCATTTTTGGGAGAGGAAACTTAAGAAAACATTTTAATCCAAAATAGATCACCATTATTAGTTGTTGAAATAAATAATATATATGAAGTGTGTTCTAGGTGTGTTTGTTACACATTGATTCTAAAATAAAAGAGAAATATGTGTGATCGCAAGAGCTGAAAACACATTCCCTTGGAATATTTTAAACCCTCCAAGTAATATATAGTATGATGATAAAAAAAGTTCCTCATTATGATGATTTTGTATTTTGTGAAATTCAAAAGGAAAAATACAACATTTATTGAAAATTAATTTGATTGGATAGATATGAAAAGTTTGTTGTCTATAAGAAGAGTCACTTGGATATCCAAACAATGAAAAAGGGACATGAAACTAGGAGTCATTTTAATTAATGCCATCTCCTATAATTTAAAATGAAACTCCTTTAGAATGATAATTGGACACATCATCATATGTTGATTAGATACCTTTATAAAAAAGGTTAGATAGTGAAGAGGCTTCAAAATATGAAATTAAGGCACCAATTGCTTGATAGGGGGTATAAAAAATGATGCCTTAATGGGTTTCTTAGAAATTGAAAGATGTTATACCTAATGAGGTGGGAAAAATTATCACTCAAAGTTATTGTTATAACTCAAAATTGTACCCTTGATAGGGTGATTCAATCCTTCACAACATGAGCTATGTAATGGGATTGATCCTAAGCTAGGGGTGACTTTAGGTGGATTAAACCTCTAGGTTATAGGGCTAGCTCCCCTTGATGTATCAATTAGGTTCTTCTACACTAATAAATTTCAAGGAAAAGGGATAATAATAACATTAAAACCTAATGAAGTGATACACATAGTTAGTTTATCACTACCAACCAAATGTATTTGCACATGTAGTCCAAGAGACTTACCTTAATATATACTACTTATAATCTGAATCTCTCACATAATAAATTTGAGGTGGAAGTTGTGATAGATGCTTGGGATATTAGGAATAAATAAGAGGTAATATAATTACAATTAATAGTATAAAAACTTACTCAACCCTCACACTTCACTTGAACACTTCACATGACCTAAAAAAGAAGCTTTCATACTGCATATAGGTGATAGAAAAAGATAACATGCCAAAGAAGAATAGTTAATTCACTTGACAAGATCAACTATTCATGTAAAAAAACTAAGAAAAATCATATAAGGAGGTAAAAATAGTATTTTATCATTGATTAAAGGCATACAAATGGGTAGGGATTTTCCATATCCAAGTGGAGGATGAATACAAATCCAATCAAGGCTGAATTTATAGTGAAATGAGGGTAAAAGATAAAGGAGTGTAGAAGTGAGTCATGACAATTTTCAAGTGAGAGTTAAAATAAATAAAAGAGTTTTAGAATATTTTTATAAGACCCTAAAATACATTTATTACTTCTTTGATGGATATTCACCTTGGAAATGGTGTAGGAGTCTAAATATTTGCATGACACTTTGATCTTTCTCTTGAAAATTGCCCTTCTCTTAGATTGTGAGGTGATAAATGGTATTAATAATCATCAAGTAATTGTGATTCAATCTTTATATAATATATAACACCTTTCATAAGGTTATGAATCTTCTACATTAATGTTACAATGATTATTACAACTCTTAGGTGTCTTGAAGCCCAATTTTTCTTACTACGCCTATTTTTCCCAAATGGCTAAAATATTGATTTTATATTTATGAGTAAAAAATATCTTTAAAAAAAGAATATAAATGTATTATAATACCTAAAAAAACTCATTTTGATCCATCAAATACTCACCAAGACCTTATTTTGCACCTTAAACTCTCATTAGCCTTAAATTCCTTGTAGCCTTGAAAACACACAAAACTCCTTGTGTGGAATAATGTAAAAATGATATTGGAAAAATAAAGGTATTTTTGAGTACCCAATATTACCTTACATATCCATTCCAAATTTCATGACCTTAAATCAAGTACAAGTACACTTATTCACCCTTTTCTCTCTCTGATTAGGCCTTAATTAGACCTTTAAGCCTAGAAACTGAGTTTTGTCTCAAATTAAATCCTACATATGTGAAAATTATAAAAATAATTTGATTAAATTTTAGGACCCCATAAAAATTATCCATGTCAAATTTGAGTAATTGAGACCCTGTATGGATATATGAACCATGAAATGGCTAAAACCCTAGCCTAGGTGCTTGTACATGCATGAGAGGTGATTGAAGTGGTTTGACGAGAAAATTTTATGTTATAATTCTTGGAAATGGTTTTTTTATGCCTGAAATATCATAATGTAATTTAACCTTTTGACTAGAGGCTCTCCACTTTTACTTTCAGGTCTATAGATAGGATTGTTAACTTGCAAAATAGTGTATTTCTCACCTTGTGACCCTGACTTGATGAATTAAGATCACATAAATCACTTTTATAGGTATAAAAAGTTTTTTTAATTATAATTTAACTTCTTACCATGATTACAAATACTCTTTACTTGCTTTAGAGGCTTTCTACAACCCTACAAATTCAAAATTTGACCTACAACCATGCATTTAGAGTCAATCTCATACAATGTACTTTCACATATTCAAACCAAGGGTTTATTATGATGTAAATGAGACATATTAAAGTCACAAAGGTTATTTAAAAGTTAAATAAATCATTATAAGTGTTTGAAGTCAAGTATCTCTCATTGGGTCATTGGAGTGCTCCTTGGCAGCCTATGAGTGCCTTACACTCTTAAGGATTGTCCATAGAACTTAGGCCTTGGATGAAAATACAAATGGAATTAATTTTTAGTTCATAAGGGTTAAATATTATTCCTATAATATTGATCCGCCATGCATCCTCTATGGGAGATACGAGTAAAAATTAGAGCCTATCGGGTTACTAGTCCTGCATTAATGAACTTGAGAAAGATGAATTTATGTGAAAAGATGTGAAAGTGCTTGTTATGAATTCATAAAACACAATAAGGTATTTTTAACTCAATATGAAATGTTACAATGTATTTATTTTCCATTCATCCTCTTTAGACCCAATGTATCCTTCATTTGTTCATGCCTAGGGTTCTCTAGCAAACTATTGCAAGTCACCCTTGTTGCCTATGTTTGGGATATTTCCTTACCATTTAAGGCTTAATAACCTCATATAATATCTCATTGAAGTTATAAACATACCATTAGGTATATTTATGTCCTATATTACTTTCAACAAACCATTCTCTTCATAATCTAACACACAAGCGTGCGTGTTTGATGACCTAGACCTATTATACCTAAACAATCCATATAGGCTTTCCACTAACTTAATTATTATTGTTATTTAGTGGGTAAATTATGAACCTATAATATTCAATTTAATAATTATTTCACTCTATATTTTTCTCCTATTTATGGTCATATATTCACCTTAGGTACCCAGAAATTAATTGTGTACCCATTCAAATATCTTTACTGTAAGGTTTACCAGATTACAACTCTCTTAGATTGACTCACCTTATTAATGATGATATAAAAGTGAATTATATTGATAAAATATCTATAAAATTTAAAAACTCTTGGTTTTCATCAAATATCATTCTAATTGATCTCTTCTTCCATAAGGCCCAAACTAACCTGTAAGTAGTCATTTGGTGTCTTGACTACATTCTTAGAATGGGAATCTATTCAATAGCATCTCTATAAAATTTAATATTATTAACACTTATTGAATTATTATTCAATTAGGTATATGCAACCTATATTACTACACATTATTCACAATACATGATACTTCTTTAGAGGTTTACACACATACCTGATTGTAGGTGGATAAACTCTAGGTATCTTCTTCACTGTCTACCTTTAGGTACTTATTCTATCCAAGGCTATCTCTTCATGATAAAGGAGTCATATTCAAAAAGTATTAAATAATATCTCAATATTTATTAAAAAAACTTAATTCACATCTTCATGACTGCACATATCATTATCTTCTTAGTAGGCATGTAGGTGTATTTAGGTTTTTTGATTGTTAGGGTTGAAGAATGTGACTTCAATGGAACATTTTACATCTTCATGACCTATATCATATCCAAATTGTTTAAATATGAATCACATACTTATTATTAACCCTAAACCCCATGTTACAAGCATGAATCATTTTATTTCATGTGGAAATGAGACCAAGTCTATAAACATGTAGGTCTATAGACTTGTAGGTTTGTAGACCTTTAGGTCTACATTTCTATTTCTCAAAGATCCTTTAAAAAATATAAATTGATAATATAAACCTTTTTATAGACTCAATATTACCATTAAACTTTTTTCATGTAGTTATGAACTTCATATAGCACTTTAAATACACATTTGGCACCTCTTTTATTCATATTTTGTGTTGGCAGACTTATAACATTGTCCTTGGGCTATAAACTTGAACACCAATTAGAGAGGAAAATATGGAGTGTTAATATGGTTGGATTAATACAAATTAATTGTAAAATATGATGAAAAACATTTGATTATCACCTGTATTCATTGAACCCTTTAGGAATTTCAAAAGCTCAGTGTAAACCAATAATTTCAACTCATGAAGCTCTTTTACTCATTCCCCAATTCCATACATACCAAAATTGGTGGATGAAATTGAGAAATGGATTTTCACACACCTATGAAATCTCTATTATGATCCTCATGCCTCTAAAAAACTTCAAACTACTATTTCATGAATAAAAATGAATTTGTGGGGTTTATAGGCAATTTTAGAGTACCCTAGGGTATTAACAATTGTTTATAAAATAGGGACACAAATATTATGACTATTTACATGAATTATAATGTTGATAAGAACCACTCATCTTGAAAAAATTCTTAGATCCCAAATCCCACCATGCTATACATAATAAGCAGTTGAAAATTTCCTTTGTGAGCTTGCTAAGGGAACAATGAAGAAAAGGAAGTATTTTTTGCATTGTCTAGACCTATAACTAAAATCCAATAATGTGTTTGTCCTATGTAAGTTTAAGAGACATGTCTAAAACATTTTCAACTTAAAGTGTATCTCTCAAGCCCATAAAAGTGGGTGATAAGCTCCTCTTAAGTTTTGAACTGCAAGAATTTGATCACTTTCTAGCTTGTAACTATCATATACATGTTATAAACCTCCTTTACAATCTTATAAAAGTGTTATGTAACTATTTTTTTTATCTTTGGTCAGCTTTGACAGTTTTTGGTGTTAGTTACATACACTTTCCCCTCAACTTCACTCACCTTAAAGTTTGCAAAACAACCTTAACTTTTTCAAACAAGTATAAAATATTCATGCAAGGTGATTAAGGGGTAAGGTGACTTTGAGAGACGCTTAATAACCTTTGACATCATGTGGGTCAACTTTATTCACACCATGACATAGTTAGGTTATCATAAGATCAAAATACAACATTACCTTAATTTTATCAAAATAACCTTAAAAGATGCTAATAAGACTTTAGAAATATCATTTTAAGACCTCATAAATCATGGAAAGGGTTATGAACAAGGTTATAAGGCATGAAAATCATGTTTTTTATGAACCTAGGTAATGGTATAAAAAAAACTAGCTAACATCTTTGCCAGTCTCCAAGGGATGCTTACTTGCTAAGCATATATACTGGTTTCCTAGTCCATCCATTCGGTAATAACAACATATACTACTAAAAAAAGAATCAAAATGAATTTGACACAAGACAAAATAGCTAACTTGACCTCTAAACCCACATCACACAAAACAATGGATACTAGACTAAATAATACACACTTGTGCTAACAAGCACTTATGGAACACAAAGCATAAACAACTATACACAACTGACCTCAACATTTATTTCTCTTATAGGGTCAAATGGGAAGCTATTGAGATCATTAGAACACCATGGAATTAAATTATCACATGCTGAGTAGAGTCTAACTAGGCATGTTTCATGGAGTGAGAGCCTACACCTATATTTGGAGATGTTGGCTTGCTCATAGTCTCTTTTCACCAACAACTAGACCTTTTTGATTCATTCCAGGGTATATAGGTTGATTATGTGAGTCAAAGACCAAATACTAATCAATCCAAACTTGTTTTCTTGGCACAAAAAATCTCATTTCTACCTCATCCATAAACTGCTCCTAATTACATGTGACTTCTTCATACCTATTAACTTCTACTTTCTTGATATCTTGCTCTTGTTTGCTTGAATTCTCATGAACAATTGTCTCACCAAGAAGAGTAACAACTTCAAAAGTATCTTTATTCCATCCAATAAAGTATTCATACCCTTTTAGTGTTTCAAATACATTGCATATGCTTAGGTACTACTTCCACAAGTCTTTATCATTCTCTTGACTTCCTCTTAAAGAGGTGTAACCATAGCTTGACCTTGCTCTTCAAATTCTATAGCCTCATGGAGTGACAAGATTGGAGAGTTGCCTTTATCTTCATTGATAAAACTACCTTATTCAACCTAAATTAGACCTTGACATGTCTCTCTAAGACTGTAACATGATTTTAGAACATTAAACAAGTATTTCAATTTATCTTCACATGGTTCTAGTTCACATAGACCTTCATCAACCTTGATAGGAGCTGGTATAAAAGTATTGAAAAAATAATTTGAGAAGGAGATAAAATTTAAACCTCCTTAATCATGATCATAGGCATCAACGCAACTTATTTCTACCTTTAATGGATCTTCAGAAGCTTCTTCTTTTGTTATGGTAAATTGATCAGCTTGTACTCCACTAATATTATCATCTTCTTTAATTTCAAAGACTGATTCAAATATATCTTGACCAAGAGGTGTTCCAATTATGATATCCTCCTCACATATACTTTAAATATCATGTTCATATCCTTCTTGAGAGTGATCTTTAGTCGTAACTTGATTATTTTTCTAAATAAGAGGTTATTCATCTTCACAAACCAATTTTGAGTTCTCATGCTCAATATGCTTGTTCTTATCCTCACTCCATTCACCAATGAATCCCTATATATTTTGAATGTGTTTAATTTCAAATTTATCTAAAAGGTATTCATTCTTAATTTTAATACTCTCTTGAATGGATTCCTAAGATGGAAACTTCTTAGTTTTTTTAAGCTTCTCAACAAGAATCTCCTATTTACTTTGGATTATTTATTGAATTGACCTCTAAGATGGGAAGCATTTAGGCTCTTGAGGAGGGATGGGAGGGGATTAAATAGGTTTAAATTCTTCCTTGATATCAACTCCCTAATCTATGATTGTTTCACTTTGCTTATTCCATGATTTCACCACTTGATTCCAACTTAGAATATTAAAAGACTTCTTGGGGGGTTATCGAGGAATAGGAGTGGAGTTTTGTGCCAAGATGGATTCATTAACTTCCCTCCAGGTATAAATAAATATTTCTAATTATATATTTTTATTATTGACAATAGGATGCTCAACAACAACCTATTTCTTCTTTTGGATATTCTCTTGGATTGATTTCCATGAAAGGAAAGCTTGAGGGGTGTGTGAAGGGATTGGGAGACTTTGAAGATCACTTGACATGGTAATTTGAGGGATAATGGATGGAATATAAGAGTATTGAGGTGGTATAGATTAATGAACTTGAGGTTGATAGCATTTAACCTATTGTTCTTCATGAACTTTTAGCTTATCCTCTATGCCTTGAATTAGGCCACTTATGTCCATCATGTCACATGTGAGTCTTTTCCAATTTTATCTCTTAATAGGTGATTACTCTCTTTCTATCAGATATAATGAGTCTCTCAAATCATGAATTATACGAATAAGAAAATTTTGACCATACTTCCTTTGTGTTTTAAACCCTATCATATACCTTTCATAGCCCAAGAGGGTTTGCTTAAAACTTAAGTTGAACTGATTTGAAAAGTGGTTATGTTGACTAGGGGTAACATGGTATTGGAAAGGCTGATTAAAGGATTTAAAGGGATGATAAAGTGATGTACTACCTTGGTATGATTGTCGAGGAAAATAAGGAGGGTAATACTTTTGATAACAAGGATGATAAGGTTCAACATACTACTGATAAGGGTCAACAAACTATTGACAAGGATGAACATGAGTTTGATACAGCTCTTCAATTTGTGTAAAACAAAAATAAACATCAAACCTAGCCATGAGAATTCATGATAAAGATATAAATGAAATAAAACTGGCTTAAAATGGTACTTGGGCTACTATAACTAGCTACATGCATTCAGAGTCATCATTGATGCTTGTTTAACTTCCTCAAAAGGCTGGTGCATTTAAGAGAAACACCAAAAACTCTTCAATTAATTACAATCTAGTCTTAAAAATTGTGCAAAAAAATTTATAGCTCAAAATTTTACCCTTGAAAGGGTGATTCAATCCTTCTCAACTTGATCTATGCAATGGGATTGATCCTAGGTTGTGGGTGACCTTTAGGTGGATCAAACCTATAGGTTATAGGGATATGTACCCTTGATGTATTCAGTAGGTTATTATAAACTACTACATTACAAGGAAAATTGAGAAGTCTAACATGAAAATTGAAGGGGTTGATACACAAAATAATTTGATCACTACCAACCATATATATTTGCACATGTAGACCAAGAGACTTACCTTAACATACACTACTTCTAATCTAAATATTTCAAATAAACACTTCAATGTGGAGGTTGTGATAGATGGTTGGGATAGGAGGAATAGTGACACTAAAGAGTATAAAAAATCACTCAACCCTCACACTTCACTTTAACACTTCATATGGCCTACAAAAGAAGCTTTCAAATTACATATAAGTGTTAGAAAAGGAAAACATGCCAAGGAAGACTAGTCAATTCACTTGCCAAAATCAAATATTCATACACAAAAACTAAGTACATCCATATAAGAAAGTAAAAAATATATTTTCACATTTATAAAAGGCATAGAAATGGATATGAATTTTCCATACCCAAGTAGAGGAAGAATACAAATCCAATCAAGGCTGAATTTATAGATAAATGAAAGTAGAAGAGAGAGAGAGGGCAATAGAATTGAGCCATGACAAGTGTCAAGTGATAGTTACAATCAATAAAGGAGTTGGAGAATAGTTTTATAAGACCTTAAAAGAAATTTATTACTTCTTTAATGATGATTCACCTTCCAAATGACATATGACTCTTCATATTTGCTTGACACCTTGATATTTCTCTTAAAAATTGCCCTTATCTTGGCTCATGAAGTGACAAGTGGTGTTATTCATCATCAAGTCATGTTGAATTGATCTTTATCTACTCTATAACACCTTGCATTAGTTTAGGAATCTTATACACTAATGTTATAATGATGATTACACCTCTTAGGTGTCTTGAAGCCTACTTTGTCTTATTATGCCTATTTTGCCAAAATGGCTCAAATCTTTAAATTTGTCTTTATGAGTACGCTCTATCTCCATGAAAGGAATCTCCATGTCTTATCAAACCTAAAAAAACTCATTTGGATCCATAAAAAAATCACTAAGAACTCATTTTGTACCTTAATCTCTCACTAACCTTCAATTCCTTATAGCCTTCAAAACACACAAAGATCCTTATGTGTAATAAAGTATAGATTATATTAGAAAAATAAAGGTATTTTTTAGTACTCAGTATGACCTTACATTTCCATGCCAAATTTCATGACCTAAAAGTAATTACAAGTACACTTATTCACTCTTTTGTCTCTCTAATTAGGCCTCTAGGTCTAAAAATTGAGTTTTGGCTCAAATTAACTCCCACACATGTAAAACTAATAAAAACTATTTTATTAATATTTATGACCTATTGGCCATACTACATGTCAAATTTTAGGACATGGTACCGTATACAGATGTGTAAACCATGAAATGGCTAAAACCCTAGCCTAGGTGCTTATACATGCATGAGAGGTGATTGAAGTGGTTTGGAAATAAATTTTTAGGTTAAATGTTTGGAAATGGTTTTTTTAGGCTTGAAACATCATCATATAAGTCAACCTATTGAGGAGAGGCTCTTCATTTTCACTTTCAAGTCTGTAGATAAGCTTTTTGACTTGTAAAATAATGCATTTCTCACCTTATGACCCACATTTGATGATTTAAAGAGATCATATATCAATTTTAGAGGTATGAAAAGTTGTGTTAATGATCATGGAACCTCTTACCATGCTTGAAAATCCTTTGTACTTGGTTTGAATGTTTGCTACAACCTTGCAGGCTTAGAAGTTAACCTACAACCATGCATTTAGAGTCAATTTCATATAATGTACATTCACATATGAAAACTAAGGGTTTATTATAATTTACATGAGAAATATGAAATCCACCAAGTTCATTTCAAAGTCAAATCTATCCATTAGAATCATCTGAAGGTAAGTATCTGTCATCAGGTCATTGGAGTGTTCCTTGGTAGCCTGTGAGTGCCTTTCACTCATAATGATTATTTATAGAGTTTAGGCCTTAGATAAAAATAAAAATTACATGAATTTTCATTTCATAATGGTTCAATATTATTCCTAAAATATTTATCCACCATGCATATTCTCCTCAGAGATCTAAGAAGGAATTAGAGCCTCTCGGGTTACTAGTCCTACATTCATGAACTTGAGAAAGATGAATTTATGTGAAAAGATGTAAAAATAATTATTATGACTTTATAAAACCACATAATGTCTATGAAACTCAATATTACATATTAAAATTTATTTATTTTCCATTCCTCCTCTTTAGACCCATTGTATCCTTCATTTTTTCATGCATAGGGTTCTTTAGTAAACTCTTGCAAGTGACTCTAGTTGCTTATGTTTGGGCCATTTACACTTTTTTGAAGGGTTTATAACCACATATAATATCTCATTGAATTTATAAAAATCTCCTTATGTCTATTTTTGTCCTATATTACTTTCAACATACCATTCTAATCACAATCTAACACACATGCCTATGTGTTTAATTACCTGGACCTATTAGGCCTGAACAATCTATTTTGGCTTTCCATTGGCTTATATCATATTTTTATTTAGTGGGGAAATTTTGAACCTATATTATTAAATTTAATACTTCTTTCACTCTATATTTTTATCCTAGTTATGGTCACATATTCACCTTAGTCACCCAAAACTTAATTGTATATACCCATTTGAATATATTGATTGTAGGGTTTACCAGGTTGAAACTCTCTTAGATTGAATAACATTATTAATTATGATATAAAATTGGATTATATTATTAACATATCTCTTCCATTTAACACATCTTATGGTTTATCAAATATCATTTGAATTGATCTCTTCTTTCTTAAGGCCCAGACTGACATGTAGGTAGTCATTTGGTGTCTTGACTACATACTTAGAATGGGAATTTATTCAACAAGGTGTATATAACCTTTAATATTATCAACCCATATTGAATGTGTCTTTAATTATTTATATATAACCTCTATTCTTACACTTTATTCATAATAAATGAGGCTTATTGATAAGTTTACACATAGGCATGACTATAGGTGGATAAGCTTTAGGTATCTTCTTCACTGTCTACTTGTAGGTACTTGTTCTAGCCAAGGATATCTCTTTGTGTTGAAGGAGTAATCATTAAAAATTATTCCATAATATATCACTATTTATTAACAACACTTCATGACTTCCATACCATTCACATCTCCAAGCCTCCACTTATCATTATCCTCCTAATAGGCATGTAGGTGTGTTTGGGTTTGTTGACTGTTAGGGTTGAAGAATGAGTCTTAAATTTTATATTTTCCATATTCATGACATTTATCATCTTAAAACTACTTACATATAACTAACATAATTTTTCTCAACCTTGAACCTCATGTTCCAAGCAAGACTCATTTTATTTCAAGTGGAAATAAGACCTACAAATCTATAGACATGTAGGTCTACATTTTCATTGCTCAAAGCTCATTTAAAACATCTAAGTTTATTACATCAACAAATTAATGGATTAAATACTACCATTAAACCTATGTCATGGGGTTATTAAATTCATATAGCAATTTAAATACACATTTGGCACCTCTTTTGTTCATATTTTTTGTTGGCATACTCATAACACAATCCTTGGGATGGAAACTTGAATACCACTTGGAGAGTCTAGTATGGAGTTTTAAAATGGTTATAGATATATAAATTAAGTGTATAAGATGATGAAAAACATTTTATTATCAATTTTATTCATTTAACCCTATAGGAACTTTAAAACCTTGGTGTAAACCTACAATTTCAACTCATGAAGATCTTTTGATCAATATCCAATGCCACACATGCCAAACTTGGTGGATGAAAAATTTTAAATGGTTTTTTATACCCCACATAATCTATATTATTATCATGCCTCTAAAAAACTTCAAACTACCATTTCAAGAAGAAAAATGAACTTGTGTGGTTTGTAGGTAGTTTTAGAGTACCTTGGGGTATTAATGATTGTTCATAAATGACGGGTCACCAATATGATTAATATTTACATGAATATGAAGGAAATTGTGATGCCATCCTATGAAAAAATTCTTAGGTCCCAACTCCCACCATATTGTACATAATGAGCACTTGAAAACTACCTTTGTGAGCTTACCAATGGAGCAATGGAGAAAAGGAAGCATTTTATGGCATTAAATAGACCTGTAACTATAATATAATCATGTATTTTTCCTATTAAATTTGAAGATACACATCTTAAATGTTTTCACTTAAAAGTGGACATCTCAAGTCCATACAAGTGCGTGACAAGCTCATCTTAAACATTGAACTACAAGAAGCAAATAACTTTCTGAATTGTAATTGTCATATATATATGTTATAAAAATACTTTAAAAGTGTTATGTATGGATGTTTTATCTATTTTCATCTTTTACAAATGTTTGAGTTAGTTCTATACACTTTCCCCTCAACTTCACTTACCTTAAAGTTTGCAAAACAACCTTAACTTTTCCAAAAAAACATAAAATATTCATGTAAGGTGATTAAGGGGTAAGGTTAATTTTAGATACAATTAATAACATTTAACATAATTTGGATCAAATTTATTCACACCATGACATAGACAAGCTATCATAATACCAAAATAAAACATTACCTTAATTTTATCAAAATAACCTTAAAAGATGCTAATAAGAATTTATAAAGACCATTTTAAGACTGCATAAATCATGAAAAGGGTTATAAACAAGTTCAAAAGGCATGACAAGCAATTGTTTTGTGAACATAGGTAATGGTAGTTAAAATTTGGCTAACAGTTACTATATATGAAAATAACAAGTAGACAAGTTTATTGAATAAATTTAAGATAGACTAGAAAAGTTTACCATAAATGACCTTCTAGAATAATAAATCAACGTTGAGCTTGATTCAGAACCAACCTTTTTTCAAATAGATTAAAAATATTTATGTCTAAATAAAATCCATAGAAAATGAATATGTTGCACTGGTAAAAAATGGAACTTGTAAATTAGTGGATTCTCCTCTAAACTGTAAACTAAGTGGCTATAAACGGGCCTTTAGAAATATTTAAAATGTAGATGGATCACTTTAAAAACATAAATAAAGGCTTGTCATAAATGGATATGCTCAAAATTAAGTAATTAAATACAATGAAATATTTGCACCTATAGGAAAATGGACAGCTATTCAAACCATGTTGGATATGGTATCTCACAATAGATGGAAAGTTCACCAAATGGACATCAAAACTGCGTTTGTAAATAGTGATCTCAAGGATACATTTTACATGACATAGGATAATTTATTTTAAGTAAACTTCCAAGATAAAAAAGTGTGAACACTTGAAAAATAAATGTATGATTTGAACAAGCCCCATCAACTTAGTGTGACAAACTAGTTGAGTACCTCCTAAACATGAACTTCAAACTTTTTGAGTTTGAAGATGCAAATATTTTTTCAAAATATTTGAAAAAACATTTGTATTTTTGGTGGTGTATGTTGATGATTTTCTTATCAGAGGGAATAATTAAAGGTACACTACAAAATTTAAATTAGATTTGATGAAAAACTTTGAAATGGCTGATTTTGGGTTATCTTCATTACTATGTAGATATTGAAGTAATTTAAAAACCAAAATATGTCTTCATCACTAAAAAAAAGTATATTGATGACATTGTAAACAAGTTTAAAATGGAATATTATAATCCTCTCAATACCCCTATGGAACAAAATCTAGAATTGAGCACAAAAGATACCACAAATTTGTAGATGTTACTAAATATAGATAGCTCATTAGAAGTATGATCTTTGTGACAATAACTAGTCTAGATATTTATTTCATTATTGGTGTTATTTATAAATTCATGAAACAACCTAGATAAATTCATTGGGTAGAAATAAAAAGAGTCCTCTAATTTCTTAAAGGAACACAACATTTTAGGCTTAAATACTCGAGGGTAACAAACTTCAAACTAGTTGGATATTTAGATTCTAACTATGCTGGTGATTTTGAGTATTAGAAATCCACTTCAGGGTTTCTATTGATTTTTAGAGAAACATTGATTATTTTGAAGTTAAATAATTAATTAGTGCCATGGATTTTTATATTATAATTAAAGTATATGGAAGAGTCAAAGGAAACTAGAGATATTTTGTGGCTCATAAGGGTTATTTTTGATTTTCAGGAATAACAAGTTCATCAACAAATTTCATGGTTGAAAATAATTTTACAATTAAAATGGTAAATAATCCAAGATTTCATGACCAAAAAAATCATATCAATACCAAATTTCATTTGATTCTACACTATGTGGAAGATGGTATTGTAAAGTTGGAAGATTTCCCTACAACAAAGCAACCAATGGACATCCTGATAAAAGAACTTGGATGGGAAAATTTATAAAAGTTCAAAGGAATGATTGGTGTCATAATGACCCCTATAGATTAAGGTTGGGGGAGGGGGATATAACAATATTCTATAATATTTTTCTTAATCCTAAGTATCATAGGCTTTTGTCTTATTTTAAGTATTTATTCATTCTTGTAAGAATAGGAAGAGTCACTTAGGAATGTGAAATAAACAAACATTTCATTGGATTTATATTTTATAATCTTCTTACTTTAAATTTGAATCATGAATACAATTTTGGCTTGTACCAAACATTATTCATTATCATTTTGTTTATTATTTGTCTTGAATCATGAATACAATGGTAGTTATGTCTTAACATGTAATTTGTTTATTTTTTTAGAAACTTGAAGTAAAAAAATGCCCATCCAATATATCCATATATTCTTGTGCAAATTAAAAATAAAATAATAGAAAACTATTAAAAATTTGAGTATGGAGATGAGTGAATTCTTATGAAATCCAAAATCAAAAGAAGATACTTTTATTGTTAGATATCAATCAAAGGTTAAACTAAGGTGATTTCAGTATCAACATTGATATTTGAGATTTAAATCAAGTTCTTTTAGTGTTAGATTTAAATTCAAGGTCAAAATTAAAAATATTGTCAAGTGTTCTATATTTTATCAATATTGAAATCAAGTGTTCTATAGTTTATCAAAATTAGGGTTAATTCAATTATTATTTCAAATTACAATATTTTATCTAGATATACAATAAAAACCCTAGTATAAAAGTTTTAAATCAATGATTGAATAAAAAATGGGATCACCAATATTGTAATTTGAAATAATAATTGAATTAACCATAGTTTTGATAAACTAAATAGTAAAAAGTAAAATATTCTAAACCAACTTGTGAAAAACATAATGAATGTAAAATATTAAATAAGACACAATTCAATGAATTGAAAGAAGACTAAATGTAAAATGAAATGAAAAATTATTTGTTTCTATATGAGATATGACTATGTGAATCTAACAAAAGACTAAAACTAAGAAACATGGACTAATTCTACAAATACCTATAAGTTGAGAGTGAACGTATTAAAGGAGAAGATCATCTAACTTAGGGCATGATCAACTACCATTATAGCCCTCAACTGATCGATCGTGTCTTTTTCTAAAAAAATATGAACTTAGGTCATGACTATATGTAATAGATTGAATTGGGTATTTGTTTATGTATTTAACCTTTAGATGCATGCAAAAGACCTATAAGTCAATTCACCAAATTTGAATCCCTAATATGGATTACAAAGATTGAAAAACTAAAAATATAAAAAGAGGGAGTGTAATGGGTTGATATAACCTAAACCACCATGATGATTGAACATTTCCATATGTCTAGAGGGTTTATGTGCTCATCACCTTGAATAATCTAAAGACATAATTCAATCCCATGTAGTTCTCCCACTTAGAGTGATTTTTGAAATTATGCTTCTTTGATATATGAATTCATCTAAATATGGATTGAATACTTGATCATGATTTTCTTTGAATCTAATAAAATGGGCTTTGGACTTGGTTGAGTACTAAATCAAGTAATTAAAATCTAGATTGGGAAGAATAGGGAAGCTGTGATCAATCTAAAATAGTGTAAATATGTATTTGTATTGAAATTATCAAGTGATAGAAAAAGTGACTTTAGTGTGCCTTTATATAAATCCAAAATGGGAAACCTGATAATGATAAAAACATAGATCACAAGGTAAGGTAGGGTATAACTTTAAAAACTAATTGTTAGAGGACCAATGACATAATTTTTTCATAAGGGGAGTGCCTGCTACTATTACCCCTACTGGATGTTTTATCCTTTAGGGTAATGTGTGACTTTTGGGTTTGTATTTATCTATATATATGATTAAGGAAATTTTATCTATTAAAACATTTCTATAAGGTTTATATATAAATATAGTAAACTAATAGGTCCATGAAATTGCCTAGGATAGAGTGAGGTTTAAAATATGTCTAGATTAATTATTCAAGTCAATTAAAGTTAAATATGGAAAAAATTATAGAATCAAGTACTTATGAATAAATTTAGGTACCTAAAAAACTTAATTATGGAATATTGAGAAACAAATAACATTATATTGTCATAATTATATTTAGGGGGATTTGTATGCCCTAATTTAGTCCCCCATGCAACCAATTGTGTGATTGATTAAATGGGGCACTCAATTATGGCACATCAATCCCAAAATGAATTAGGTTGTTGCAATTAGGTTTATGGTTTTTATATTCCCTAATTATGTCCCCCAATAAATCAACTAATTAATTAGTTGAATTGGGAACTAAATTAGGGCATATCAAGCCCCAATTCACATTACATTATCACAATTAGGTTTAGGTTCTTTATAGCCCTAACTTAGTCCCCATGAAATGAATCAAGTGATTGGTTTAATAAGGCACTCATTTAATGAATATCAAGTTATAAATGACATTATGTTTTTTTAAAAAATTATGGGGTCGATATGCCATTATTGCATCCACCGTGCAACCAATCAAGTGATTGGTTGAAAGTGAAACTAAATGAAGTCATATCAAGTCCCCTAGACCTTAAATTTTATATAATAAATTATTATGGCATTAAATATTGTTAAAAATTGGATAGAAATTTTGAAAACCCATTATTATTTTTTTCTAATAAAAAAATTAATTCAAATGTATTTTAAGATTCAATAAATCATTTGCATATTCAAAAATACCAAAATTCTAATAGAAACTAGAATTATAATTACCATTGACAAAAATAAGATATTATGTCAATAAAACTTTAATTTTATAACATTTCATCTAGTCTTACTATAACATGAAACTCTAATTAAAAAAAATTAAGAATTTTCATTATGATCATTTTAAATGTCATTTAATGTATCATGTGACATTTTATATTATTTTTTATTAATCTTTGAGTATCCCTAAATTCTATGTTATTTCACCCATTTCATGATCATCACTATATTTTTAAGCACATTTATCTTAAAATTACTTATCTTCATATTCCAAAATATCTTCATATTTTGGAACACATTTATATTTTGAAATATATTCATCTTTCTAAATGTTTTTATCTTGTGTAACATATTCATGTTTTGGACCATGTTTATCTTTTGAAATATATTCATCTTTCCAAACATTTGTATCTTGTGGAACAACGTCATCTTATTGAATTTATTTTTATTTAGGAATAAATTTTTATTCTATTATATATTTTTATTATTCTATGTTCTACCCAAATCCTTTTTGGATGATGTTGGGTGAAGATGTATTATAAGTTCCTATCTGTGCATCTCCAAATTGGGATAGAAGAAAACTTGTGCCAAATATAAAATAATGGGAAAGTGTTAATCATTGAGTTATTTTTTCTATGTATTAAAAACATAACACATATACTTGATTAAAACATTGTAGAAACACACAAGGGTCATTACACTCCAAAATTTCCTTAAAAAAATAAACTGCATAAATACCACAATGTATATTACACATAACATATTTTTTGTTGATGGATGAGTCCTATTTACATCAAAAAAATATAATTTAAAAAGTTATAAATTCCAAAGTTGTTATTTAATATTTATAATATGATATTATCTCCCTTAAAAAATTGCAACTTTTACTTTTTTGACTTGCTTGTTTAAATGAAACTGCTATAGTGTAATTGATGGTCATCATTTTGTTTTCGATTATATTGAAAAAAAAAAATTACTATCTACCCACATTACATAATGATTTTTTCACTAAAATAACATGATTATTATAGCCTAAAATTTAATGATAAGTAAAATAATATAATTACTTTATAAAATATTAAATATTCTTACTCAATGTTCACATCCTCACATAATGTTTACTTCTGAAATGGTTATCTTTGATGTTTAGCCAAAATATAGGCCTCACACTTCTATATTTTTGATGGTAGGGTAAGAAAATATAATACACCATTATTTTTCATCAAAAAAATTCAATCATGATTTGTATGCCCAAATATATCATTACATAATATGCTTGGTGACATACCCTCTTTATTGATATGAGTAAAGTTTCTTGAGACTAATGTCTCACTCCTAAGTTTCAACAAATTTCCTTCCTCAAATCCAATCAATCTAACTATATTATCACTTTTATTTTTTATTGGGACTTCCCTAATTATCCATTAAAATGGATTTCATATTTTAAAGGACAAGTACCAAATAAAATAGGTTTTATTTCAACTAAGGAAGGTAGCGTACATTTTGAAGTATGAAGTCTTGAATCCTTTGACACTTGAATTGGATTGTACCTCTTCCTTCTAGTATCAAACTTGATCAAGATACTAAATACAATAGACCAAAAATTTCCTCCTTAAAATCCTCAAATAATTCTTTTTATAAATTCATATTTTGAGTGGTGCCAATATCAAGAACCCAAACATCAAAATAGGTTATACTTACTAAAGTAATGTTTGCCTCATATGAGTTAGAAAGCATGTATTCACTAGTGAATTGGGCTGATTCTGACTCTTTTATTATTATGGTATACTTCAATTTTATCCCATGAATTCCTACATTTGTGAGTCTTATGGTTCCCTTTATATCACACCACATATAGTAGAGGTGTTGTTTATCATTTTGTTTCTTATTTTGACCACTAAAATTGTTCCATTTGCCTCCTCACCCCTTATTTTTATTTTTAATTGTATAATTTCATTCACTTTTGGAGGTCATGGCCTTATTTTAAGATTAAGATTTGGAATATCAATCCTTTTTATTTGTGTAAAAAATTATTTCACTTATGGATTCAATTTTTCTCTTGACGGCCTTTTATCTTTCTTCCATATTTTCAACCAATTAGTCAAATGTTAGATTATTCAATTGATTACTTGATTGCAAGGACTCCAATTAGGTTGGATACATGGGAAGAAGGGACTTTATGAATGTGATCATGTATATGTCAAATTTGACATTAGTGGTATCCACATCATGCTTGATCTCATAAATTTATGGTGCCAAACTCATCACATCACCATATTTCAATTAAATATTGAATAAATTCAACTATAACTATATGAATTTAAACTTTAAGTGTGAATCATAAGTTTATTTTAGTTTTCAAATTGCTTCCCATGAAGTAGTACATCCTTGTAAATGATAAAAAAAATTTACATTAATTGAGGCCCTTATGAAGGACAATGTTTTCAAAATATTTTGCTTATAGGTAGTTACTTCTTTTTCATCTATTGGTTGTGTTTGTTGTTCATCTCCATCACAAATGTTGAACCATAGATCATTGAATATTATTATGTTCTCCATTTTTTGAGACCATTCTAACCAGGTATATTTCCTATTTAGAATTGTGCTAACAATTGATTTTATTGAATGTATTCTTCAAATGAAGGGAGATAGAAAGGTTCCTTATGACTCCAAAAGGTTCCCTTTTTGATATACCACTAGACTAATATACATAACCTATATATATTATTTCCTTTCTTATATATGCATCAGTGCATGGAAGAAGTTCATCCTTTATATATACCCATAGGTACATGAAAGAGACGTTAAAGAATGTGAGAGTAGAATGGTACATGGTACCCATGAAATACATGAAAAGTATTTGCACTATCTATGAGACCTAATTAATGATAAGTCATTTTACATGGGCCTAATAACCCTATATATCAGATTGTTCTTGATTATTTTATAGATTTATGTCATGTGATATTTAAAAATGGGTAATGGAGGGAATGGAAAATGAATGCTTTTCTTTATTTGTCCCTAACAATTTATAGGTATAATGCCATAAATACCATTTTTATATTATTTAGGGTACAATAGTTCAATCATGACAACTTCACCCATAAATGTGAATTAGATGCACTTTGTATTCTGAATGCTATGAATATATGTTTTTACACAATTTATTTAATTTTTAAATTTTGATTATGTAGAAAATGAAATTGTTTTGATTGTAATTTGACTTATTTTGTCCTTTTGATAAGTAAAAAATGAATTAAAGTCATAGTATTCCATTTTTCGAAATGATCTTAATTCTTTTGTGCATTTATTTTCAAAAAATAACACACCTAATTAAAATATATTCTTTCAATTTACAAGCATGAAAATTTGGGTTTTAAATAAAACTTATCCTTGTGAGGCATTCTCATAGAAAGATGTGGTAAAGTATATTTCCATAAAGTTGTAGTGGTCAAAGATCCATGCTCTAAATAGAATGGTAGGAAGTGTATCAGCTCTTTGGATGCCAAAATTCCAAAATTAAGATCATGCTTCTAGTGTAAGTTCCATACTGTAGATTGAGTATCCTAAAAACTAAAATGCAATCATAGAATAATAGAACACTTTGTTCAATAAAAAAATAATGTATTTATATTGCTTCTACACATTATATATGAGCTACTATGCTATCAACAGTAGTGAAAATTCCATATGAAATCTACACACATGTTGTAAATAAAATATTTTGAATGATGCATAGTATAACATGAACAAAAAAAGTGAATATCAAGAAAAAAATGCCTTCCAAATATAGGCTACCAAGATCAAAAAGCTTCTACACAACAACCAAGAACACTATAAACTTAATTTTTAATGTTGTACAATTGAAACTCAATGCAAAAAGATCCAACACACTTGTGAAGGTTTGTCACACCATTTTTTTTAGCTAACATGCATTGATAAAAGTCTTGCTCTAATACAAATGTCAAGCTAGACAATAAATAGAATGACAATCAATTTTTTGGTGCAGGCAAAATTGTATTCACAACTCTAATTAAAAATAAGAAGCCTATAAAATATAAATTTAATGAAATTTTCATTTCACATTACCAAGTGACTCTTCTTATTCCTATGAGATTGACTCACCACTTAGAATAATACAAAATCCTATGACATATAGGATTTTTAAAATATATATACAATATCATTCCATTGGTATTATAATCACTTAAAAGTGGTATTTGGATGCTAAGAGTGCTATTTGAGTTGGCCTATTCCTAGATTATCCCTAGACCTAACTTAGAGCCTTAGATAGACTTTCCTAGCCATTGTGTAGACCACATACATCTATAGTCAACTCAAACACAGTCCCAAGATATCTTTCCCAGATCCAAACCTAGTTTTTCTAGCATTTTACCATGTGGACATTAGTGCCACATTTGGGACACTACAACCAAATGGTGCTAGTGTACCCAACTTGGCAGTAGTGTTCATTGCCTTAACTCTTCCAAATGGATACATTTTCAAATGTGTGCCCCTTCTAAGTTTGACCTAAGTACATTTTATCATCCACACAAGGTACAAATATTTATAAATACAAGTCTATTTGACCTCTATTCTCTAGATGTAAAATAGATGAAAAAGCCTATTTAAACAAATGATAAGTTAAGAAAAATTAAGGTATTTGATCCCTATTCTACCCTACTTTTACATACTACCATATACAACAACCCTATACCTATATTTCAAAGTTTTCAAAGGTCAAGTACATTCAAGGAATCTAAGTCCACTCTCATTATAGCATTCATTTTCACTTGCACCAAGCATTAGGTGGGATAACTACATCAAACTTGATACCTCCTCAGAGTATTGGTATGTAGGCAACTCACTTCGCAATGGGGTGTTGAGGATGTCTAGCCTATCCTATTAATGAACACACATTTATTATTCATGCCATAATTTCAACGAAGATTAAGGTATACACATTAAATTAGGTTTTATAGGCATAACACAAAGTTACAAATTTTGTGCACATAGGAATAGGACCTAAAACATAGGCTCAAGAACTTCCAAAAAATTGGAATAGTCCTACAAAGAGGAAACTAGTGCTACTTTGAGGACACTACAGTAGTATGGTACTACTGTCTAGGTCAGGCATTACTATCTAGTGAGTAAATAGATCCCAAATAAGGACCTACTGATGACACTTAGAACTATATATAACCTATTTTTCATAATGTATATCATCTATGATAGTCACTTCCCAAATAAGTATATATTTATACATATTTATTATAATTTTTAGAAAATCAAAGAAGCTCAAAATCAATAACAAATTAGTATTTAATTATTGCATATTATTTAACTAATTTAGACATCTCAAACCTTTAATATAATTTAGGATTTTAATAGTTAAACCCTAAAAGGTTAAATCATTTGGTGAACCTATCTTACTTTGAATATTGATCCAAACCCTAGCTTGCATTAATCCAAAATTTTATGCAATAAATTAGGGTTGTATACTTCTAATTTTATAATTCTTTGTAGACAACTTAGATATTTTAAATCAATTTCATATTAGGGTTTCAATATATTTACATATAATTTAAATTGCTTTAAAAAACCCATAGATTTCATAAAACCCATCCCTAAATGCTCTTAAGGTTTGTATCCTTTTTCATCTTATTTTATTTAGTTGCTATTATTTTTTAAAAATCAATATATTATATTTTAGTAGATCTATTTCAATTTGTTTACTATATGCCATCTAAAAATTCTATCTCTCTTCCATTAAGAGAAGTGCTAGACTAGGTGGTAATCTTATAGAGCATATTCAAATTCTTATTATCTAGGCCTATAACAAGGACAAGGAACCCATTACAACTCTAGAGATAAATCCTTCACATCTTGATTATGTGGAATTCAATGAAAATTAATTTTGAGATGAAAAATACAACAAAGAGCAAGATGAGTTACACATTGAGAATTAGGACGCTCTCCCTCCACTTAACAATAATGACATAATTGTTGACAATTTTGACTTCACAGGTCAAATTGCCACCCCTACCAATCAAAACTTTGCATACCATGTCAATTTTAATTATGAGTTAGTATTTGGTCCTAAAAAATTATTTAATAAGACATGGTTAATATGTGTTAAGGTTTTTTAGGTGGTTTAAGGTCTTTTCCTTCACTTATCTTGTGCTTTCTAGTTATTTTTTAGCCTTTTTTAGTCATTTTTCAATGGTAAGAAGAGCCTAGAGTGTATTGATGAGTGTTATATCATGTTTTAATATAATTAAATCCCAAAAAAATTAATAATTAGGTTGATCACATTCTAGACTAACTCTGTGACTCATTTTCATGCAAAATTTGACCATTTTGTGCCATTCAGAGAGGTTTTTGATAGTTTATGATTAGGAGGAATATTTATTACATATTTATTCACTTCATCAGACATTTGAGATAATTATTAAAACATTTTACATCATTTAATTCAGATTTGCTTGCTGAAAATAGCATTTTTAGTGCAAAATAGGCCTTTTTGAGGCATTCACTTTGGTTTTGAGAGGATTTTTGTGATAAAAGAATAATATAAGATTAATTGGGTCCTTAAAGGGTCATATAAGTGTTTTTGATGAATTTATCAGTGGAAAGTTTCAAAATCCAATTTCATTCCAATTTTGACCTTCCTTGCATGCCTAAAAGGGAAGTTTTCAAATGCTCGGTACGAGAAGAGGAGAGAGAGTTAGGATATGAAAATTTGGAAATTTTTATGGGTATAATTAAGCTTAAAATTAGTGGAATTTATTTTTTTATTTGTGTCCTCATATTTATGAACAATTGCTAGGAGTGACAGTAGGTTACTATAGTCTATGCATCCAAGAGGGGTATATTCTTGGGCCTGTTTCTCAAGCTCATAAAATAGTTAAGAGGAATGGTTTTTGGGAATATTTTATGGGTCATTAATCTCAATTAAATCTTGGTATAATTTTATAACTCCTCCCAGGAAGGAACTTACAACATAAAACCATGTTTCTTTCCATATCTTTTTGAACAGTCTCTTGGATTAGTTTTGAAGTAAAATATGGGTTTTAAATCATATTTTTTAATATTAATAGGTTATTATTAGATTATATAAGTCATGATACAACTATTTAATTCAAGTAAGAGTTCACAAGGTTCCATTATGAGTCTATCTCTTTTTGAGGGCTTTAATTGAGTGTCTCTTCAACATGATACATATGCATTATTTGAGTTTGAATTATGATATTGGATGTGTGAATTAGAGTTTGAATATGTTTAAAATATTATTTAACCATAATATCCAAGCAAAGGTACTTCAAATACTATATTATAGATTGTCAGAACATGTATCATATGCATACATTGTCAACTTATGAAATGAGCATCTGCAGTTGTATGAGAAGGAAATAATCACGTGGTTGAATAATTGAGATCTTGTTTGAAAAATTTTCAGAGGGGAAATATCAATTGAAAAACCTTTGTGAGGGTTATAGCACTCTTCTAATGGTCATACACCATTCACAATAGTACATTGTACCTCACTGCCCTGTGTGTTAAATGTTTACCTACATGTAACATTGAAAGAGACTTAAAAAGTGGGCATATATGTATATAGACATTATAAGAGACCCTCATAAAGGATGAATAGTTGAAAATATAAATTTAGAACCTTGTTCAACCCATTATGTTGGCAATGAATGGTGGAAACTTACTTTAAGAAGTTGACTAAAAATTCAGGGATGAAATCCCTAAAACATGAAAATAGTGACCCTATAAATTTTTTAGAATTTTCATAAAAGGTGTAGTGAGGGTTTATATCATTCTAGATTATTCCATTTGGAGACTCCCATGTAGGGTTTTAACCTTGCAAAGATTCATGTTATTTGATCAAGAGGTTATAATGAAGGAGGTTTCCAAAATGAGATATGAGTTCAATGTCATCTCTCAATGTTTTCAACAGTATTTGGATGTTTAATATGACCTCATATGTCTAGCTCCAACATGTCATGATGACATACCAAGGAGTTTCAATGCCATAAAATTTGGAAATAACAAATACCTCAAGGAACATATCAAGATAATTTGAAAATAATGCTAGGGTTTTCAAGTATATGTCAACCTACAAGTTCTTTACAACCTCAAAATGATCATCTATAGCCAACCAAGTATGGTGATATAGGTTAGATGCAACAGTGGGGTATTGGATTAGATGAGGATAATTTAATGATTCAATGATACTAGTACACTTCAAGGAATTCTAAAACACAAAAACCTATGCAATGTCAACATATAGGAGTGTTTTAGCCTTCATGAAGCCATCCAAAGTTCATACACTTCATGCCAAGCATACATCTCCAACCAAACTAAGGTGTATTGAGGGTTTTTGATCAAGTGAGGTTTGGTCTATGTTATATCATCCATATAATGGATGTAGCATTGTAAGTTGAGATATATATGTGACCTCCAGGGTTTTAAGGGTTCATGAACCAATTCTTTGGCATGAAAGCTAACTACAACCATCAATTAAAGCTACCTACAACCAATCACTTGGGAGGCTTAACATGAGGGACTATCTATTGAGAGGCTATTTTCCATAGTATTATAATAGCTTCATATGGAGATTGATATTTTAAGTGATGCAAGGGTGCCATGACATAGGAACATGAGGTTTATCACCCACTCTAATAGGCCACAGTTTGTACATGATGACCTACAACTAACTTTGGAAGCAAGGGTACAATGTAGTAAGTGAAAATGTTTCAAACAAGAAATCATGGATTTGAATGAGATTAGTGACACAAGGAGAATCATTCAATCCTAGTGTTACATTTATTTTCAGACTTAAGGAACCTTACCTTACAACCTCAAAATGATCATCTACAACTGTGTAATGAAGGGAAATCAAGGTTGAACTGTGTGTGTTTGAGAGTTTGAGACTTATAATACAAATTAAATGGTCATGGGAAGACTAACCTTCATGAAGATAGATTAGATATTAGGAAAAGATGATAATAGGAACTCAAGGGTATATGATCTTAAACCTTTTCATGATGACCTATAACTCCTTCAAACACAATTATTACGTTGATTTACAGATGTTTTATTTGGCCTATTTGAAGTTTGTGTTTGAATGATAACAGTCACATGTCTTGGGAGATTGATGATAGAGAGGAAATAATGGATACCTGATCAAAACATTTATGTTTTCAAAATACATACGACTTTCACATAATGGATAATAATCAACACCTATAGTAGCACCTATAGTTCTATATAGTTTGTCAAGTAAAGGTTTTTGACTCTTTATGGTGTTGAGATATTAAGGCTAACATTACAAGTTGGTCATAAGGTGAATAATAATCATGAAGATATACTATATATATGATTATAAGGTTATGAATATTTCAAAGGGATAAAGACCTGTAATATACAAATCTACAGTAGGACCTACAACCACTTGTTTATCTTGCACACGGATTAGTACTAATTGGTGAAAGTCACAACTGTCTTAATGTGACTAGTGATATGGGTAAGGTAAATGAAATGATATCCAAATTTTTTCACTTCATCAAAATATCCCAATGTACCTTATTCTTTCACTCCTTCGAGGAAACAAAAGTGTACCTATAGGTTGCAAGGAAGGCGAACATACTAAGTTTGGCAGTGACCATGTTGATCACTGTGAAGTTTCTCATGGAATATCTTGGTGTTAGTGGTATGGGAGGCCTATTTTTTGGAAGAATTAATAAATTTAATCATTAATAAGGTATAACACAATCTAATGACCTATAAACAAATGTTAAAAGATACCTATATGGTACTTCAATTCCAAACACACACCTACAGCTAGGCATAGTGCCTCAAAGAGCAAGATGATGCAATATGTAGGGATTATGTATATGATTGAATCATTACCATTTGGATGACAATACAGGTTTAAGTTATGTAATATTATATTCACTAGGGCCAAAAATGATAAATTTTGTATAAATCTCACCCTTGAGGTGACAATCTGTACATCTTCCATTTTAAGTATATTTGCTTATCCAAACATGGAAATAATGGCATGAGAGGTGGATGGTGTCAGTGTTTGGACATTATAGGATCACATAAATATTTAATAGAGGAATATAAAGGTTTTATGATGCAATGTTTGAGATGACATGACCATACATTCATGGTTATGTACACAAAATGGTGATTGGGTGAATCCTAGACCGAATGTTGTTCCCATTAGTTTCATGAAGAAATCCTTCTTTATAAAGGTTGTAGAGAGGTTAATGAATAGTAACATGGTTATATTTATAGTGTGAAAATAAAATTGATAAGGTATATATCACTTCCAAATAACCTTGGAGGGTTTCAACAACCTATAGGTATGGACTTTTAGGCATACACAGTTAATATTTGCACTAAATCCTTACCATTTGAAAGGTCTATGAGGAAGTAACAAAGAGTTTGGAGTGATGGATAGTTATGAAACATATTCATCATGACTATAAACATATTAATAGACCCTAATATCATGAAAATAGGGGAAGGAGAGTTTAAAACAAGACAATATACACTCCATAGAAGGAATTTTTGGGTTCAAAAGCAAGATAGGGTGTACAAAATGAAGGAATTTACTTGAGAGGCCATGTTTGGATGCTCACCCCATAAAGGAGGTTTATCATGGGAACTAAAGGAGTTATGGTATGTTTTATGGGGTAATATAATTCAAATTTATGGAATTTTTTCTTATATTGGATGTCACAGTTTTATGAATCATCCTTAAGGGTGAAAATTACCAAAAACCATCCAAAACCCTGTTTTGAACAAGTCTGCAAGTTTTGAGTTGAAAACCCTAAAAAACCACATAATTGATTCATAAAAAATACCATATGTTGTAGGGAACTCTCAGAGGGTCCTTCACATGATTTTTTTGTACATTCACTTATACATAATAGTACAAAAACTATACTTTTTCTTTTTTGAGCTAAAATAAGGGTTCTAAGGATCATCAAAAGATGATAATCACTTTTTAGGAAATATTGAGACATTTTTTACCTATAGAAGATAAAAATTATATAAAAAATTTGGTTCCCAAACCATTTAATTCTTTTGGGCCAGTTAGAAAATGCCTTCAAAGGACATGCCTTTCAAAGGCCATTTCATGGTTTTGGTACTTCCAGGTGGTTTCAAACCACTAAAATTGACATGGATAATTGTGTGGGAATTATAAAATTAAACCAATAAATTTTTTGAGGTTTCAAATTTGTATGATCTTCCAACAACAAAATTTCTCTTCTAGGGCTTAAAAGGCTAATTAGGCCTAATTTGGCAAGCCAAATGGGCTAGAAAGCATAATAAATCTTGGAGTTTGGCCATGAAAAGGTGTATGGAATTGTGGGAGGATAATGGGTAATTTTAAAAAGTCTTGGTTTTTCATAATCACTTCTAGTTTATTCTAGATAAGGAGATTTTTAGGAAAACAAGGCTACAAGGAATACATGGAAAATATATGATTTGAGTGTCAAATCAAGATTCTTGGAGTAGATGGTGATTTAAATAATCTTGAACTAGGTTTGGAGTGTCCTAAATAATACATCCATGGTGTAAAAGTGTAGTTTTGATGCAACTTTGAAGAAAACTCCCCCTTTTCCCTCTATGTCATAGTGCAAAATGAGCCTTTTGAGGGCTTTGAAGGCTAAATAGGTGCATATAGCCTATTAAAAAGACTTGTAAAGATGAGGAACAATATTTAACACCATAATAAATGTAATAAGATGTCAAGGAGGAGTTATAATGAAATAATTATTTGGAAAAGGTCTCCAATAAGTGCAAATAAGACTCTTCCTCTTCTAAAGCCCATGTGCAAGACAAAGTCAATTTTTTGAAGGAGTATTATAACCAACTCTTGAAAAGTGTTATATCATAATTAATGATCCTAGATAAGGATTAAAACCAAATAATTTAAAGTAATTGAATACCTACATCCATGAAAGAGACTTTTTCATCAAGAGAGATAAAAAAGCTAAAATCTAGGGGTTAGTGCAAGAATATAGGCACTCTCCAAATGCTCTAACATTGACCAAAAATAATAATTATTATATTAAGACCCAAAAAATTTTAAAACTTATTTTCCATGATAGTTTATTAAGGGATAATAGTTGAGAAGCTAAAAATGTTATGTAGCACTTTTGAATGAGCCATTTGGCCAAGTTTAAGGTCCCTTACTTTGGGGCTACTTTGTCTCCAAGAATTTCTTTGCTATATGTATTTATTTTCCAGAATTTAAGATGAATATTTTATATTTATATTGTTTCTAAAGGATTACAAAAAAATTATTCACCTTTTGAGAGGAATAAGAAGAATTTTTTTTCCATTTTTATGTCTTTTTTAGTGAAGTGTATGTGCTTGCCATTGATATAACTTAGTGAAATAATTATTTTCCTTGGTTATAGTATAATTTTGTACCTTAATGAGAGATTTTTGATGTTATATATGTCATTCTAAGTTTCCAAATCAAGTTTAAGATCATGTATTAGATGTGAGTTCAGTCCTTTGCATGAATTGAGTTTGTAAGGTCCTTATTGTGAAATATTGATGTATAAATATTTCTTGGGTGTAGTGAATGTGTGTGTAAGATTTTATATTTCATATAAGTTTCATTAAAAGTATTTGATTTCACAAAACAATTGGTACAACACCTTCCATTTCAAGTTTCATTCAATTTCATCCATTTTCATTCTCTTTTCCACCCTTTTCCTTGTTAGAATCAGTAAGTAGTATCTCAAAAGTAAATTTAGTGAGAAGACTAAGGAAACCAGCCCTCTCTAGAGATTCTCTCCCTTATAAATTCACCCGCACTTTAGATAAATTCCATGTTCTAACATGAGTGAGAAATTGCACACTTCACACTCCTGATTGATAATAGTTTTTGGCATGCTCAGTGGGAAACTTACTCCTTGGCATAGATGAAGTTTGGAGCTAAGGGGAAGTATTTGAAGTAGAGGAGAATATAAATCTTCATCAAAAGCTTAAGATTTTTTAGATGGTAGAGTTCATATCATCATTCAAGCAATTCTTTCATGCCAAAGGTTACCATAAGGTCAGTTAGCAAAGGTATTCCTTTTGAATTCATTGAATTGTCTTCTACATCATATAAAATATAAAGGTTTAGTAGGACAAATCCATATCCTCAAAAGCAACATTTGTCTCCTAATTATTATTTATCCTACTATTCTAAGAACTACAATCCCTACTATCCAAATGGCTATTATAAACTAGGTTTTTGTTCCATTCAATAGAGGTAGCTCACTAAATTTAGCCTAGTTTGATGACATTACTATGTCTACTCTCGAGAGTATCCCATTCTTCTCAGGAGAAAATCAAACAACCCCTATTGAGCACATTGAAGATGTAGCTAATATTTTTTTAGTCCATAATATTGTTTAGGAGAATACAACTCTTATATTTCTTGTTACTTCCTTCAAAGGAAAAACATTATAGTGGTATAAGAATCTCCCACTAGACTCCATTTCTACCTAGGATTAATTGGGTGCAACCTTAGTCAGTCAAATTGAGGATAAATCTAATCATTTATCTTTGGTTTAATAGTTAACTACCATAAAGAGAGCTCATGAGTTCATGTCTAATTTTAACCTCAATTTATAAAATACATGGAATAGGACACCTCTATTGATTAGGCCATCCTATGAATATGTATTCATATTGTTGGGTGAATATTTTGTCGTCAACTAACTGATGACAAAATGGGGATATCAGCCATAGCATAAGGGAGATTTACACCACGAGGAGTGTGGCTTTACCAGATCTAGACGAGGTAAATCTCTCCTCTCATCAAGGGGAGGTTCCCTATTAATACTTACGTGCCAGATATATAATTAAGCAGAAAATAACACACGGGGGTGGTATAATAGCATCTACCTCTCTTTTTTCAGAGGTAATGTACAAAGAACAAAAAAGAGGGAAAATCCTATTATACCACCACCGTGTGTTATTTTTTGCTTAATTATATATCTGGCACGTAAGTATTAATAGGGAACCTCCCCTTGATGAGAGGAGAGATTTACCTTGTCTAGATCTGGTAAAGCCACACTCCTCATGGTGTGAATCTCCCTTATGTTGTGGCTGATATCCCCATTTTGTCATCAGTTAGTTGACAACAAAATATTCACCCAATAGTTTTTGGTGACTCCGCTGGGGACTCAGATGTGCAGTCTGAAACCTCAAGTTTTAGATTGAAGTAGACCCTACCCTTATCCATTACATAATCTGGCGACTCCGTTTCATGTCTTACCCATTATCATTATAGCCTTATCAGCTACCTCCGTTATATTATCTGGTCTGTAAAACCAGAGCCGTCGATAAGAACGTACATTTTAAAGCCTCAAGCTCCAATTTGAAATAGTTTTGGTCCCATTTTCGTTATAAAACCTGGCAACTCCAACTCCACACTACACCAGAAGTCAGAGATCTAAAGGCATTGTTGACCCTATGTTTGAGTTGGCGCAACAGAGTAATTTTGATCTGTTTCCTCCATCAGCTTCTCTTCAACAGTCTAAGAGTTTTCCTTCTAGCCTTGTTAGGTCACCAACACAAGGAAGAACTCATTTTCTCGCTGTCAATCACTGCCTACCTATAAACACCCCACCAAGGTTTGTTATCCCACCTTTTCATCCTCTTATCATAATGGCTCAAGGCCCGTGGGGTAATTCCTTCGGCCCTCTTAATTTAACCCCACCTCTGCATGAACTACCTCGTAGTTCTAGGAAAAATTTTCCTAAGTTTTTTGGTGATGGAAAGGTTCATCCCGACGAGCATATTACTGCTTTCTCCATAGCATGTGGCGTAATTGGGGTAAAATTTGAAGATTTGGCAGTAAGAATCTTTGTGGAAACTTTACAAGGAGTTTTCGTGGATTGGTTTTATCACCTGTAGACGAGGTCAGTAACAAGCTAGGATACGCTCAAGTCTAAATTCGAAGCCAGATTTAAACCCACTGAGGATGCGCATGCTTTGTTGGCACAGCTGACACAATTAAAGAAAGAATCCCAGGAACCCATGAGGGATTTCATAGCTAAATTCAACAAGTTGAGGAACCAAATTCTGACTGTGGCTCAACCCACGCCAGAAAATCTCAAATGCTTTCTCATCAACTCACAGCTTCTCGAAGTAAGTTTCTTGTTGAGACGAGCTGGCCCTATGGACCTAGCCTTGGCTCAAGGTTTGGCTACCGAGATTGAAGATGATCTTATCCTAGTGGGCAAGATCAAGAAAGATTCTGGTAAAAATAAATTCCCTTCACCTACTGAAAGCTCTTCCACGTGCACTACAGATCCTATGGTGCAAAAATTAACAAATAAACTGATAGCTTTGAAAAGATAAATTGCCCAAGGTACGTCTGCTCCTATCTATCGAGATGCACCCAGGAGGACCTTCCAGAATTAGCAATATCAAGGTAATATTGCCCAGACCCAAGGGCAATCAAACCGCCTACCTCCACCTTCAGGAAGATTAGCCATTAAAGCAGCACCTGCCAATTTAGTGGTCAGATACCTAGAAGCTGAGCATGATGACTCCTTTCAACCACAGCTAGAGCAACAAGAAAATGCTAACCTCTTTGATGAACAAGATGAGGAATTAGCTGGCGACTCCAATATCAGTTTCCTAGATTATCAAGATGAAACTAGGAGTAAAGGGGAAGATTCAGAGGGAACTTACGCTATTTTTACTAGATCTCAAAATCAGTCGGCTTCACCAACTAACAAAGGAAAGGAAGATGAAGAACCTCAGCCAACAGTTTCTATTGCCAAATACGGGACTCTATTACCCCCGCAATCAAAAGATTAGGTAACTCATAAAAAAGTAAGTACTCCCAATCACCCGATGTCCCCCTCTTCTACTACTTAGGCCAGTGGAGTACCCTTCAAAGCCTCGGATGATGGAATTTCTTCTTCTTCTATTGCAACTACTTTTCAATCATTTGATATAATTGATCATGCTAGGAAGACTAAGATTCAGATGACAGAGGTTGAGTATTTAAGAGCTTACCCATAATAGTTTGATAGGTTAGTAGAGTATGTTAAAAATAAAGCTATCCCTGTAGGACAAGATTCTTTGAAAGTTGTTCCTGATCCCCCCAAAGACCAACCAGCCCAAAACAATATGGTTGTGACTCCTCCTGTCACTCCCAGAAAAATAGAACCTTTCTATGTTTCCCTGCTTATAAATGGTTACAAACTAAGTAATTGTATTATAGACTTCGGGGCTTCAGATAATGTCATGCTTGTAAAAGTGGCAGATTCTCTTGGCCTAACTTTGACCAAAACTTTTGGGAGGTGTTTTTCCATGGAAAACAAGTAGGTTCCCCTCCTTGGCCAAATAAAAGATGCCCAATACGCCTTCGCGGCTTTTTCGGAAAAGTGAATAAAAATGATGATTCTAGTAGCCGATGTTCCAGCATCTTACGGCATCCTGCTTAGGTAAAATTTATGTAAGGATGTTGGGGGTGAGTTAAGCATGGACCTATCAGAAGCAAGGATTCCAGTCCAAGGCATCATGAAGAAATTACTTCCTAAAAAAGAAGCCAGGGACGTAGTTACCCGTTCCGCAGCGCCTAAAGCTCAAATTTTATTTGAGTCTTCAGGCATGGGCACTTATTTCTTATCCACAGACGAGATCCATGGTGCATTAGATGAAACCCCTATGGGTGGTAATTTGGGTTTGGTTTCAGCTGACGTGAAGGGTGGAATACCCAAGCAAAATGAACACATGAAACAACCCTTTCCCCAAAATAGGAAAGTTTTTATGAAAAAAATAATACCTGATGAGCTATGGACCTTGGAGTTTGACGACAGTTGCTCTTCTACTGGATCAGGAGCCAGAGTTGTGTTGGTATCCCCTCAAGGAGAGATTACTCCTTTTTCCTACAAATTGCAATTCAACAATACTAACAACATGGCTGAATACGAATCCCTGTTGCTTGGACTACAGGTTGCCAAAGAAAAGGGCATTAGGAAACTCCATGCTAAAGGAGACGCTGAGTTGATAGTCTGTCAGGTAAGGAACCTCTATCAGACCAAAAATGAGAGGTTGTGCCATTATCACAATCTGGTATGGGATCAGATCAAAAATTTTGATGCCTTCAATATCTCCATCGTTTCGAGGGAATTCAATGATCAAGCAGATGCATTGGCTATCTCTGCCACCCTCTTGATTCCCCACCCATATTTTAAGGGAGATAAGTATACTATTGAGCTAGTTTTCTGACCAAGTGTACCAGACAATGCCGACCACTGGCAAGTGTTTAACAATGATGATCAAATCATCGCCTTCTTGGAGCAAAAGGACACTTTCAAACAACTGTGTTTTGAAGGTAGTGAGCCCTGAGAGTGTGGACTAACCCCTAAAACCCAGGTCAATACAGGTGAAGATTTTCTACAGCTCAAGGGGAATAAAATTCCCAAAGGTTTGGTTTCCCTAGAAAAGCTGTTTGATAACCATGATCGGTTTGTCAAACAACAACGAACAGATTCAAATTCTTCTTAAAATTTTGATCAAGTCAACTTGGGGACCAAGCACGATCCTAAGATGGTAAACATTGGGAAATGTTGCACTTCCAAAGAAAGGTTTGAGCTTGCTAGTTTACTCCGTCAATATAGGGATGTGTTGGCTTACTCTTACGATGACTTAAAATCTCTCAGGCCACATGACATCCATCATGACATCCCCCTAAAAGCCAACTCTATGCCTCACAAATAGAAATCCAGGCAATATAATCCAAAAATCTTAGGTACTATTTTAGCTGAGATACAAAAGATGCTGGATGCTCAGATAATTTTTTTGATCCATCACTCAACATGGGTTGCTAACATAGTACCCGTCAGAAAGAAAAATGGTGAGATTCGAATCTATGTAGATTTCAAGAACTTGAATTAGTTGTCCTTAAAAGATAACTACCCCCTCCCCATTATGGATCAAGTTTTATAGATGGTAACAGGTTCAGAAATGTTATCAATGCTTGACGGTTTTTTGGGTTACAATCAAGTTGAGGTCAGGAAAGCAGATCAACACAAGACAACGTTCACCACACCCTGGGGCACCTTCGCTTACCGCAGGATGCCTTTCGGTCTGATAAATGCAGGCGCCACTTTTCAAAGGGCCATGGACCTCACTTTTAAAGATGTAATGGGAAAATTCATTGTAGTATACCTAGATGATCTGATGGTATTTTCAAAACGGCATTCTGAGCATGTTCACCATTTGCAAAAAGTACTGGAACACTACCGTCAAAATGGCATCTCGTTAAACCCAAAGAAATCCATCTTCAGAGTAACTGAAGGGAAACTTCTCGGACACATAGTGTCCTAAGAAGGCATCATAATTGATTCAAAAAGAGTTAGGTCCATCTAGGAACTTACTCTGCCTACTAGCAAGATCACAGTTCACTCTTTCTTTGGAAAGGTGAATTTACTTAGGAGATTTGTTTTGGAATTCGCCGAGAAAACCCGTCACATTGTCAACATGATGAAGAGCAATGCCACATTTAGGTGGACTGCCGAGGGCAAATCAGCATTCAAAGAAATTAAAGAAGTAATTGCTCGGGCACCAGTCTTGGTCTACCTGGACTATACTAAAGGTTTCAAGATATATAGTTATGCCTCTGAGCATACACTATCAGCTATTTTGGTTCAACCAAATTCAAAAAATGCAGAATCTCCTATTTCATTCATGAGTTGCCCACTCAAAAGTCATGAATTGAAATATTCCCTTATGGAGAAACATGCATACACCGTGGTTAAGGCTGTCAAGCATTTCAGGTTTTATATCCTGAATTCTCACACCGAAGTTCTCGTGCTAGACACAACAATAAAATCTATTTTGACTCAGCAAGAGTTCAGTACAAAGAGAGGTAACTAGATTGCCAAAACTCAAGAATTCGATCTGGACATCAAACCAACCAAGCTTGTACGAGGAAGGGGTCTCTTCCAATTGATCGCCAACAACATTCCCGATGAATAAAAAAGTGAAGAACAAGATATCAAAAGCGTGCCCACAGTTCTCTTTATCGCCACTACTGATGAGTGGTATTCTAACATTGCTCATTTTCTAACATATGGCAAATGTTCTGCTCATCTTTCTTTTAAGGAAAAATGGAATGTTAAATTGAATGCAGTTGGTTATGTTTTGTGGGACAATGGTCTTTATAAAAGAAACTTAGATGGTGCATTTCTTTGTTGTGTTGACAAAGCTCAACAAGAAAGACTTTTAGAATCTTTTCATGATTTGGCCTGTGGAGGATATTTCTCTGCACCGATGACGGCACACAAAATTCTACGAGCGAGGTACTATTAGCCCACACTTTTTCAGGATGCTTACAAATGGGTGCAAAGGTGTGAGCTGTGTCAACAATTCATTGGAAAGCCTAAGCTACTTGCTTTGCCCCTTGAGCCAGTTGTGATCGAAGAACCATTTCAGCAATGGGGTATTGATTTCATTGGTGCAGTTAACCCGTCTTCGAGTGTTGGACATGATTATGTCCTCACTGCAATAGATTATTTTACTAAATGGGTGGAGGCCATACCAACCAAGCATGCTACATCTGAAGTAGTATGCAACTTTCTCAAAGAAAATATCATCTCCAGGTTTGGGGTTCCACTAAAAATTATGACAAATAATGTGGCCTATTTTTTATCGCATGAAATCACTCAATTTTGTTTCCATTATGGAATTACCTTGTCTCACACTTTAGATTATTTCCCTTAAGGCAATGGACAAGCAGAATCAAGTAACAAGAACCTGGTCACCATTATCGGGAAATTGGTGGATGACAATCAAAGAACATGGCACAAAGCTTTGTATGACGCTTTATGGGCTGACAAGATAACACCCAAAAGAGCTATAGGTATGTCACCTTTCTAACTCCTATATGGATGAAATGCAGAAATTCCCATTACCCTTGAACTACCAACACTCAAATTAACCAGAGCAATCGAAGACTCAACTTTCAAAAGCTCAATTGACAAGCAGATCATGTGTCTGATCGAGCTGAACAAACAACAAGTTATGGTGGTGGATCAGATCAAGGAACATCAGGACTGGGTGAAAGAACTTTTTGATAAGAAAGTTAGAGTGCGTGAGTTCCAAGTCAGAGATCAAGTCTTGTTATGGGACAAGCGATGGGAACCAAAAGGGATGCACGGCAAATTTGACTCCCTGTGGAGGGGTTCGTTCACCATTCAATAGCTCTGTGGTGAGGCCAACTTTTTGCTAGAGTATAAAGATGGAACACCATTTACACTACCTCACAGTGGATAGCATCTAAAGATTTTCAACTCTTAAAGCTCGGATGGGTCCATTTGTAAATTATGTATAGTTTTTATGTTTTGTCTATTTTTCTTCCTTATTTTTCGCTCGACTCTGTAGCCCAATGGCTTGGATGAAGGCACTTAGAGACTAGATTTTGCTTTCGCTAATCATTTCAATTAAATGAAAGTTCCCCAATAGGAGCCAGCTGTTGTTTCTAAAATCAGCTTAGCTCATTTTGGAAGCAACCCCCTACGAAACTTGTCTGTTTCATCTTTGTCTCTCTAAGTTTGTTTTTCGATATGAATTTTATAATTCATTTTCGTCTTGGTCAGATCGAGGAGTGGTTACTATCTCGTCCTAGCCAAGTTTTCCCTTCCCCTTTTTTCTCTCCTTTCGGAGTTGGTCTCCTTTTTATTTTTCTGTGCAAGGGCGGTGAAAATCGCCGCCTCTGCATTGCCCTTACATTTTTCCTGCAAGGGCAGTGATTTTTGCCACCCCTGCAAAGAGACCGACTTTATGCAAGGGCGGTGAAAATTGCCGCCCTTGCACATCTCGATTTCCATGCAAGGCATTAATGGCCGCATGCGGCGGGTTGTTGGGGTGAGTTTTTCACCCTATATATTCTGATTTGAGCCTCATTCTTCTCATTACTTCCTCCTCTCCTCTTACCTCTTGCACCTGAGCACCTCAAGTGACGTTTCAAATCACCAACTCGTGGATCTGACCTCGTGGCACGTGCATTTTTTAGGTAGGGTTTGTTTTTATATTTATTTCATGTTGTTCTTTCTAGCTTAGTTGTTGTTTTTAGTTGTTTTTTGTTTTATTTCTTTCTTCTTCCCCCCTCCTACCCACAGTTTTTTCTGCCGAAACCTCATGCAGGCAGCATTTTTGCTACCCATATCTTTTCCAACTTCCATGCAAAGGCAGTGAAATACACTGCCTTTCCATGCTTTCCCTTTGTCAAGTGCAGTGGCAGTGATTTTCACCACCTCTGCACTCCCCTGCATCTTTCTCGCAAGGGCGACGATTTTTTCTGCCCCTGCATCTTTCCCGCAAGGGCGGCAATTTTTGTCGCCCCTGCATCTTTCCCATAAGGGCGGCAATTTTTGCCGCCCCTGCATCTTTCCCGCAAGGGTGGCAATTTTTGCCGTCCCTACATCCTTCCTACAAGGGCGGCAATTTTCGCCGCTCCTACTTTTTCTTCTAATTTATGCAAGGGTGGCGATATTTGCCGCCCCTGCATTCTTCCTTAATTTTCAGCTAACTCCCAAATTTTTTTCCGAGTTGTCCCTTTCATTCTTTTTCTTCTTCATTCTCCACTTCCTTGCTAGACTTGGCCTATTTAAGTGACCTCTAGTAACCCATGTCACTTAAATTGCGCTCTCCCTCTCTTGTTCACTCTCCTTTCGTCTGTGATCATGGCTGCAGCACCTTTAGTGAGCTCCTGTGCATTTGCTCCCTTCCAATCAAGATCATCCTCTATGACAGAAGCATCTCCCTCAAAGGTGAAGACCGTGAAATACAAATACCAAGGTGTCTTTCTGCTCACATTAGTCACCTCGAATGTCGATGACATTCGAGATACCGAGATCGGCCACGTAGACATGGCCGAATTCTTGGAGTGAACCAAGGCAACAAATCCCAGCACTGGGATAAAAAGAATTGTTGAGAGCAACATCCACCTGGTGGCCACCTTTTCGGTAGCAGCACATCATGAAGAATTTGTCCTCTAGTGCGTGCATTTTTACAACAAAGAGACTAGGTCGGTCTCAGATGCCAGTGGTGGCATGATAATTTGGTTGGACCCTGACTTTATCGACAAAGTTTTCCTGTGTCCTCTAGCCACCAAAGTAACCCAAATTGACTTAAAAAATGCTCAAAAGGAGTATGACAAAGACCCCGAAAGGGCAAAGAAGGTCATGAACCATAAATGGCTAAAAACCCCGAGGACTAGTCTCTTTAGATGGCCGAAGAGCTTCCCTAGGAGTGATTTTGTTGAAGAAGTTGGTTACCTAATCACCCTCCTCAGCAGAGTTTAAAGCCTCCCATCCTCTTCATAATTCCATGAATGAATGTATCCATTCATTAAGATCATCCTTTAGGGTAAGCAAACCATCTTTTGGGGGGAATAGATTAGCAATGCTATCCATGAACAACTGACCAGGGTACAAACCTCCTTCAAATTTTACATGACCTCGTACCTGGTCTATATAGCTACTGCAATGCGATCTTTCCTAGGTTTGACAATAGAGGGAGATAGAAAGACCACCCCGGTCTACTCATACTATCCGTAACTAATGCTTCAGGGGTCAACACATCATTTTAGATGAGTAAATGATGCATTTTTTGCTATATTTTTGTGTCTCTTCAATCCTCAGCTGGAGCAAAAGAGAATATCAGATGAGGCCTAGATGGTAGTGAACGGTTATGGCTGTATGTTCCTCCAGTTCCCTACTTTTTGCTATCTACAAGTGGGTTTTTACCAAGGATACCCTTATATGCTCCCCAAATTCCCTTCAGACAGGTTAGTCTTAATGGAGCTTTGCCGACAACTAGCTGTCGTGCACATAAAATAGATGGAACTTAAGAGACCCGATTTCAAGTTTCCTATCCAGATTGGTAGGTTTTCAGTTGCTACATCAACTAAAGCCAGGATCATGGAAATAGAAATGTAGATGGTTACCATCAAACCATTCAAAAGATGGGAGAAATTTGACTACAGGGGAGTCAGAGAGACGATCTGAAGGAAAACTCAGTTCCACGAGCCCATGATTGAGGATATCTGGGTGGACATGAGGAAGGCTGATGAGGTAAGAAAGATGGACTATTTCCATCTCACACTAGAGCAGATAGAGTACCTCGGGCTTGCAGAGATCCCTTCAAGTTTAATTGACAATGGGAATATCGTAAACAATAGATATCTGGTAGAAAAGGTCGCTAGTTCCCCTCTCCCTCCAATTAACTGGTCTCAGAAGGAACTGACTTCTCTGAGGAAGAGATTCAAACCAATATTGGCTAACACCAATGATTGGTTAGCAGCCAAAGAGATCACCCTGAAAGAATTCATCACAGGATCAGAGGCTGAGTACCAAGCAAAATTGAGAAGAAAGGCAGAGAACCAAACAAAAAACAAAGGTGACGTTCCTTCTCCTTCCATTCCACACAAGCCTAGAATCATTTTTGTCTCCAAAAAGCCTAAGCCTGCATAAGATCCTGAAACGGTAGCTGAAGGAACCAAAGAACAAAGCTCTGAGGCACAGGTAGCTCAGTCCATGGGGAAAGTAGATCAACCTCCAGAACAACCAAGTGTTGGGTCTCCAATCTCATTGGGACAAGCACAGCCGATCTAGAGTGCCTCTCCTTCTCCCCCTCAATCTCCTGTGGTACCCGCTTCTCCTATCTCTCCAATCAGTGTTCCCTCTTTTGGAGCCACTTCTCCTTCCAGGGTTGTTTTTGGTGATCCTCAGGGTCCTTCAGCAGGTTCCCCTCACTCTTCCAGATCCATTCCAAGTCTATCATCTCTATCTTTCAACCTACCACCAAGTCCTGCACCAGAGCCAGAATCACTGGTTGATACAGTTTTGCTAGTTACTCCAACTACAACTACTGTCACCACTAGTAGCGTCGAAGCTACTACATTGACACCGACAAAGGCAACTATTGTTACAACAGACACTTCTCTCCCGCCTTGGATGTCTGCTTTCACACCGAAGAGGAAGAAAATGGCCATCTCCCCAGATGAATTCAATTTTGGTAAGATAATGCTGGCGAAAGCAAAGGCTCCTAAAAGGCCAAAAATCCTCTCCAAGCTGGTCGAAGAAAAGGGGCAAAAATTTCTAGAAATTGCCAAACCCCCATAGGATGCAACCCTTGAGGGTTTCGAGATGAGCAGTTATTCCATCTCTCATGTTGAACTTGGCAAAGTTACTCATGAAGGTGTAAAGAGCGATCTTCAGTCAGCGATGGACATTATGGTCCAAAAATTTGACAGAGAGAAGGAGATGAAAGATTATTATAAAGCCAAAGCCGAGCAGTTGACAGCAGTGATCAAAAGGTTCACTATTCCACCTGAGGTAGCAACTCTAGAGGCCTTTTTCGTGGATGATTCAGTCATTCAGAAAGCTGAAAAGACCTATTTAAAGGGGAAAGTCATGGAGGAATATGTTGAAAGGATGCACAATCAGGGAGTCTCTTTGCTATCAGAAGTTACAGATAGAATAGATAAAATGAAGAGATTGAAAACTCAGGTAGACGATTTTGTCTCCCTTATCTCTCAAGAAATTGATAGCTTAGAGAAAGATCTCAGCAGATGGAAGGAAATGAAAGGTCTCAAAAAGAGTACCCTGATATCTATCGGTGTCATCCCCAACAAAGATTCCTATGTTGAGACCAAGGAGTCAATGATCTTCAGGATTCAGGTACTCAAGGACTTAATCGATGATCTCAAAGCTTTCAAGGAAGCTAGTGAGAAGAGTGACCTGAGCCTGCTGAATAAGTTAGAGGAGCTGCCATGCAACTTGACTTCCAAGGACCATCAGTTCCTTTTGACAGAGGAAATGATTTAAAGTTTTGAAGGGATGATCTGGAAAGATTTTGAAGGAACATCTTTCTCAATGACTTCGGTGGACAGCATTCTGGATGCTCAGTTAACTTTGGAGAATTTGAAATCTAGGTTAATTGGCCACTCTAAAGCCATCACAACATTGAAAGATGCGTTGATCAGAGAAAGAGTCATCTTTAAGAACGTAGTTGCGCCAGACAGCATAGGAATTCAGGTATCGATTGCCATGTACGATGCTCATTTGAAGAAGTCTGGCAGCAAGAATTGACACACTCTCTCTCCCCCTTCTCTCTTCTTCTATCCTTATGCATTTCTATTTTGTGTAGAATGCATGCAATTTTGTATATGTAATTACATGTAAATATTTCAGAAAAATATCCAAAAGTCAAAGATGAGTCATCTTTGACCAAGATATATTATATTTTATTATTTTCTGTTTTTGAGGATTTTCTCCCTATATATAGTGGAGACCTCATTTGTAAATAATCTTGGAGAATTCAATAGCAAACACTCTGCTGAAATTAAAGCAACTTTTGAGACTTTGTGCTCAAATTTGTAAATCATATTCTATTGAATGAATGAGAAGCAGGTTATTTCAGACTTTGTGTTGAGATTGTCTGTGTTATTTAGGAAATAGTTCTTATGTCTTTTTTTTGATAACATCTTGTTTATCTAATTAAATAAGCAAGTGGGTGTGTTATTATTATCTAAGGGCACTTCTTGAGGGTAGAAAATAGACTTTGTGTTAATTTTACCTTTGAGATCCTTTTATCTTTTGGTATTTTCAGGTGAAGACTTTGTGCTTCACTTTAATCTATGGTTGTACTTGTTTCAGAGCTGTAGAGAAGCTACAGAAGACTTTGTGCTTGCGTAAGTGTTCTGGTGGACTTTGTTACTTCAGGTGATCTCTTGTTCTTCATTTGATACTATTCCTGAAAGAAGAGGAGTGTTGTTAGCTTAAGGCCAAGATTTTCCCTCTTTTTTGTTCTTTGTACATTACCTCTGAAAAAAGAGAGGTAGATGCTATTATACCACCCCCGTGTGTTATTTTCTGCTTAATTATATATCCGGCACGTAAGTATTAATAGGGAACCTCCCCTTGATGAGAGAAGAGATTTACCTCGTCTAGATCTGGTAAAGCCACACTCCTCGTGGTGTAAATCTCCCTTATGTTGTGGCTGATATCCCCATTTTGTCATCAGTTAGTTGACGACAAAATATTCACCCAACACATATACTATTTGAAATCCCATAACTGTGACATTAGTTTGATGATACAGTTAATGGGTGGTATTACCTTGCTAGATGCTTATGAGGTTGCAATAAGGGCAAAGAATAATTTGATACAAGATGGTAAGATTTCTCTAAGGCCTCAAATGCCTATATTCCCAAAATAGAAGTCTATACCAACCCCTCAAATTCCATCCTTATCTCCTATTCCATCAACTCAAGCTTAAATTGTATTCCCTACTAGTCAAACTAGTGAGATAGGAGACTTGAAAGGCTTGCTAAAATCCTTTAGAAATGAAATAATAAAACTCAAGAGGCAATAATTTTAGGCTAATATGGATTATCAATAACAAAATCAAACTACCTATTAACCCTTCAAAGATCAAAGGCTTCCTTATCAAGGTTTTAGAGAGAATACACCACCTTACCAAGCACAAAGAGACATAAATCTAGATAAACCATATGAAACCCTTGATCCTAATACTCTTTCCACTTAAAAATCCATTGTTCCCATCCCACCTCAGAACAACTTGATGCAGGATTTAGGTTGACAGCCCTCTAATCTCAATTTTGATCAAAACCAATCCTTGATATCACAAAACATTACTATGCCACAAATGGCACTAGAAGAGTTTTATTTTCAAGGAGGTTAGTACCAAGACAAAAGTTTGGCATCAAAATTAAAGACTCAACAAGTTCAAGGGAAACCTGATGCCATTAATGTGAATTGGCAAATGGATGATCATGTTGCTTTTACTCAGGGTGTTGAAACTAACAATACAAGTGGTCAAGTTGCAGTTGTAATTAGAGATAAAAGAAGAGCCATTGATGAGGCTCAAGATGTGAAAAATGTTTTGAGTACTCATAACATTGTTTCTAAGAGTATAAAAGAGTAACTTTCTACCCCTAAAACATAGAATAATTAGAATACAGAGGGTGGTAAAGTTCATCAAGTACCTCTAGTTCATGAGCAGCCAATGCTTCATAAAGGGAAGCCAAAGGTTAGTGGGTCTCTTTTTAGTATAGTGGATCAGATGAAGAATTATAATATCATAATTAGCATGTGGTATTTTCTTTCCATTCTCAGGCAAAAAGATATGCTCATCCAAGAGCTTTTAGCTCTCAAATTGTCATTAAAACCGATTGAGAAAGAAGGTGTTGTCTTAACTAATTCGGATTAGCCAACTAAGCAACAAGTAAAGTAGGTACATAAGATGGTAAAATTAGATAAAATTGAGGTAAAATCAAATAAAAAACCTCCTTTACACCTTTATTTGATAGCGGGTGACACTTTGGTTTATAAATGTATGGTGGATAGTAAAGCTAGTAACACAATTGTCCCTAAGCAGATTACAGACAAGCTTGGTCTTGTTTATGAGAAAAATAATAAGGGGGTATTGAAATTGGATTGGTCACCAAAAAATATGGTAGGAATCATCAAATATATTAAATTGAAAATACATGCTTGTCCCAATGTTACTATTTATTAGGATGCTATTGTGGTAGACTTGCCTCCTTACTTTGCTATGTGCCTTTCAAGGGACTTCACCTCAAATATTGGGTGATATTTATCAGCTGATTATAATTATTTGATGTTTAGAACCAGGTATGGTACCAATTTAACAATACATTTTTAACCTATTACACATTTTCATTTGGATCCATATATGCCAAGTATTGTGAACACTAACTATATCATCTTAGATGAGGTGCTAGAAACTAATGGAGTAGAAAATGAATCACCTTTTGATGGACTTACAGATGTATTTATTGATGAGTGGGACTATAATTTTCATGATCATGATCCTTATAAAATAATTAATGAAGAAGGATTTGGTGTGTATTGCCTTTATGAGAGCTATGCACCAATTCTAGCCATGGTTAAGGATGATGAATCTAGTGAAGGTTTGTGGTAAATGTAATTTGATGGATCAAGAAATAAACATGGTAATAGAGTTGGAATGATGTTTGTTTCTCAAAAAAATAAAATTTATTTCTCTTTTATTGAGTTTTAGTTTGGTTTTCCAAATAATGTTGTAGAGTATGAGGCACTAGTTCATAGTTTACAGTGGGCTAGGAAGATGAAAGTCAACACCTTACAAGTTTTTGGTGATAGTGAACTCATAGTTTACCAAGTAAGAGGTTTAAATGTATGCAAAGATTTATTACTTAGATCTTATAAGCATATAATACGGGACTTTAATATTTTCAAGATTTTAACATGTAGACAATACCAAGAGATGAGAATAAACATGTAGATAGGTTAGCTACCATTGGGGCGCAATTTAGTATCCTAGATGATATAAAAAGTAAAATAAATAAATAACACATAAAGGTGGTTATAAGGCCTTCTATTCCAGATAATCATGAGAATTGGTAAGTGTTTGAAGATGACAATTAAATTGTGAGATTCTTGCAAGAAGAGGTTGATTTTTTTTCAAGAAACTAGTCAAAATACTTGCAATAATATGGTGATCAAATTGTGAAACTAAAAATAAATAAGTTTCTCAAGGGATTGGTCACACTTGATAACATTTTTAGTAGTGATGATGAGTTAAGAAAGGAGAAGTCATCCTTGTCAATAAAAGAAGAGTACTATGCCAATATAGAGATTACAATTGGTAAGAATTTGAAGTTGGGTAAGGTATGCACTCCTTCATAAAAATAAGCTTTCATTGAGTTATGCACAAGTTTTTCTGATGTATTTTCATGGAATTACAGTGATCTCAAGGGATTTGACCCAAGTCTAGCTCAACACACCATTGAGTTAGAGGTTGAAACTAAATCACTAAGACAAAGAGAAAATCCCATTAATCCTAAGCTTGAACCTTTAATGAGAGCTAAGATTCACAAGCTCATAGATTCATCTATTATATTTCCAATCAAACACTCAACTTGGGTGGCAAATATTGTTCCAGTACAGAAGAAGAATGGAGAGATTAGACTGTGTGTTGACTTCCATGATTTGAACAAGGTTTCACTTAAATATCACTATCTAATGCCATCAATATAAAAAAATTTACAGTTGGTTGTCGGTTTAGATATTCTATCCTTATTGGATGGATATAATGGATACAATCAGATTTTGGTCAAGGAAGAGGACCGATTCAAAACAACCTTCACAACCAAGTGGGGGATATTTACATATAGAAAGATGAACTTCAGTTTATCCAATGTTGTAGAAACCTTTCAAAGAGACATGGTTTTTAACAAGTTTGTACTTGTTTATTTGGATGATATTGTAGTATTTTCAAAGAGTGAAAGTGAGCACATGGTTCATCTCAAGTAAGTGTTCAAAAGATGTAGGCAATTTGGGGTATCTCTAAATCCCAAAAAGTGTGTCTTCTCAGTTCATGAAGATAAGCTCTTTGAACATGTGGTTTCAAAGTATGGTTTAAGCATAGATTATGAAAGGGTAGACTCAATTTTTGCACTCTCCTTACCTAAGAATAAAAAGGATTTGCAAAGCCTCTCAGGGAAAATCAATTTCATAAGGAGATATATTTCAAATTTTGTCATTTTAGCTAAACCACTTACAACCATGCTAAAGAAGAACCAAATTTTTATCTAGTCTAAAGGAGTAAAGATTTTTTAGGAGATTAAGAAGGCCATATCTAGTGATCCTACACTTAGAAATCTATATTTCATAAAGGATTTCATTTTGTACACATATGCTAACATGGACACCATTTCAGGAATTCTTATGCAACAAAATCATGAGGCTTTGGATCAGCCAATAGCCTTCTTTAGTCAAGTCTTCAAAGAGTATGAAATAATGTACTCTTTTGTTGAGAATAATTTACTTTAAGTTATAAGGTCTCTCAAATAGTTTAGATACTTGTTGTCTAACAATAAGATACATCTAATGTTTTCTTATCCAAGAATCAAGGAGTTCCTTTTGAACAAAGATTTAAATGAGAAGAGAGTTGGTTGGATAGCCTAAGTAATGGAGTATGATGGTGAAATTAAGGTCAAAAATTTGATTAGATGAAAATGAATTTGTGAGCATCTAGATCAAGACTTTCAAGAGACTAATGAGGTTATTTTGGTGTCAACTGATGAAGAGGTTGCAGCTGATCATACCTCACCTTTTAGTTGGTTTCATGACTTGGTAAGCTATCTCCAAGATGTTATTTTATCCCTTTCATCTAAGTGATTCAAAAATAAGATATTTTAGGTTGAAATCAATTCCATTTTTCCTTTGTGATGGTGTTTTTCTCAAGAAAGATATCAATGGTATGTTACTAAGATGTATAGAGCCAAGCCAAACTCAAAGATTGCTTGAAGAATTCCATGATGGATATGGTGGAGGGAATTTTTCCACAAGGGATACATCCCTTAAGATAATGAGAGGTGGGTAATATTGGCCTAGTATATTTAGTGATTGTCATGCATGGGTTAGGAAATGCAAATAGTGTGTTATGTTTGTAGGGAAAGTGAAACTTATAGTGTTACCTCTCCAACCAATTACAGTGTATCAGCCCTATGTCAAATGGGGATTGGAATTTATTGGCCTCATAAATATTCCTTCAAATTTAGGACATAAATGGATTCTAACTACTAAAAATTACTTCACACATTGGATAGAAGCAACGTCTTTGAAGAAAGCAAATGAAACCAATGTTCTAGATTTCTATTAAGGTTTGCTTACTAGATTTGGATTTCCTTCAAATATTATTTTGGATAATACAATGGATTTTATGGGAACTAGGATCATCCAATGGGCTGTCCAACATGGAATTTATCTTAGCCCTTCATCAAACTATTATCCACAAGGTGATGGCCTTGCTAAGTCCACAAATAATAACTTATTGAAGATCATAAGAAGGACTATTGAAGACAATTAGAGGTCATGGCATCTCAAGTTGAAGTCAACTCTATGGGTTGATAGCATCACCTACAAAAGATCAATAGCCAAATCTCCATATAAGCTAGTATATGGTAAGAAAACAAGGTTACCCATTTGTCTTGAGTTTTCTGCTTTAGAAATAATGCATCAACTTGAGTTCTTGGAGAATGAGCCTATGGAGATTAGGTATGTTGTGTTTATGGAGTTGGAAGAGATAAGAAATCAGTCCATGCTAGCCATGGAAATTTATCAAGCACAAGTGAAGAGAGATTTTGACAAAGGAGCTTCTTTAAGAAGTTTCAAAGAAGGAGATTTGGTTCTCAAGTGGGATGAGGATAGATCTAAACCAAGAAGGCACATGAATTTTGACTCCATTTGGAGTGGAACATACACAATCTCTAGCTACAAATCACACAATGCCTTCCAACTTGCAAAGATGAATGGTGAGGAACTTCCAATCCTAGTCAATGGGATACATCTGAAACATTGCTACTGAAGAGCTAAGTTCCTTGTACATAGTTAGTTTGCTTTTCTCCAAGTTATATTCAAGCACATTAGTTTATTTATGTTTTGTCTGAAATAAGTGCTTTGTTTGCACATTTGCTTTGTTTAGATAATTTTCCTATTTTGTGTGTTTCTATTCTTATTTTGGAGGAATGAGTTGTCTTATGTAAGGTAAAAAAGTTTACTTCTAGTCATGAATACTATTTTTAATTCCCTTTATGAGTCCAAAATTAATGTATATGGTTTTGTTATCAAGCATAACATGCATGCTTCCCAGTTGAGTCATCAAAATGTTGACAATTTTGACTTCACAGGTCAAATTATCACCCCTACCATTTGAAAATTTGTATACCATGTTAGTTTGCCTTGTGAGTCAGTATTTGGTTCTAAAAAATCATTTAATACACCATGGTTAACAAATATTAAGGTTTTTGGGGTGGTTTAAGGTCTTCTCCTTCACTTGTTTCTAGTCATTATTTGGCCTTTTTGAGTCATTTTTTAGTGGTAAGAAGAGCCTAAAGTGTATTTATGAGTGTAATATCATGTGTCAATATATTTAAATCCCACAAAAAATTAATAATCAGGTTGATCACATTCTAGATTAACTCTGTGACTCATTTTCATGCAAAATTTGACCATTTTATGCCATTCAGAGAAGGTTTTGATAGTATCTAATTAGAAGGAAGATTTAAACCATATTTATTCACCTAATAAGACATTTAAGAGGGATATTTAAACATTTTACATCATTTCATTCAGATTTCCTTGGTGAAAATAGCATTATAAGCGCAAAATAGGCCTTTTTGAGGCATTCACTTTGGTTTTCAAAAGATTTTTATGAGAAAAGAATCATAGAGGATTAATTGGGTCCTTATAGGTTCATATAATTGGTTTTTAGAAAGTTATAAGTGAAAAATTACAAAATCCAACTTCGCTCCAATTTTGACCTTCCTTGCATGCCTAGAAGGGCAATTTTTAAATGCACATTATGAGAAGAGGAGAGAGAGTTAGGATCTAAAACTTTGGCCATTTTTAAGGGTATGATTAATATTTAATTAGTGTCATTATTTATCAAATTTTTTCTCTCATATTTATGAAAAATTGTTAAGAGTGACAATAAGTCACTATAACCTATGCATCTGAGAGGGGTATATTCTTGGGATTGTTTATCAAGCTCAAAAAAAAATTAAGATGAATGGTTTTGGGAATGTTTTTATGGGTTAGGAGGATTATTTAAATCTTTTTATTATTTGATAACTCCTCACAAGAAGGAACTTACTACATAAAACCATGTTTCTTTCCATATCTTTCTGAACAGTCTCTTGGATCCTTTTTGAAGTAAAATATGGGTTGTCCATTAGATGTTTTAATCTTCAGATGTTATTATTATATTATATAATTTATGATACACTTTTTTCATTAAATTAATAGTTCAAAAGTTTCCATTCTGAGTCTATCTCTTTATGAGGGCTTTAATTGAGTGTCTCTTCAACATGATATATATATGCATAATTTGAGTTTCAATTCTGATATTGGAGGTGCGATTTATAGTTTAAATATGTTTAACATATTATTGAACCATAAATATATAATAAAAGGTGCTTTAAATACTATATTATAGATTTTGAGAACATGTATCATATGCATACATTGTCAGCTCATGAAATGAACATCTACAGGTGTATGAGAAGGAACTAATCACGTGGTTAAATAATTGAGATCTTGTTTGAAACTTTTTCAGAGGGTAAATATAAATAGGAATTTTTTTTTGAGGGTTTTATCATTCTTATAATGGTCATACACCATTAAAAATAATACATTGTACCTCACTACCCTATGTGTTAAATGTTCACTTACTAGATAACATTGAAAGAGACTTAAAAAGTGGGCATATATGTATATAGACATGATAAGAGACCCTCATAAAGGATGAAGATTTTATAAGATACATTGAGAACCTTATTCAAACCATTATGTTGGCAATTAATGGTGTAAACTTACTTTAATAAGTTGACTATGAATTCAAGAACAAAATCCCTAAAACATGAAAATAGTGACCCTATGACTTTTTTGAAACTTCCATAAAAAGTGTAGTAAGGTTTAGATTATTCTGGATGATTCCATTTGGATACTCTGATGTAAGGTTTGAACCTTTCAAAGATTCATGTTGTTTTATCAAGAGGTTATAATTAAGGAGGTTTCCAAAATGAGATGTTTGTTCACTGTCATCTCTGAATGTTTTCTACAGTATTTGGATGTTTAATATGACCTCATATGTCTATCTCCAACATGTCATGAGGACATACCAAGGGGTTTCAGTGCCATAACATATGGAAATAATAAATACCTCAAGGATTATACCAATATAATTTGTAAACAATGCAATAGGTTTCAACTATATGTCAACCTACAAGTTTTTTACAACCTCAAAATGATCATCTACAACCTGCCAAGTATGGAAATATAGGTTAGATGCAACAATGGGGTATTAGATTGCATGAGGATATTTCCATGGTTTAATGATACTAATAAACTTCATGGAAGTATAAAACATGAAAACCTATGAAATGTCAACCTATAGGAGTGTTTTAGCCTTCATGGAGCCATCCATAGTTCATACACTTCATGCCAAACATACATCTCCAGTGAAACTAAGGTGTATTAAGTGTTTTTGATCAAGTGAGGTTTGGTATATGTTTTATAATGCATATAATGGATGATAAATTTTAATTTGAGAGTTACATGTGACCTCTAGGGTTTTAAGGGTTCATGAACCAATTCTTTGGCATGAAAGAGAGCTACAACCATCAATTAAAGCTACCTACAACCAATCACTTGGGAGTCTTAACACGAGGGACTATCTATTGAGGGGATATGTTCCATAAGATTATTAGAGATACATATGGAGATTGAGATTATAATTAATGTAAGGGTGACATATCATAAGAACATTAGGTTTAACACCCACTCCAATATGCCACATTTTGTACATGATGACCTACAACTAACTCTAGAAGCGAGGGTACAATGTAGTAAGTGTAAATATTTCAAACAAGTAATATGGATTTGAATGAGATTAGTGATACAAGGAAAATCATCAATCCTTTTGTTACATTTATTTTAATACTTAAGTAACCTTACCTTACAACCTCAAAATGATCATCTACAGTTATGCAATGAAGGGAAATCAAGGTTGAACTGTGTTTGTTTGAGAGTTTGAGACTTATACTCCAAATTAAATGGTCATGGGGAGACTAAAATTCATGAAGATAGATAATATATTATGAAAATATTATAATAGGCACTCAAGGGTCTATGATATTAAACCTTATCATGATGACCTACAGCTCCTTCAAACATAGTCAACATGTTGATTCATAGAGGTTTTGTCTAGCCTATTTGAAGTTTGTGTTTGAATGATAACAGTCACGTCTTGGGAAATTGATGATAGAGAGGAACTCATGGATACCTGATCAAAACATTTATGTTATCAAAATTCATAATACCTCCACATAAAGGATAACAATGAACACCTATAATAATACCTACAGTTGTGTATAGTTTGTCAAGTAAGGGTTTTTTACTCTTTTTGGTGTTGAGATATTAAGTCTAACATTATAAGTTGGTCATAAGGTGACTAGTCCTAATGAAGATAAACTAGATAGATTATTATGATTTTATGATTATTTCAAAGGGATCAATCCCTAAAGCATATAAATCTACAGTATCACCTACATCCACTTGTTTATCTTGCACAAGGATTAGTACTAATTGGTGAATGCCACAACTATCTTGATGTGAATAGTGAGATGGGTGAGGTCAATGATAAGATATCCTAAAATTTTAGATTCATAAAAATGGCCCAATTTACCTTATTCTTTCACTCCTCAGAGGAAAAAAAAGTGTACCTACAAGTTACAAGGAAGGTGAACATACTAAGTTTGAAGTGCACATGTTGAACACTGTGAGGTTTCTCATGGAAGATATTGGTGCTAGTGGTCTAGGAGGCCTATATTTTGGAAGAATTAATAAATTGAATAATTAATAAGGTATAACACAATATAATTACCTAAAACCAATTTTTAAAAGATACCTAGATGGTACTTCAAGTCCAAACACACACCTACAGCTAGGCATAGTGCCTCAAAGAGCAAGATGATGCAATATGTAGGGTAAAGGCATATGACTGAATCCTTACCATTTGGATGATCATATAGGTTTAAGGTATGTAATATTATATTCAATAGGGCCCAAAATGACAAATTTGGTATAAATATCACCCTTGAGGTGACAATTTGTACATCTTCCATTTTAAGTATATTTGCTTATCCAAACATGGAAATAATGGCATGAGAGGTGGATGGTGTCAATGTTTGGCCATGATAGGATCACATAAAGATTTAATATAGGAATAGAGAGTTGGGATGATGAAATTTTGGATATGAAATGACCATCCATTTATGGTTATGTACACAAAATGGTGATTGGGTGAATCTTAGACCCAATGTTGTTCTCATTAGTTTCATGAAGAAATCCTTCTTTATGAAGGTTATAGAGAGGTTAATGAAAAATATAATGGTTATATTTATAGTTTTAACATGAAATTTATAAGTTATATATCACTTTAAAATGACCTTGGAGGGTTTCAACAACCTACATGTATGGATTTTCATGCATACACAATCAACGTTTGCACTAAGTCCTTGCCATTTAGAAGGTCTATGAGGAAGTAAGGAAGAGTTTGGACTAATGGATAGTTATGAAAAATATTTATCATGCATATTTAAATATTAATATACCCTCATATCATGAAAATAGGGTCAGGAGAGTTTCAAATAAGACAACATACATTCCATATTCCATTTTTGGACACAGTCAATGTTTGACACATTTGTCTTAGGAGTTTTGAGATTTGGAGGTGCTATAAGGGTCATTTTGACCTAAAAGTTTTTACAGAGGGTAATAATGACCAAATGAAAACCCAATAATATTTTTTTTCATGATAAAATAGGGCAGATATTCTCTAGTGTTTCTTAGAATTAGGCCACTTTTAGGTGTGCATGGAGACAAAGAATGGGGAAAATGTGACCAAAATGAGTGTTTCGTGTCTTGGAAGCACTTGGTGATGATTTGTGATCATGTAATAATCTATGTTTATGTGTAAATATAATTAATTAAGTTTATTAATGGTGATGAAACACTTCTAAGTGTTGGTGGGTAGTCATTTTCACTCAAACCCCACTAGCCTAGACTAGGCCTTTTTGCCTAACAGGGAGTCATTTCCACTTTCAAGGTCTACTTACCATTAAAAATAATTTAAAAATGTTTATGTGGATATATTATATGTGTTAAATCTTTTTTTTGTATAATAAGTCATGAAGAATCCATTTTTAGGTTCAAAAGCAAGACAGGGTGCACAAAATGAAGGAATTCACTTGAGAGGCCATGTTTGGATGATGACCCCATAAGGGAGGTTTCGCATGGGACCTAAAGTAGTTATGGGATGTTTTAAGGGTTCCCATACTTCAAATTTTTGCAATTTTTTCTCAGGTCGTATGTCACGTTTCTATGAATAATCCTTAAGGGTGAAAACTACCAAAAACCCTCCAAACCCCTGTTTTAAACCAATTTTCAAGTTTTGAGTTGGAAAATCCACCAAAAAAAATAGTTGAATTATGAAAAATAACATAGGTTTTAGGGGAATCTCATAAGGTCCTTCACATGGTTTTTTCTATACCTTCACTTGTATGGAATAGTACAAAAACTATACTTTTTCTTGCTTTTGAGCTAAATTAAGGGTTCCAAGGATCATCAAAATATGTCAATCACTTTGAAGGAAATATTGAGACTTTTTTTACCTGTACAAGATCAAAAATTAATAAAAAATAATCCCAAGGTGCCCAAATTGTTTCATTCTTTTGGGCTAGTCAAAAAATGCCTTCAAAGGATGAGCCTTCCAAAGGCCATTTCATAGTTTTAGTACTTCCAAGTGGTTCTAGACCACAAAAATTTACATGGGTCATGGTGGGGGAATTAAAAAAGTTAATAAATCATGTTTTTTATGTTTCACACCTATATGATCTCCCAACATCAAAATTTATCTTCTAGGGCTTAAAGGGCTAATTAGGCCTAATTTGGCAAGCTAAATTGAATAGAAAGCATATCAAATATTAGATTTTGGACAAGAAATTTTGTATGTATATGTAGGAGGATAATGGGTAACTTTAAAAATTATTGGGTTTACATCATAACTTCTATTTTCTCCCAAACAAGGAGCTTTTTAGGAAACTATGGCTACAAGGAATACATGGAAAATGCATTATTTTAGTGTCAAATCAAGACCTTTGGAGTAGATGGTGCTTTAAATAATCAAAAAATAGGTATGGTATGTCCTAAATAATCCATCCATGGTGTAAAAGTTCATTTTTTTACGAAACTTTGAAGAAAACTCCTCCTTTTCCCTCTATGCCATAGTGCAAAATGAGCCTTTTTAGGGGTTTGAAGGCTAAACAGGTGCATATAGCCTATTACAAAGACTTAAAAATTTGATGAAGGATATTTAAATCCATATTAAAGGTATTAAGAGGTAAATTAGGAGTAATAATTAAATAATTATTTGTAAAAGGTCTCCAACAAGTGAAAATAGGACTCTTCCTCTTCCAAAGCCCATGTGCAAGACAAAGTCAATTTGTTGAAGGAGTATTATAACCAACTCTTTCCAAGTGTTATATAATAATTAATGAGCCTAGATAAGGGTTAAAATTAAATACTTTCAGGAATTGAATACCTACATCCATGTAAGAAATGTTTTTATCAAGGGAGACAAGAAAGTTAAAATCTAGGGGCTAGTGTAAGAATATAGGCACTCTTCAAGTGCTCTAAGCTTGACCAAACATAATGGATAGTATATTAATAACCATAAACATTTAAAAAATTATTTTCCATGCCAATTTATTAAGGTAAAATATTTGAGAAGATAAAAATGTTATGTAGCACTTTTAGAGGAGCCATCTGACCAAGTTTGAGGTCCCCTACTTTGGGGTTGCTTTGTCTCCAAGCATTTATTTGCCATATGTATTATTTTTTCCAGAATGTAAGATGATTTTTTTATATTTTTATTGTGCCTAAATTCTTCCAAAATTTTTATTCACCTTTTGAGAGCAATAAGAAGCAAAATTCTTCCATTTTCATGTCTTTTCTAATGAAGTGTATGTGCTTTCCATTGATATAAATTAGTGAAATACTTGTTTTAGTTGGTTATAGTCTCATTTTTTACCTTAATTATATATTTTTTATGTTCTTCAGGTCATTATAATTTTCCAAATCAATTTTAAGATCATGTATTATAAGTGAGTTCAATCCTTCTTTGCATGAATTGAGTTTGTAAGGTCCTTATTGTGAAATATTGATGTAGAAATATTACTTGGGTGTAGTAAATGTGTGTGTAAGATTTTATATTTCATATAAGTGTCATTAAAATAATTTGAGTTCATAAAACAATTGGTACATCAAATTTCATTTCAATTTTCATTATCTTTTGTACTCTTTTCCTTGTCAGAATTAGTAAGTAGTATCTTAAAATTAAATTTTAGTGAGAGCACCAAAGGAACCAAAAATCTCTAGATATTCTCTCCCTTTTGAAGTCACCCACACTTTAGAGATATTCCATATTCCAATAGGAGTGAGGAATTGCACACTTTCTCACAAGGGCACACTTCTGATTGACAATAAATATTATGAACAAAGATGAGGTATTACAAAGCTTCAAAGATAGAATTTAGGAACAACCCATTAATCTGTAAAGTTCCTATAAGACATATTATAAATCAAGAATAAAATAAACAAAATCTAATTTTCAACCCTTCTAGTTAATAATGTTTTTATACCTCCAGTGGGACCAACTCAACCAACTCAGATAACACAACCTAATATTGTTATTCAACCATCAGTGATATCTATGCCACTTATGGATAGTTATTCTACTCTAGATGTACAATCCCTTATGCATAAGAGTCATACTCTACAGTCTAAGGTTTTACATCTTGAGAAGGGGGAAACTAGGACATCATATGCCTTATATTCCACCATTCTCTTGCATCCACCTTTGGCACATCACATAGTGTAAAATCCTTTGCCATCTAGTTTTGTAGCACCCAAGATCAAATTATATGATGGAAGGGTGACTCAGAGAATCACCTCAATTTTTTTCACATAGCATGCTTGGACTATGTGTCTAATGTTTTGCTTCTTATAAAGTTATTTCCATGCAGTCTCAAGGATTATGCCCTATAATGGTTTTATGATTTACCAAATAAATCTATCATGACATTCAATATTTTATATGACATTATTCCTAGCACACATTTATATTAACATTAGTGATAAGATGTCATATACATAAGTGGAATAGTTAAATCAAAAGTTGAATGAGCCTATCATAGATTGTGTATTACAATAAAAGACAATATTATCCAAATTTACAAGCCCCATGATAGAGAGAGAGCTTTAATACGTATTTAAATAAAGTCTCATGCCAACACTGTATGAAGATTTCTTATTCAATAAGTTTCCTACATTTATTGATTTGTGCCACATAGTCAAGGAAATAGAGGTTAAATTCTCATCAGTGAGAAAACTAAAGTAGAAAAATAGATTAGAATCAACTATTAAGATGTCAAACAATCCTCCATATAAGGTAAGGGCCAAATAGAACAAAAGTGATCAAAATTCCAAAGTCAATGCAACTTTCGAGCCATCACCTAGTTTGGTTTTATCTACTCCTCACCATAAAGTCTTCACTAATCTTCTAGAGTTACCAACATGGATTATATAATAACTATTAAAATATAATGTCATATCTCTCCTTCCCATTAAATAGGTTTATAAAACATGACCTCTTACAAAGAGTTATGATTCAAATACATTCTACAAGTATCTCAAGGCACTAGGCCACATGACAAATAGATGCATTAGCCTAAAGGAAAAGATAAAAGATCTAATTGAGGATATAATTATTGATGTGGGAACACTCACAGAGGAACCAAAACAATATCAATAATAAGCTAAGGAACTAACTATATTTTTTTATATCCTTTCCCAAATCATATAATGAATTAGGTAGGGAAACATTAGGTGTTCACTATAAATACTAGGCACATCTACCACCAGATTCCTATCACACAATTACATAGGAGACACATCAACTACATAAAATTATTAGCATGTATCAAACTATAGTACCACAAAAACCACTTGTCACATTTTCAGAGTAGGAGATTGTGGATGATGGCACATATTTACAAGCACTCTTAATATGAGCATACATAGACCACCATCCTATTCATAGTGTTATGGTTAAAAATGGGTCAAGAATATATTCCTTAGACCACCATGAAAATATTACAATACTTGGGATACAAAAATCAAGATATATTCCATATAGATATAGTCATTAGTGGTTTTAGTGGCCACATTTAGAGTTCCATCAGGGAGATTGTGATTCCACTATAGGTTGGACCAGTACACATAGCCAATTAGTTATTAGTAGTACTTAATACAAGTGTATTTGATACATTATTAGGTAGGCCATGGTTATATTAGCTCTGATCCATCCCATTTATAGTATATTGATGCCTAAAATATATACATATCAATCAGGTGGTTAATGTTGAGGGTGTCTCATATGAGTATCCTCTTCCCATCACATAGTTAATTCTAGTACAATTTCCAACTATAGTTCTAGTATAGACATCAGTTATAGTTCTATCACTATTACCATACATTACATGGTTATCAGTTATAGTAATGAGTACAACTCCTATGCATACATCATAATGTTTATCAGTCATCAGTGTAGGCTAGGTCTACTCCTATGTTATCTACACATACACATACTCTCCCACAAAGATCATTACTAGAGAGACCCTACATCAGAGATACATCACAAATTATAGAGGACCTTCCTCTACTTAGTTTATTCTTAGATAAATTTTATTGGGTTCTAGGGGTTCTCAACATAGGGCACCTATATCACCTACAAATTCTTCTTATACTAGATGGGTTCTTAAGACCCCTACAATTCATAGGGAATTACACATAGTGCAACAACATCATAACAAAACTACACAAGCAAATTCAAACTTAGATCATACATCACAATAGATCGTGGGCTCATAGTTACCCTTTTACACTGCACACATGATCATAGTTCTCTTATTCAACATAGGCCACATTGATAGTGAGTCTCCCATGAGACTCATTAGTTAGTGTCATTTCTACCCTTGTACATACTTTCCTTCTCTCTCTCACTCCTTGTACATAGTTTATTTTCATTTGATTATACATAGATTATACTCATAAAATATAAAAATAATATAACATGTCAAAATACAAAAACATTCAAATATTTTGAAAACACAAAATTTACAAATTTTATGCATTGTTATGTTTACATTTATACTACTTTCTAGATATTGCATATTGTTATTTATCTTAGTGTAGTTAGTTTTATCATACACATATGCTTCACTTATTCTTATTGAGTGATTTCAAATAACATAAAAAGCCTTGATCCACTACACTGATCCAGACTTGATATCATCTATCCACTAGGCACATATACACCAATCTAGGTTGATACATTTTCCCACTTAGGGGCATCTCATACATAGTTTCTATTATCAGTTTCTATCCTTACATTCTATACATTCTAGTTTATTCATTGATATATCTTGATATTTATCATTGATACTAATTGTTCAATTTTTTTGTTGACTATCACTAATTAGACTCAGTATATGTTCATCCTAACATTTACATCAGTTTGTACTACATAGTTATACATGCTTTCATTTTTAGTTTTCCTAGATTAGTCTTGATTGTGTTTCCTATGCTTCCATCTTTGAGGGCATTTAAATATGCCATTGTTCTTTGTATCTATGACACTTCTCTATTTGTATGCCTTAGACATGTTCCCATGTCCCTTGTGTGTGCTTTCTTGCTTGTATATGTGGACATTTGAACATGTCTTTTTATGTGTCTCTAAGATAAATTGTTTGTTGCTTACATATGTGGATATTTGAACATTTCCTTGTATGTCTTCCATTCTCAAATTTAGTGGCATGTTCCCATGTCCCTTGTATTTTGACCCCTTGGCCTTATTTTTCATGCCTTATATGTTTTGTATGTATGATTCCTTGTATACTTATTCACCATGACACTTGTCATTACTTGTTACACACACACACACACACCAGTTTTTGATTCCATGAGTGAACCCAAGAATCTACCCATCCTACTTGGGTTTTGTGATGGATATCATACCCCATCCTCCTAGGTAGTTAATTAGATTTTCTATTATACATTGATTACATCCATATTGACACCCTTGTGCAATGCTAGATTAAAAGATACATCTTACATTACCTACTTCTACTTATATACTTTTACATTCTGATGTTATGTTTGTACATTGTATTGGAATATCATGCACATGATCTGGCTAACACATTTTACAAAGTTACTTATTTTAAGGATAGTTATTATATAGTTTTCAAAACTATCCTTAAAATAGGGGGTGTTCATAGGGTTTTATCACATAGATCAGGATCTTAATTTTATATCCATAGATAAATTTTATCACACAAGCTCAATTTCATAAATCAAACATAAGGTAGACATAGGAAAACAAGCAACTTAGAAAGCAATTCAAATCACCTAGATTTTGGATTAGATAGATATTAGTGCTCAAATTGGGACACTAGCACCATAGGGTGCTATAATCCACTATAGGGTGCTATTGTCCAATAGCCCCAACTTCAGGATAGTCCAGATTACATAGATTAGTACACCAGGTACAATACATATTTACACATATATAGTCACATGTTTGATGGTTATGTTTAAATTTTGCTTAGATACATTCATTTTAGCTCAAATTCATACCAGTTACTCATATTTTAGGGCATCATGCATGACATGGTCACTCCCACATTTATTTCAGTTACACAAATTTAGTTACTACATACTCAATTCAAAATCAATATACTTATATATCAAAAGGGGACATGTGTGTGACACATAGTTTCCATATACTCAGATATGTACAAGTTGATTAGATGGAATCACAAACTCCATGTAATGCTTTTAATGTATACACTTGCTATCATATTCTAGGTTATCACCAGATCTATGCCTTACTCTATCTCTAGTATTTGTCATTCTTGAGTGGCCCATAGCTACCTAATGTACCTGATGGCCATGAAGATGATATACATAGTTATATATACTTAGTTAGATACTTTTAGCACTTTGTTTAGTTTAGTTATAGATTCATGTACTTCACACGAGTGGGAAATGATGGATTCAAAATTGGATTGAGTTCCTAAGCCACCCATATGAGGGTTGACCAAGCTATCAAATTAGTCCAAACTATTTAATGATATGATCATTGTGTACACTCAAACACACATAGGTTGTCACCAAGTTCATGTATTGGTTCACATACCCATTGAGGTGTATTCATTCCTTTCCTCTCTCTTTACTCAATTTTACGTATTTAATTTATTCATCATAGTCTTTTGCTTTTGATCATATCTTAAAGATTGATTTTTGCATGTTTCATTATAGGTTATTGTTTTGGATCATGTTTCACTTATGCAGACCTAGATTTACATACTCAAACTCTGATACATGAGCTTCACTTCCAAGGTAAGTCTAGGTACACTTATTTTTCCTTTATACTAGTCATTTTACTTTGCTACATTTATAACATAAAGGAGGGGGAAATGTAATCACCTAAAAGAAGTATTTGGATACTAAGTGTTGCTTGAGTTATCATATTCCTAAATTAGCCTAAACCAATACTAGAGCCTTAGACACACTTTACTATCCATTGTGTAGACCATATACATCTACAATTAGCTTAAACACAATCCCAAGATAACTTTCCCAGATCCCAACCTAGTTTTTCTAGTAGTCTACTAGGTGTACATTAACACCACATTTGGGAAACTATATCCACATGGTGTTAATGTCCCCAACTTGGTGTTAGTGTCCCTTTCCCTAACTCTTTTGAATGGATACATTTTTAAATGTGTGCCCCTCATAAAGTTAGCCTAAGTACATTTTATCATCTACACAAGCTATAGATATTTATAAATATAAATCTATTTGAACTCTATTAACTAGATGGAAAATAGATACAAAAGCTTATTTAATAAAAAAACAAGTTAAGCAAAATTAAGGTGTTTGATCCCTATTCTTTCCTAATTTTGCATACTACCATATACAATATCCCTAATATCAAATTTCAAAGTTTTCAAATCTTGATCACATTTAAGGCATCCAAGTCCACTCTCATTCTATCAATCACTTTCAATTTCACCAAGCACTAGGTGGGATAACTACATTGGGCTTGATTCCTCCTCGAAGTATTGGTATGTAGGCAGCTCTCTTCATAGTGGGGTGTTGAGGATGTCTAGCCTATCCTAATAATAATAACACATTTATTTCTCATGCCATAATTTGAAGTAAGATTAGGGTTTTCACATTAAATAAAGTTTTCCAAGCATAACACAAAGCTCTAAATTTTGTGCATGTAAGAATAGGACCTAAAAACATAAGCACAAGTGCTCGTAGTAAACAGGAATAGTCTTAAAAATAGGACATTAGTGCCACTTTAAGGAAACTATAATAGTATGGTGTTATTTTATATGTTGGGCACTACTATACAAGGAGCAAATAGATCCCAATACCCTGTTGATGATACTCATAACTATCCAAAACCTAGTTTTTAGAACCTAGATCATCTGTGATAGTCACTTTTCAGATAAGTCTATATCTATGAATATTTATTACTATTTTTAAGAAATCAAATAAGGTCAAAATCCATAAAAAATTTAATACTTAATTATTGCATATTATTTAACTGATTTAGACATCTCAACCCTTTAATCTAAATTAGGATTTACATAGTTAAACCCCAAAAGGCTAAATCAGATATCAAGTTAAGAATGACATGGGAACAAGAGTAGTTATACATTCAAGATGATACAAGACTTATTTTACATCCTCTTGATGGATTTATTATGACCATAGATGTGATAAGATCCATGAATCTAATAAGTTTAGTTTTGACATGTTTATGCATATAAATTTAATCAATACGTTGTTACTCACCCAAAGAAAATTGGCTCTTTATTAATTATGGCTAGACAAAAACAAAAAAAGTGATCATGATAGCACATCAAAAGAACAAATTGATTCATTTAATAAAATATTGTAAACCCTACCACATGTATTGTTACTACTATAGTTGATACTATTATTACATTTACACTTTTATACTTGGGTCCATCACATGGTTTACAACATATCTATACACCTATTCCTACGAAAGTGACCCACATAGGAAATTTTATAGATATACATCATACATCACCTGCCTTTCCTACTACACAATCCATTATGAAAACTATTTATATTTTTCATGTTAAGGTCTTGTAGTTAGAGTAAGGTGTATCAAAAGCTATCTAATAATTGGATTCCCAAGATTTTAGTAATAATATTATAGCACTTGATATTATATCACATTATTTACCTACATGATTTATAACTCCTAAAATTACACTATATTAGGGTAAAGGATACCTAGAACAACATCTCATATATTTTCATGTAGCATGTTTGGATTATTCTTTTAATTATAATTTACTAACCAATATGTATTCTAAAAAGCTTAAAATATCATTCCTTGTGTTGGTTTTATGATTTACTATTTAAATCAATCAAATCATTCAATCCACTAGAAGATAAATTTCATAATCATTTTTATATAAAAATTTATGAAAATATTTCCTATGCACAAATTTTCAATCTTAAGCTAGGAACTAATGAGCCTATCAGTGACTATGTGCATCAATATAATACTTTGATTGCCAAAGTGACTAACACATTGGCATCATATTAATTACAAATATTTTCAAACAAATTTTTCTTACACCTTTGCATGAACCAATCTTTTAAATAAATTTAGATCATTTGAGGAACATTTTCATATAATAAGAGAAATAAAAGTCAAGATTATCACTTTGAACAAGATCAAGTATTCACCCACATATAATTTTACTTCTACATTGAAGAGTAGAAATAACCCATCTTATAAAGCTAAGCCAAAAAATAATAAAGCATATGAAAATTCTATAATTAATTTTAATTCTAAACCTTATAATATTATCATTTTATTAGATCAACCAAGGAATATATTCTATAATTTACCACAACTTTCTCATAAATTTATACAATAGTTACTTGAGTGAAATATTAATATATACTTTCACCAATTGAAGTTGACATGATTAAACCACAACACAAATATTTTGATAATAATGCATATTTTGATTATCATAGATACAATAGTCATTATACCAATAAATGTTTCAAGATCAATAACCTTATTCAAGGTATTATCGACAATAATTTCATTGAGTTAGGAAATCCTATAGAGGAAACTATGCTTAATAGAATAAAAAAATTAACCCAAAGATTTTAAGTGAGTCATTTCTAAATCATAATACAAGCAAGGATATTTCAGTAGTTCATGAAATGTATATCCACCTATTGAGTTATGTGATCATACATTATATGAAATTTTTGGTAAAATTATTCAAACTACTCAACCATGTCCTATGACTACTTTTCATGATAGTGATATAGTGGGTTATGATTATTATTTTCATGTTTTTATGTAAATGATCTTATATTGACACATAACACATTCATAGTCTACTAGTTGATAATGGATCAAGTGAAAATACATGCAAAATAACATTAATTCATTCATTATGTTACATGAATCATGCCATTCAAGTAAATTTTAAAAGTTTTAAGACATTTAATGGCAAAAAAACCACTTTGGGGCATATTATGTTTCCTCTTCAAGTAGGCCCTTATATACTATATACTAATTTTATAGTTATATCAAAAAATGAGGTATTTTATATGATATTAATATGCCCTTGGTTACAAAAATCTGTGTTATACCTTATAGGGTGCATATGTATTCATAAATACATTAATTTCAATCAAGTTGTTACAATTTTAGGAATCAGATATGAGTACCCTCTAAAATATATGGTACCTCCTCCTCCTCATCCACAACCATAGTTCATTGATAAATCTATAAAAAATCAAACAACATCTATATTTATTTCACCTAAGCATGAAAATTCTACTCAACCAATTCATAAAAAGATGCAAAGGGTTCAAAATCAACCAACACAAAAGAAAGTATAACATAAAAACATCTCTAATTCTCAAAAAGCATAATCACATGTGATATCTCCTAAATTGGTTATATACATACCAATATGTTCCTCAAAAGACACAACATTTATCAAAATACTCTACTATTCCTAATGGGATTTCACAACATTATATATCTCCTAAAACTACTACTTCTATACAATATTACATGAGTAGTGATTTATATAGTTTTATAACAACACATGATACATTTTCTAATTCTAATACATGCACATCTAACACATTTCATTAAAGTAAATTAATCCATTTACCATTTATCATATATTTATATCTCATATTGATGGGATCATTAGTTACTTTCTTTCATTCAAAAAAAAATTAAAATCCAAAAACATTAAAAAAATAAAAAAATTTGTACATAACTTCTTGATTATTGCATCATGTTCTACCATTTATTATGAATGTGATAATTTAGATCAAATATTATAATCCCATTTATCTTTTTGTCCTTTTATCTCTTCCATTTCACTTTTTAGATTTGAAAAATTCAAAATAATGATTCATTCTACCCTTTATCTCTTTGTTTTCATATTCTATAAAGACAAAATTACATTTTTATAGCAACGACAATAATTTCTAGTATAGGATAGGAACATCTTCCATTACTATCCCACTATGGGCATTCATATCCTTTAAAAAAATTAACATATAAATCCATATATTTCACTCTATTTTAATATGTAAAATAATGTTTGTTCCTATTAAGTCTCTCTTTTCTTGTGTTATATTGTTCATACATGCTACATACTTAGACAAATGTACATTTTTTGAAATGAGGATGTATAAATCAATCCTTTCCATAATTATTATGTTACTAAATTTTTAGATACATTCACATATATAGTGGAGGCATCATGCTCATACATGGTCATGCCATCATTTATAGTTCATACTTTACATTGACACATATTGTGAATTATTCAAATCCATCTCCATTTTTCTACTTTTGAACCCTTTATTATCACTATATTCTATTGTTTCTAGTTTAAAAATTAAATAATTACATAAAAAATAAAATATGAAAATAATGTCATTGATCATCATGAGGAGAGATATGAGTGGAATGAGTGGGAAAGGGAATAGGGGTGGATTTTTGAAACTGGGTACATGGGAGGAATAGGATGAGGGTGATGATGATGGTAAAAATGATGACAAGGTGGAGCTTTTAGAAGAAGCTGAGGGGGACAATATGCAAGGTGGACCCAAAATTCTGTTGCACCATTTATATGGGCCTCTTTTAGAGTAGATCAAGATAGGGCCTAGGATACTTGTAGGAGCTCTCAACTTATTTTTTGGTGACCTGTCTTAAAAATATAAAGGGGTGACGAGTTTAATCTATTTGTTATTTTTTAGAATTGAATCTATAGATAATGTTGAAGGCATTTTGATCTTCTATGGGGTTGATGATTGTTATCTACCACCCGAGGGTCTTTATGGCTTGAACATCATTTTAGATTTAAGGGACTCAAGTGGCCTTTTCATTTGGTCATTACCTTTGATAGGGGATCAAGAGGTGATTTCTATTGAACTCATGATTACAGACCTAATGTTGTTATTAAAATGGTCTGATCTTTGGTTGTTCCTTAGTTTGGGATATTTTGAGGAGGTGTCTTTCTCCAAAATGGTAAATATGTAGTATTTCCCTGAGCTAGCTCTATGGAAACCTTGTTCCATTTCATGGTATAGATTATACAAGGGATCAACCCTATTTCAAAATTGGTGGATCAAAACTACTTGTCTCTTGATAGACCTTTGTTTGAGGTTAGGTTAGTTATTATTTTTAGTGATAGTTGTGCTTTTGATGACAAAGGTTATAGTATTATAGGTATGAAAACTATGGGAGAGTAGTTTACTCTCACTATAAATCTTAAAAGAATGGCTCTCTACACCAGTAGGAACTAATTGTTGATGCAGTGGATTGCACCCGGGGTAGGCGGCCGAGCTCTTGCCTTCCAAACGTCAAAATGGAAACTCCCCTCTCACCTATGGAACTAGTGAAGCTGGAGGGGAGAGTCTCTAGGTAAGGGGTAGCTCCCTTTGATGCACCTGAGTTATTCCAATAAGTGATAATACATGTATATAGATATATAATGGGGGGGGTAAAAATGGAGAAGGATTACAGGAAAATAGAAACTACTCTAAAAGTGGTGATGCACTAAAAGATTTGACCTACTCACACTCACACTTGAATCCAAACAAACACATATGTACACTTCAAACTGGTAGAAGGACCAGGCTATAGGAAAATTAATAGGGAGGCTTTAATGGAATACACAGAAAATAGGGACTCACCATAGGTGTTATGGAAAGGGCACACTGTATAGTAGCTTCTTTCTATCTCTGTGCTTCTAGGTATAGCTCTCCTTGTCACCTACAAGAATGGAACCTTATAGATGCCAGGTGTGTTGGTGTTAAACTTGTGGAAGCATTAAGAAGCAATGACTAAACACAAAACTAACACTCAGACACACATAGAGATATCTAACCAGAATAGAGGTAAAAATGCATTTATTGATTTCAGGTGAAAATTTGCTAGGGCTTCACCTTACAAATGTGAAAGATCCTTTTCCAAATGACAAGTATAAAATATATAGAGGAAGGAAGGAGGCCTATCGGTGCCCTTTTTTTACAAATGACCCATGTGCACTCTGATCATTGGGATGAACAAGCTGCTTAAACATCAATGAGAAATTATGACCCATGTCATTTGTTTGCTTACAAGACCACTCCTTCAAGGTGATTATGTGGCTTGTCTACTCATTAATGGAAAATGAAGAAAAATGGGTCACACCATTAGCCATTTGTGCCTCCTAATGATCAATTTGTAGACATTATATCACCTGCTGAAGTAACTTCTTGAATAGGTGCCTCCCTTTGCCACTTGGACTATCTACCTATTCTTACACTTGGCACTTTTCTCTCTTTATTCTCTGGGCTCTTTGTCTTCTTCCTAATTTGTCTCATTTTGGCTCCTTTGGCCTTCAGGCCTATCTTCTAGCGGGTCACTGCATTCCTTGGGCTCTTTTCTGGTTGGCACTCAGGCAATTTAAAGGCAAACAGTTATTTCACCATCTTAAATTTGATGTCTGCACACCTATCATCATTTGAAAAACAATGGCTAATCTATCTTCTTAAAGTTGATGGCTTATGGGACATCATCATCCTTGGCAAATTCCTTCAGGCCTTTTCTTTTGACTCATCCTTTATTTTAGACCCTCCCAAAGGGGAAGTGTCCCTTCAGCTTTAGAGAGATGCCCTTCATTTGGTCAGCTGAGAGCCCCCCACAAGGGTACCTACCCTTTAGCGGCCTTTGTCTCTTCAGCCTTTTCTATGGGCTTTTATGTAGGATTTTTTCCTACAGACAAAAATTCCATGAGAATTGGCCACTTTGATTTCCCTGGGTCCTTTTGAGCTCGTGGCCTTCCTTTGAATTCCTTCGAACAAAAGGTTTGAAAGAATTCAAAGCCTTAAGACTTTTTTGTGCATTTTTAAAAATCCTTCGGCTACCTTCGAAGAGCTCCCTGCCCTCTGCAAGGGCTTTTGAACTCAGAACTACCCTCCATAAGGGCACTTTCCCTTCGAGAGGCTTGAACCTTTCATGTTGAACCCCTCCTTTAAACCAACCATTGAACCAATCCATTGAAATAGTTCAATGGTTCAAACATTTATTGAACCAAGGCATCAAACCATTTGATTGAACCTATTGATGAACTTTGCATTGAGATTTGCATTGAGCTTTGTCAATGAACTGACTAAGTGAACTGAGTGATTGAACCATCCAATTAAACTAAAACATTGAACCAAGGTGTTGAACCAAGCCGATGAACCATTTGATTGAACCAAAGTGATGAATTTATTGATTGAACCAAGGCTTTGAACTGAAGCAATAAACTTGCTGATTGAACCAAGGCATTGCACCCAAGCATTGAACTTACTGATTAAACCAAGGCTTTGAACTGAAGCAATGAACTTGCTGATTTAACCAAGGCATTAAACTAAAGCATTGAACTTTCCAATTAAACCAGGGCATTGAACCAGTTCAATGGTTCAAAGATGCCAACCTTCCTTGTGAATTTCTTTAGACAAGATCCCGAAGAAGCCTTGTAAAACCTAGCACTCTCTGAACTGATTCTTCATGCGCCAAAAGACTAACCTACAGAGTCTGTAGAAATTCCTAGACTTGTGCAAAATCAAAAATGAATTGGCCTAGAACAACAGGGGAAGAAGGGGACCGATTTTTGGCCTGTTGGGTAAAAAATGGTCAATAAATTGGTGAATCCTAGGGGAAGTATGCCTGCTATACTTAGAAGCTAGTTTCCTCAAAATCCATTGGGCATGGAGTTAGATTGTAACTTAAAGATCAGTAATAGATCTAATAAATTCTAGAACCAATCACGAAGATTTACCTCAAAAGGAAATGAAAACACACACAAAGTTAAGAAAACTACTAACATGTATAGAAAACACTTAGGGAAAATAGGAGAAAATCGAGGGAAATATATATGTGATGAAAAGGGACTCAGTGGTAGTGCTTGAGATGTAACCCATTAACTGGGATATACAGTTCTTCACCATCCAACCTAGAGAGTTGGAATGCATTATACTGCTTGCACTGAGTGATTACGTATGGGCCACTCCATAGGGCATCAAACTTTTCATGCTTTCCAGGCTTAGCTCGGTCCTCATCCCATTTCAAAACAATATCTCCTTCAGAGAAACCTTTTGATGAAGATTTCTTATCGAAGTGTCTCTTTGTTTGCTATTGGCAGTTGGTCATAGAAGCCATAGCCTAGTCCCTTTCCTCTTGGAGTTCTATCAACTCACATAGCCTAACCTCCATGCTATTTCCTTCTTCTAATTATAGTTGGTGAGTGAGGTCTAAGGCTGGCAACTCGAGTGAAATGGGGAGCCTAGCTTCCCTTCCATAGTCGAGCATGTATGGCGAGTTGCTAATTGCCCTCTTCAGGGTGACCTATCTGCCCGTAAGGTTGTTTTCAACTTGGCATGCCAAGTCCTCTCATTTTCCTCCATGGTTCACTTGATGATCCAAATTAGGTTCTTATTTGTAGACTCAGCTAGTCCATTCCCCTATGGGTAGTAATTGGATGAAGTGCTGAGATATATACCATATCTCAGTACCTATTCACTTGTTTTGGTTCCCAAAAAAGTTAACGCATTATCTAAGATTATGGTTTCTAAAACCCTAAACCTTACCACCAGGTCCTCATAAAAATCTAGGACCACACTTTCATTGGCCTCCTTCAGAGCAACAGCCTCTACCCATCTTTTGAAATAATCTGTGGTAGTTATGACCCACTTGTGTCCAGCACTGGAGGGAGGATTAATCATCCCTATGAAGTCCAAGCCCCATTGCATGAATGTTGTTCCACCTAAATAGGCTGTAAAGGCATGGTAGCCAAACCTTGCTTCCCATCAAAAAGTGCACATCTTTGGCACTTTTGTACCTAGGCATGGGTGTCCCTGAAAAGAGTAGGCCAGAAATAACTAGCTCTCATTATTCTTGTTGCAATAGCCCTAAGAGCAAAATGACCGCCGACTGGTCCATCATGAAACTCAAACAACACCCTGTCAGCCTAACTTGAGTCCAAGCATCTTAAAAAGACTCCTGAGAGATCCCTTCTAAATAGCACACCATTAATCAAGGCATAAGAAACTAGAGTCTAAAATACCTTCTCTTGGTCCTATCAAGTGAGTGCAGACACTCACTAGTGAGAAGGAAATACCTCACGTCTGATGTCCAATCCTTCATGACAGCTAGTTCTTTTGTTGTAGCTACATCATGGACTAGTAGATTGTCTTCCTTTTTCAACTTAAAGTCTACAATGAAGTGTTCACACAGGGCTCTCCCTCTTACCAGTTTGGTGATCTTGATATCTACATCATATTCCATCACCTTAGTGATCCACCCTGCTCTCTTCTCATTTAGGTCTTAGTTGATCAACAAATCTTTGATGCTAGGATGTGGAACCATGAGATGGATTTTGCTATTGGACAGCATGTGTCTAAATTTCTTCAGACTCCATATGACCACCAAGATGTGCTTTTCCACATATGTGTATCTGACTTTAAAACCTTCTAAGCATTGGCTAAAAATGCAACTAGCTACTCAAGGTTATCATCACTTGCTTGGGTAAGCATGGCAGAGATTACCTCTTCATTGCCGAAGGTGTAGAGGTTGAAATCTTTGGTGAAGTTAGGGTTGATCAAAGTAGGAGTCTAGGCTATGGCCTACTTGATTTCTTCAAAACTGTATTTTCTCTGTGCTGTCCATGTGAACTCCTCACCCTTCCTCAGCATAGAGGTCAATGGATTGACCATCTCTACAAAATTTGAGATAAATATCTGTATGAAATTTATCTTACCAAAGAAGCTTTGTAGGCCTTTCTTGTGCTTAGGTAAGAACAGCTCCAGGATGGAGCAAACTCTCTCTGGATCAATAGCCAAACCCTCTGAAGAAACAATGTGACCAAGGAGATTCCCCTCATGGACAGTGAACATGCATTTCTTAGGATTGAGAGAGATACCAAACTCTCTACACCTCTCAAATATTTAACTTAGGTGTTTCATGTGTTGGCTTGCTTCCTTGGAGAAAACTGTCACATCATCAAGATATACCAACACAGTCTTATTTATCAAGCCTTGAGAGGCCATGTCCATAGCTTGTTGGAAGGTGGCACCAGCATTAGACAGTCCAAAAGGCATTTTCTTGTAAGAAAATGTTCCCCACTTGGTTTTGAAGGCTATCTTGTGCTAGTCACAGTCTTGCATCAAAATTTGGTTGTATCCTGAATACCCATCTAGGAGGGAGAAATGCTCGCTGCCTATCACCATTTGAAGGATCTACTCCATGCTTGGGAGAGGATAATGGTCTTTCAAAGAGACTCTATTTAGGTCTTTGAAATTGATACACATTCTAATCTCTCCATTCTTTTTCCAAACAGGAACAAGATGGGCTAGCCAAGAAGAGTGTTTGATTGGAACTATTATCCTAGACTCAATCAATTTGGTGAGCTCTTTGCACATGAGAGGCTCAATCATTGGGTTGATAGGCCTCTACTTCTACTTGATTGGTTTGGCACCTTCTTCTAGCTCAATGGTATGCTAGGCCAAACTTGGGTCAAAACCCCTCAAATCACTATACTCTCAAGTGAAGATATCGACAAATTCTTGGCACAACAAGATGAAGGCCTGCCTTTCATGGTCTGTGCACACTTTCCCAAGTGCAAGCAACTTGTCCTTGAATATTTCCATGTTCTTATGGTGCTCCTCCTTTGTTGTAATGCACACCTTATCGCTTCTCAATTAGTCATTAAGGATACTCTCTAGAGTGACCAAACCTTTGGGGAGCTTATTGTTCTTCATCTAAAAAATTTGGCTGCCATATTGCTATTGTAACTTTGCCTAGTTTTTTGTAACGAATTCCACTTCTTCTTGTAGGAAGAGTGATATTTGTTGATCACTATTAAAAACCTGCTAGTTGGTGATGTTGTCAGGTATAGAGGGCCGGATCACTACTTTCAAGTGATGTGATCTATGGTCTCAGCCTATTTCCTAACGAATATCGAACTGGGCACCAACTGTTGCCAGCCTATCTACTTACTTGTTCCATTCTCTAGGAATGGAGGTAATATTGAAAGTGAAGAAATTTTACACTAAATCCCATACCCTATGTTTGTAGGACTTCAGTAGAGAATTCTTCATCAAATGCTGGCCTCTTACTTGGTTGACAATTAGCTCACTATCACCAAACACTTGCAGCTCTTTGATTCCTCTTTTCCTCACCCAATCCAAACTGTGAATGAGGGATTCATATTCCACAATATTGCATGTGCAATAAAATTGGAACCAGAAGGCTAAAAAATACCTCTCTTTTGAAGGAGAGACCAACACCACTCCACCACCAGCTCCCAACTTACTTTTTGAACCATCGAAGAATAACTGCCATAGACCTGAGCTTTCCTAGCTAGCTTTCATCAAATTTGGTACAAAAGTACCTTCTTCATGCATGCAATAAATTTTGAGGCCCACCTCTATGAATTTGTAAGGATCATGCTCAAAATTGTCACTTCCCCATTCATCTAAGAGCAGGTCTGCAACTCCTTCAAGGGCAGAGGATGGAGATTGGTCTACTTAGAACTCTTCTTGATCAATGATGGTGTAGCTAACATTTGCTACCTTGAGCGAGTAAGGTTCCAGATGATCTCTATGGAGTGGCTCAGATTCATTAGTCCCATACTTGGTTCTAAAAACTAGATAAGACCAATTTGTTGCTAAGTAGCAACCTATCTTGGATGTAAAATCCCTGGATAAGCAGATGGAAAAGTAGGGAGGGACATCTGCCACTACCACATCATGAGGAACTGAGAAATTTAGATAAGCATGCAGCATCACGCTCAAACCTCTTACCACCCCAACTGTGTTTGTTGGGATTCCATCTAGCTGTAATACTCCCTTGGTCATTCCTTCGTATTTCAAGCCCAGCTTGTCGGCTATACATTTGGGCATCACCGAGGTGCTTGCTCCACTGTCAATGATGTAATTATTCACCAAGAAATCTCCTATAAATAAGCACACATAAAAAGGAGGAACCTTTTCTTCTTTTTAGGCCTAACCTGAGGTGGAATGCTATCCATTCATCATCAAAACATTATCAGCTTTTGCTGGGATAACTTGTTCATCTAGCTCATGCAATCCCTTTTGTAGCATGTCCTTTTGCCCTAGTATTGATAGCGAATCCCACAAGGAGATGTTATTGTGTAGCTTCTTCATCTATTCAACCACATTGACTCAAGGGTTGTCTTCCTTCAAAAAAATTTTGGAATTATTTATAGCCTAAGGTGTAGGCCAAGGAGCTGAAGGTACAACTAACAATCTAAAACTTAGGACTTTTTGATTTGCATGTGATGAAGAAGGTGTTGTTGACATTTGGGTAGTATCCTGGGTTTCTTCCATTGCTCTCCTTTTGAATCTTGTGTTGGATATAACACAATTAGCCTGATTGTTTGTAGCACCCACATAATTGACTGAATAAAATTCTCCTTCTAGATGATTCATGAGGGTAGAATCAGGCTGGGCCTGACTACTACTCGTGCTAGGTTGTATTGGAGCCTCAAAACCTTGGGAATGGGTGGCTACCTAATTTTATTACACATTTGGGAAATAACCCATCATTTTATTTATATAAACAACCTGCTCCTGACCATATCCCATGGTTGAACAACTTGGTTGTTCTTGCACCCGATTTTTTTGAACAAGCACCATAACCTTAGATGATGAAGGGGTGCCTGGGTTGTAGCTTTGAAAGGGTCTAGTCTGAGTAAGTTGACCCTATCCTTGATTGTAATTCTAGAAAGGGGGTCTAGGAGCTTGACCATACTACTGGTATCCTCGGTTTGGTTAGTTACTTTGAGCTTGCTGCCTTTTAAGAGCCACAAGTTCATTTGACATACTTTGCAACAGACTCTTAACTTCATGAAGTTCATTGGATGGAGTAGCAATTGGATTTTATATGCTAAGCATAAGTGCTAAGGTGGGAGTAGTAGTCTAGATTAGAGGCAACATTTCAGGGAAAAGTGGCATATGGGGTCTAGGAGCTATCTTCCCAGCCTGCACTAAGCAATTTTTAGCTACTATAGCTATGTCATAGGTAGCAGGCAACACATGTCCTCCCATGGATTGTATCATAAAAATGATATCACTATTCAATGCTATTAATTAATACAGGAAAGCATAGCTAGGAGTGGGTTTTACTAGATTAGGGATTTTATCCCATGTCTTCTGAAATCGAGCATCGAAATCTTGCATGTATTCATGTAGGGCTCTTTTCATGGTAGTCAGCTGCTTAGCAAGTGAGAGGTGATCACTCTTTTCCCCAAAACAATCCATCAAGTGAGTGCCCAAATAATTCCATGAATTGATTGAATTTATAATCAAAGTCCCATACCAATCAAGATATTTGCCCTTGAGAGACAATGCCAGCAATCTGATTGCAATATTTTCCTCAGTGACATTGTGAATATTGCAGAGGTTAGCAATATTTTTGATGTGTTTGATGACTATAATGGGCCCCTATCCATCAAAGGAAGGCACACTTTTGAGGGCTACTCCTAGAATTGGGTCATAAAGTTGGAGATTCAAAGGACTCTGACCACCAAAAGTCACAAAGGGTAATGCCATAGCTATGACGGGATGTAACTGCGGCCTTGCTACGTATGAGTTATTTATAGCAGGTTTGGGAAAGTGGTTTGCTAAATAAGGATGGGTCCTCTCAAACCTCAGTCTCTTTACTGAGTTTAAAGGCAACTCAATGAATTCAAAAGGAACACCCTTGGCAGCAGACTGTGTGGTGATTTTAGGCATAGGAGGTCAGACTGGTCTTTGATTAGAAAATGAAGTTCTTGCTAGTGGAGTCGCCAAATGCTAAAAATAGTTGATTTTGCTATAACAGGACCAACATCAATCCTAAAACTTTATTTATGGTAAAAAAATGAGTGCCACTGGGTGTGCAAAAAACTGTTGATTCTGTGGATTGCACCTGGGGTAGGAGGCTAAGCTCCTGCCTTCCACACATCAAAATGGAAACTCCCCTCTCACTTGTGGGACTGGTGAAGCTGGAGGGGAGAGTATCTAGGTAAGGGCTATCTCCCTTTGATGCACCTGAGTTGTTCTAATAAATGCTAATACATGTATATAGATATATAATGTGGGGGTGGAAAGGGAGAAGGATTATAGGAAAATAAAAACTACTCTAAAAGGGGTGATGCACTAAAAGATTCAACCTACTCACACTCACACTTGAAGCCAGACAAACACATACGTACACTTCAAAATAGAAGAAGGACCATGCTGTAAGAAAATTAACATGGAGGCTTTAATGGAATACACAAAAAATAGGGACTCACCATAGGTGCTGTGGAAAGGGCACACTCTATAGTAGCTTCTTTCTATCTCTACACTTCTAGGTACAGCTCTCCTTGTCACCTGCAAGAATGGCACCTTATAGACACCAGGTGTGTTGGTGTTAAACTTATGGAAGCATTAAGAAGTAATTACTAAACACAAAACTAACACTCAGACACACACAAATATATCTAACCAGAATAGAGGTAAAAATGCATTTATTGATTTCAAGTGAAAATTTGTCAGGGCTTCACCTTACAAATGTGAAAGATCCTTTTCCAAATGACAAGTATACAATATATAGAGGAAGGAAGGAGGTCTTTTGGCACCCTTTTTTACAAATGACCCATGTGCACTCTGATCATTGGGAAGAGCAAGCCACTTAAACATCAATGAGAAATTATGAGCCTCACCATTTGTCTGCTTACAAGACTACTCCTTCAAGGTGATTACATAGCTTGTCTGCTCATTAATGTGAAATAAAGAAAAATAGGTCACACCATTAGCCATTTGTGCCTCTTAATGATCAATTTGTAGACATTGTATCACCTGTTGGAGTAACTTCTTGAATTGGCACCTCCCTTTGCCACTTGGACTATCTACCTATTCCTACACCTAGCACTTTTCTCTCTTTGTTCTCTAGGCTCTTTGTCTTCTTCCTACTTTGTCTCCTTCTAGCTCCTTCAGCCCTCAAGGCTATCTTCTTGCGGGTCACTACGTTCTTTGGGCTCTTTTCTGGTTGGCACTCAGGCAATTTAAAGGCAAATGACTATTTCACCATCTTAAATTTGACATCTGTACACCTGTCATCATTTGAAAAACAATGGCTAATCTATCTTCTTAAAGTTGATGGCTTCTAGGACATCACCATCCTTGGCAAATTCCTTTGGGCCTTTTCCTTTGACTCGTCCTTTGTTTAGGACCCTCCCGAAGGGGAAGTTTCCCTTCGACTCTGGAGAGATGCCCTTCATTTGGCCAGCTGAGAGACCCCCGCAAGGGTACCTACCCTTCAACGGCCTTTGTCTCTTCGGCCTTTTTTGTGGGCTTTTCTATGAGCTTTTTTCCTGTAGACAAAAAGTTTACAAGAATTGGCCGTTTTGATTTCCCTGGGTCCTTTTGAGCTCGCAGCCTTCCTTTGAATTCCTTCAAAATTTTTGTCTAAAGGAATTCCTTCAGACAAAAAGTCTGAAAGAATTCAAAGCCTTAAGACTTTCTACGCATTTTTAGAAATCCTTCGGCTGCCTTCGAAGTGCTCCCTACCCTCCGTAAGGGATTTTGAACTCAGAACTACCCTCCACAAGGGCACTTGCCCTTCGGGAGGCTTGAACCTTTCACATTGAACCACTCCTTTGAACCAACCGTTGAACCAATCCATTGAACTGGTTCAATGGTTCAAACATTTGTTAAACCAAGGCATCAAACCATTTGATTGAACCTATCGATGAACTTTGTGTTGAGCTTTGCGTTGAACTTTGTTGATGAACTGATTGAGTGAACCAAGTGATTAAACCATCCAATTGAACTGAAACATTAAACCAAGGCATTGAACCAAGCTGATGAACTATTTGATTGAACCAAAGTGATGAATTTGCCAATTGAACCAAGGCTTTGAACCAAAGTGATGAACTTGCCGATTGAACCAAGGCATTGAACTGAAGTGTTGAATGTGCTAATTAAACCAAGGCTTTGAACTAAAGTGATGAACTTGCCAATTGAACCAAGGCATTGAAATGAAGCATTGAACTTGCCGATTGAACCAAGGCATTGAACCGATTCAATGGTTCAAAGATGCCAACCTTCCTTATGAATTTATTCAAACAAGAGCCTGAAGAAGCCTTGTAAAACCCAACACTGTCTAAACTAATTTTTCATGCACCAAAAGACTAACTTGCAGAGTCCATAGAAATTCTTGGACTTGTGCAAAATCAAAAATGAATTTGCCTAGAACAATAGGGGAAGAAGGGGACCGATTTTTGGCGTGTTGGGCAAAAAATGGGCAACACTAACTTCATGTAAGTAAGTTTATCTCATTGAGAGTTTGTTTCTCATTTAGATATTTGGCACTATTTGGTTAACTACCAAATGCAATCACTAATTGGATGTGAATGTGGAAGATAGAGGATTTCACACTCTTACTCTTTAGGGTAGCTATTTGGGGGATCTAGTCTTAAACTTTTCAAAACCTCATGATCTCATGATTTGGATACTAGTTTAGGGATCCAATTTAGCCTTGCTCAAAACCTTCATAAGTTAGAATGCTATAAATTAGTCAGAAGGCATAGTGTACTAGTTTAGTGGACCCAATCAAAACCCCCAATTCATGTTACAAGGTTTAGATTCAAATCCCCTATTTTATCTACTTCATTTGTTCCAAATAGGTTTGAGGGATCCTAGTCAAAACCCTTTGAGGATGATCTTATTAGGTGATATCTGGATTCTTCTATTTAGTTTTGATTCAAATGTTTAATTACTTTACGTTGTATTGCAATTAATCTTGTTGTAAATCATGACTTATTAGGCCATTATTGCTTAGTATTTAGAGTTAGGTAGATTTATTAATGTTGATTTTATTATAAATCTAGGCTTGATTTGGCCTTAGCTTCTTGTTTCTCTTCTAGGGCATGGGTCCCTAGTTTTAAAAAACTACATTTTACCCAAAAAAACATTCAAAATATTCTAAAAATAAAAAATTAGAACATGAGCATGATTAGACATCTATTTTACACTATTTCCATATGTTATTTATTTCATGATTAGTAGATAACATACTTTTCTTCTATCACACATGCATTTCACTAGTATTCATGAGTGTTGTACATGACATACATATTACAAATGTAGTAAGGTGTTGGACTTACCTCTACCTAGTAGCCTTATTAAAATGGGGTTATCTTATCCACATGTTACCTTATTTACAAATGTTATATTTATATAACTCATGTACTATAGAGCTCTATGCTATTTACAAATGTTTTACTAACATATCTATATTATAATTATGCACATGGATATGTTATTTTATAAGATATGATCACATTACATATACATGGTTTAGACTACATTTCTAGTTTCATATTCCATTAATGTTATTAATTGTATATAGTAGATTACATATTGTTTGCCTATTGTGTATGGCCCTTTTCCATTTTATGCAATTGATTGAAAATATTTATGAGATCATTGTTCATTACGTGCAACATTTGAACATGTTTAATTGATTGTGGCCCTTGTCCCTTTGTTTTATGTGATATTTGAACATGTACCTTATTTGTAACATCATTCATGTCTTTATGTGTGCAAATATTTACTTTGGGGACATTTTAACATGTCCCCTGTATAAATCCATAGGCATTATTGTATTACATATGTTTTTTGTGTTTGTGTGCTTTCTTGAACTTGTTAAGTTTAGTAAGCTCCTTGATTCATATCATGCACTAACTAATGCTAGGATAATAATTCTACATTTTATTACTAGGATATTCTTTTGATAAATGTATATAGGTATTAACTCTTTTGTTACATACATAATTCAAATGATGCATATCTTACTATGCTAGCATAATTTTCACATATGCCACATTATTCAATGTTTACACATTACTATGCATGTTGCAGTTAATTTTTTTTAGATAAGTGAATTTCAAGATCAATCCATCACCTCAAAAGGGTTGATTTATAGTGGGATATTCATACATGAGATACATTTTCAAAATCAAAAATAATTTTTTTTTATAGAATACACTCCCAAAAATTGTAAAATGGTTCAAAATCCAACCATTGGCACAAATTATGGAAGTGTATGCCATGCATATGCACTCATATTTCAAGGTCAAAACATAAATTCATATAGTTTGTTAGTACATGATATAGATTCATGTATAAGTTTGAAACATAATTTACATAAAATTGTTTATTATAAAATTAGGGAATGATACATATTCATGCACACTATGCTATTTTTCAAATTCAAGGGTCATGATATAATTCATGCCATGATTTCAATACTATTTTCTATATACAGACATGGTAGGAGCATGGTTGTAATCCATTCTCTTTTGATCATGCATTTTGAAACAAAGATTTGATTGAATCTACAATCCATCTGTAGTGGTTAATTTAGTTAATGTTTATAATGCGTAACTTAAAGGTTCAGTGAATTATAGTATTATGTCTACAAATCTATTATGGATTTAACCCTATTTCACATCTTGGGGTCACAAAGGCAAATAAAATAAATTGAATTTTTTATATCCCTCAATGGGTTTTATTTTATATACAAGTGAAAATTCAATTTGGGGATTGAAAGTGGTTCAACTAATGAGCCAATCTCTCCAAGTGGATAATGGAAGCACCAATCCTCCAATGCTTCAAGGAAGAATCATCTCTAAGAAAATTTAAAAATATCAAGATTAGTTCACACATAGGTTTAATACTTCCTTTTTCATTTCAATCTCATCAGATTCTAGTTCTATTTCAATTTTCAGTTTCACATTTAAGTGTTAACTACTTTTGTATCATTTAAATATTTTCCATGAAACACCATGCATGATTTGGAGCTTATCTTAAAGTAAAAGTGTGTTTTAGACACTAAGTTACAATATTTACTTTAATCTAGTAATTTAATTTATATATTAAATAGGGTGAAAATGTAGACACCTAACTTTGATTATGAATACTTGATTATGCTAGTTTTGGTCCTATTTCACTTTAATTGACTTGATCAATTAATATGGACCTATTTTGATACCTTATTCTATCCTAAACACTTGAAATTACCTATTTATTTTCTATATTTTTTCATAACACTTAAAAAATGTTCTAACTATAAAAATTCCCCTGATCATATGTATAGATAAATCTAGAGCTAAAAGTCATATGTTTCCCTAAAGGACAAAATCAACCAGTAGGGGACAATAGTGGCAAGTATTCTTGTCCCCTATGGGACATTTATTTTCCTTGGTCCTATAATGGTAAATTTTTAAAATTAAACTATCCATTATAATTTGATCCATGTTTTTAAGATCCCTAGTATTTAGTTTTCACCTTCGGATTTATATAAAGACATACTTAAGTCACATATTCTATCACTTAGAAATTTAAATATAGAGGAATACTTACATTATTACACATTCAGAAAAGTTTCTCTATTCTTCTCAATCATAATTCCAATGACTTGATGTAGTACCCATCCAAGTCCAAATAATGTTTTATCATAGCCAAAATAAATCATGATCAAGTAGTCAAGCCATTTATAGATGCATTCATATACTCAAAGAATAAAAATTTAAAAAAAATACTCTAAGTTGGAGTACTATGTGGGCTTGAATTCCATATTTGGAGTATTGGATACATAGGTATCATTGAGTCTTCATGGGGGTGATTGGGGTTAGATTGGGGTTACTTCATCCCATTCCACTCCCTTATTTTTCTATTTACAATCCCTATTAGGATTTAAACTTTACAAAAGTCATTTGTAGGTCTTCTCCATGTATCGAGAGGTCAAATCTCTACATAAAGACCTAATTTAAGTTGTCACACATGATCATGACCTAAGTTCATAATTTTTATCAAAATACAATATTGAGTAGTCTAGGACTATAATGGAAGTTGGTTATATCCCAAGTTGGAAAATATTTTCCTTTAATAGTTTCACTCTCAGCTTCTGGATATTTACAAAATCAATCTTTATTTTCTAAACTTAGTCTTTTGTCATATTCAAATAATTAGATCTTAGATAGAAACAACTATTTTTTTAATTTTTTTTCATAGTTAGTCTCATTTCAATTGATTTCACTTTTAGAATTTAGTATTTTACATTCATTCTACCTATTACAAGTTGAAATATAGATTTTTTATTTATTCTATTAAAGTTATAAGAATTATGGTTAACTCACTTATTAATTCAAATTTTGGTAAAATAATTTCCCATTTAAATAATCAATCTATTGGTTTCATGGGGAAATAAATTAAATCATATCGATCCCCCTAAACCTAATTAAAACAATTTGATGTGATTTGGGGCTTGATATTCCCTAACAAATATCAAGAAAAAAACTCTAATTTCCTATTAGTAAAATGTTTTGATGCCATATTTGAAATAAAACAAGTTTTGAGAACATGTTAGGAAAGAAAAAGACCCAATAAACTTTGATGGTAAATACAACATCCAAAAACAAGTATTTAGATGATATATTCCTCCTATAAATATATATATTTATTATTTTGTACAATGGAGTCTACAAAAGAGAAGTGTGTAAACATAATGTTTCATAACAATAGTGATATCAAGGATTGATCCTTGGTTATCCTACATGAATACATCTCTACCATCTCATTAGTTTTAATGATCCAAGACTAGTGCCTTATATTCCATAAAGGACACAAAGGTTATTTATATAGGAAAATCAAGAGGGGAGTGGGAGATGTTTATTTCTGGTGTGAAAGGTAGAAGTGTTCTCTAGGTACACCTAACCCTTATCTCATATGTGAGGATAAATACCACATTAAATTTTCATTGAACAATATTATGCACATAATAAATCCCACATTAATAATAAAACTACCTAATATAGACTTCACATAAAGTGTGAATATGATTGTTTAACCCCACGTTTAGATATGGGGGTATCCAAGATTTAGAATATACAAATGAATAAACAAAAAGGTGATAAATAGAAATATATCAACCTAATTAATTTAAAAAATTAGATAAACAAAATTATGAAATTATAATATCGAGATATGCAAAAAATAATAATGTGGAACTATTGATTAATATTGCAATAAATTAAAAGAAAGATAAATTATCTAGTTTACTCTATGCATGTAGATATGGGTTGAAATAAGTTGTAAGTGAACTAGATCATGATCATTTAATAATCATCAAATTATATAATTTTTCACTCTTTGGCCTTAGATGTGTACATTATATCTAGACATTTGTGTCAATATTGGTGTGTAAATTGGGTGTAGGTGTCTAGTATAAAATAGTGACTAGATCTGAATTCAACTAACTAGATCCTTCTAGGGTTTTTGTCACTTTTATTTTGGTGTATATATCATGTACATAGGCTATCTCTCTTGGTAAAATTATCAAACACTAACTTCCTAACCATTAAAGTGACTATGGAAAAAATGAGTTAGTGGGCACATAGTGTCGAGCTACCCTAAGGACCCATCTATCAATGTCACTACCTACATAGCCAATACTTTCATTAGGTCCTCATACTTATGTTTTTATATATATGTATTATCTTATATGTCCATAATGATGTAATGTGTGAATCAAGTACAAATAGTGACTTATCTTATAGTTAGGAAAATGTGGCTCATGGGATGCTCCTTCAGTACTTCAGATCTATGTGGATACTAATCCTATGATTGATATGTAAATAGAGATGAATATGGTAGGTTTCTTCACTTTAATGCTTAATTGAGTGCTTTAGGGAAAGTTTCCTTATGAATTACCAATATTATGTAGGTGAGGAAGGAATGAAGGTTAATATATATATATATATATATATATATATACTAATCCCTTTTGAAAATATCTTGCATAAAATAACATAGGTAAACCATAAAGATACATTTAATTTGAAAATTGGATGAGTTTTTGGAACTATACACTTAGTTTAGAAAGGGAAAAATGCATAAACATAGGCATCTAGTTGGGACACATGTCTAGGAAGCCAAAAAAAAGGTAAATGTCTAAAACTAGTAGAGAAAGATAAGGACAAGGTTTAGAGAATTTTGTATAGTATAGAAGTCATGGTCATCAAAATAACAATGGTTAGACTAAGATATAACCAATTTAATACAAAGATTTAGTGAATGTGAACCTTCCATAAATAGAAATATATTATAATTGAAGAGTAAAACCATGATAAGTATTTTATATATGTAAAAGATTTAGGTGTTATATAATTTAGATTTATTGTCTACAGTTTTCCCCACCTCAATCTAATAATGAAATTACTAGTTTAAATGAAAATAAATGCATACTCGGGTGTGTATAACACACCTTGTCTTTGTGTGAGTCCCACTTAAGTGATTTTCTAGTGATAGAATTGAAACCAAGAGAATGTTAAAATATGTAATCATTTTATGAAATATGAAATTGAAAGAATTTGAAATGCTGGAAACTAAAGAGAGCAAGGTTATGAGTACACATGTGTATTGATGCAACCATCTTGCATTTTGGCAATTTGATTTTAAGAGATGATTCATTATGAAGTATTATAACTGGGATTTGGATAATTTGGAAACCTTCAAGTGCATAAATATATAGAGATGGAGGATAACAATCTGCAGCCTTGGTAAAGAGATGAGTTACCATATGACCATTGAGCTTACTTTAATTGTGTAACCCAATAATACTTATAAGTTGAAGAGTGTGAGTGATCAAATCAAATGACATTATATATGTAGTAAGGGTGGATTATTTAATCACTCCATCCTATAAATCTAGTGAATTTATAATATTTAATCGAGTCTAACTTATAAACATAGTAATATTGAGTGTTTTAATCACCTTAACCTTGTCAAAAGGTAAACCAAATACTACAACATATTGACTCAATAGAAGTACATAAAATTTCATCCTAGGTATGATAAAAATCTATAATAATATTTGAAATTTTGAAACTGATTTGATTTTGCAATTAAGGT